>CM067371.1:108842648-108966916 GCA_034401795.1 Chaetoderma sp. LZ-2023a | reverse complement strand
ATGTTTTATCTATAACACAATGGGAATATGACTCCAGTGTTAGAATTCAGTATAAGGTGTTTTATCTATAACACAATGGGAATATGACTCCGGTGTCAGATTTCACTATACGGTAATATGTTTTATTTATAACACAATGGGAATATGACTCCTGTGTTAGAATTCAGTATAAGGTGATATGTTTGATCGATAACACAATGGGAATATGACTCCGGTGATGGAATTCTGTATAATGTGATATGTTTTATCTGTAACACAAAGGGAATATGACTCCAGTGTTAGAATTCAGTATAATGTGAGATGTTTTATCTATGACACAATGGGAATATGACTCCAGTGTTAGAATTCAGTATGATGTGATATGCTTTATCTATAACACAATGGGAATATGACTCCAGTGTTAGAATTCAGTATAACGTGATATGTTCTATCTATAACACAATGGGAATATGACTCCAGTGTTAGAATTCAGTATAAGGTGATATGTGTTATCTATAAGACAATGGGAATATGCCTCCGGTGTTAGAATTCAGTATAAGGTGATATGTTTTATCTATAACACAATGGGCATATGTCTCCAGTGTTAGAATTCAGTTTAAGGTGATATGCTTCATCTATAACACAATGGGAATATGACCCCAGCGGTAGAATTCAGTATAAGGTGATATGTTTTATCTATATCACAATGGGAATATGACTCCAGTGTTAGAATTCAGTTTATGGTGATATGTTTTATCTATAACACAATGGGAATATGACTCTTGTGTTGGAATTCAGTATAAGGTGATATGTTTTATTTATAACACAATGGGAATATGACTCCTGTGTTAGAATTCAGTATAAGGTGATATGTTCTATCTATAACACAATGGGAATATGACTCCAGTGTTAGAATTCATTATAAGGTGATATGTTCTATCTATAACACAATGGGAATATGACTCCAGTGTTAGAATTCAGTATAATGTGATATGTTTTATCTATTACACAATGGGAATATGCCTCCAGTGTTAGAATTCAGTATAAGGTGATATGTTTTATCTATAACACAATGGGAATATGACTCCAGTCTTAGAATTCAGTATAATGTGATATTTGTTATCTATAGGACAATGGGAATATGACTCCGGTGTTAGAATTCAGTATAAGGTGATATGTTTTATCTATAACACAATGGAAATATGATTCCAATCTTAGAATTCAGTATAAGCTAATATGTTTTATCTATTACACAATGGGAATATGACTCCAGTGTTAGAATTCAGTATAAGGTGATATGTTTTATCTATAACACAATGGGAATATGACTCCAGTCTTAGAATTCAGTAATATGTGATATGTTTTATCTATGACACAATGGGAATATGACTCCAGTTTTAGAATTCAGTATACGGTGATATGTTTTATCTATAACACAATGGGAATATGACTCCAGTGTTAGAATTCAGCATAAGGTGATATGTTTTATCTATTACACAATGGGAATATGACTCCAGTGTTAGAATTCAGTATAAGGTGATATGTTTTATCTATAACACAATGGGAATATGACTCCAGTGTTAGAATTCAGTATAAGGTGTTTTATCTATAACACAATGGGAATATGACTCCGGTGTCAGATTTCACTATACGGTAATATGTTTTATTTATAACACAATGGGAATATGACTCCTGTGTTAGAATTCAGTATAAGGTGATATGTTTGATCGATAACACAATGGGAATATGACTCCGGTGATGGAATTCTGTATAATGTGATATGTTTTATCTGTAACACAAAGGGAATATGACTCCAGTGTTAGAATTCAGTATAATGTGATATGTTTTATCTATGACACAATGGGAATATGACTCCAGTGTTAGAATTCAGTATAATGTGATATGCTTTATCTATAACACAATGGGAATATGACTCCAGTGTTAGAATTCAGTATAACGTGATATGTTCTATCTATAACACAATGGGAATATGACTCCAGTGTTAGAATTCAGTATAAGGTGATATGTGTTATCTATAAGACAATGGGAATATGCCTCCGGTGTTAGAATTCAGTATAAGGTGATATGTTTTATCTATAACACAATGGAAATATGATTCCAATCTTAGAATTCAGTATAAGCTAATATGTTTTATCTATTACACAATGGGAATATGACTCCAGTGTTAGAATTCAGTATAAGGTGATATGTTTTATCTATAACACAATGGGAATATGACTCCAGTCTTAGAATTCAGTAATATGTGATATGTTTTATCTATGACACAATGGGAATATGACTCCAGTTTTAGAATTCAGTATACGGTGATATGTTTTATCTATAACACAATGGGAATATGACTCCAGTGTTAGAATTCAGCATAAGGTGATATGTTTTATCTATTACACAATGGGAATATGACTCCAGTGTTAGAATTCAGTATAAGGTGATATGTTTTATCTATAACACAATGGGAATATGACTCCAGTGTTAGAATTCAGTATAAGGTGTTTTATCTATAACACAATGGGAATATGACTCCGGTGTCAGATTTCACTATACGGTAATATGTTTTATTTATAACACAATGGGAATATGACTCCTGTGTTAGAATTCAGTATAAGGTGATATGTTTGATCGATAACACAATGGGAATATGACTCCGGTGATGGAATTCTGTATAATGTGATATGTTTTATCTGTAACACAAAGGGAATATGACTCCAGTGTTAGAATTCAGTATAATGTGATATCTTTTATCTATGACACAATGGGAATATGACTCCAGTGTTAGAATTCAGTATAATGTGATATGCTTTATCTATAACACAATGGGAATATGACTCCAGTGTTAGAATTCAGTATAACGTGATATGTTCTATCTATAACACAATGGGAATATGACTCCAGTGTTAGAATTCAGTATAAGGTGATATGTGTTATCTATAAGACAATGGGAATATGCCTCCGGTGTTAGAATTCAGTATAAGGTGATATGTTTTATCTATAACACAATGGGCATATGTCTCCAGTGTTAGAATTCAGTTTAAGGTGATATGCTTCATCTATAACACAATGGGAATATGACCCCAGCGGTAGAATTCAGTATAAGGTGATATGTTTTATCTATATCACAATGGGAATATGACTCCAGTGTTAGAATTCAGTTTATGGTGATATGTTTTATCTATAACACAATGGGAATATGACTCTTGTGTTGGAATTCAGTATAAGGTGATATGTTTTATTTATAACACAATGGGAATATGACTCCTGTGTTAGAATTCAGTATAAGGTGATATGTTCTATCTATAACACAATGGGAATATGACTCCAGTGTTAGAATTCATTATAAGGTGATATGTTCTATCTATAACACAATGGGAATATGACTCCAGTGTTAGAATTCAGTATAATGTGATATGTTTTATCTATTACACAATGGGAATATGCCTCCAGTGTTAGAATTCAGTATAAGGTGATATGTTTTATCTATAACACAATGGGAATATGACTCCAGTCTTAGAATTCAGTATAATGTGATATTTGTTATCTATAGGACAATGGGAATATGACTCCGGTGTTAGAATTCAGTATAAGGTGATATGTTTTATCTATAACACAATGGAAATATGATTCCAATCTTAGAATTCAGTATAAGCTAATATGTTTTATCTATTACACAATGGGAATATGACTCCAGTGTTAGAATTCAGTATAAGGTGATATGTTTTATCTATAACACAATGGGAATATGACTCCAGTCTTAGAATTCAGTAATATGTGATATGTTTTATCTATGACACAATGGGAATATGACTCCAGTTTTAGAATTCAGTATACGGTGATATGTTTTATCTATAACACAATGGGAATATGACTCCAGTGTTAGAATTCAGCATAAGGTGATATGTTTTATCTATTACACAATGGGAATATGACTCCAGTGTTAGAATTCAGTATAAGGTGATATGTTTTATCTATAACACAATGGGAATATGACTCCAGTGTTAGAATTCAGTATAAGGTGTTTTATCTATAACACAATGGGAATATGACTCCGGTGTCAGATTTCACTATACGGTAATATGTTTTATTTATAACACAATGGGAATATGACTCCTGTGTTAGAATTCAGTATAAGGTGATATGTTTGATCGATAACACAATGGGAATATGACTCCGGTGATGGAATTCTGTATAATGTGATATGTTTTATCTGTAACACAAAGGGAATATGACTCCAGTGTTAGAATTCAGTATAATGTGATATGTTTTATCTATGACACAATGGGAATATGACTCCAGTGTTAGAATTCAGTATAATGTGATATGCTTTATCTATAACACAATGGGAATATGACTCCAGTGTTAGAATTCAGTATAACGTGATATGTTCTATCTATAACACAATGGGAATATGACTCCAGTGTTAGAATTCAGTATAAGGTGATATGTGTTATCTATAAGACAATGGGAATATGCCTCCGGTGTTAGAATTCAGTATAAGGTGATATGTTTTATCTATAACACAATGGGCATATGTCTCCAGTGTTAGAATTCAGTTTAAGGTGATATGCTTCATCTATAACACAATGGGAATATGACCCCAGCGGTAGAATTCAGTATAAGGTGATATGTTTTATCTATATCACAATGGGAATATGACTCCAGTGTTAGAATTCAGTTTACGGTGATATGTTTTATCTATAACACAATGGGAATACGACTCTTGTGTTGGAATTCAGTATAAGGTGATATGGTTTATTTATAACACAATGGGAATATGACTCCAGTGTTAGAATTCAGTATAAGGTGATATGTTTTATCTATAACACAATGGGAATATGACTCCAGTGTTAGAATTCAGTGCAAGGTGTTTTATCTATAACACAATGGGAATATGACTCCGGTGTTAGAATTCAGTATAAAGTGATATGTTTTATCTATAACACAAGGGGAATATGACTCCAGTGTTAGAATTCAGTATAAGGTGATATATTTTATCTGTTACACAATGGGAATATGATTTTAATGTTAGAATTCAGTATAAGGTGTATGTTTTATCTGTTACACAATGGGAATATGACTCTAGTGGTAGAGTTCAGTATAATGTGATATGTTTTAGCTATTATACAATGGGAATATGACTCCAGTGTTAGAATTCAGTATAAGGTGATATGTTTTATCTATAATACAATCGGAATATGACTCCAGTGTTAGAATTCAGTAGAAGGTGTTTTCTCTATAACACAATGGGAATATGACTCCGGTGTTAGATTTCACTATACGGTGATATGTTTTATTTATAACACAATGGGAATATGACTCCTGTGTTAGAATTCAGTATAAGATGATATGTTTGATCGATAACACAATGGGAATATGACTCCGGTGTTAGAATTCTGTATAATGTGTTATGTTTTATCTGTAACACAATGGGAATATGACTCCAGTGTTAGAATTCAGTATAATGTGATATGTTTTATCTATAACACAATGGGAATATGACTCCAGTGTTAGAATTCAGTATACGGTGATATGTGGTATCTATAGCACAATGGGAATATGACTCCAGTGTTAGAATTCAGTATACGGTGATATGTGGTATCTATAAGACAATGGAAATATGACTCCGGTGTTAGAATTCAGTTTAAGGTGATATGCTTTATCTATATCACAATGGAAATATGATTCCAGTGTTAGAATTCAGTATAAGGTGATATGTGGTATCTATAACACAATGGGAATATGACTCCTGTGTTGGAATTAAGTATAAGGTGATATGTTTTATCTATAACACAATAGGAATATGACTCCAGTGTTAGAATTCAGTATAAGGTGATATGTTTTATCTGTTACACAATTGGAATATGACTCCAGTGTTAGAATTCAATATAAGGTGATATGTTCTATCTATAACACAATGGGAATATGACTCCAGTGTTAGAATTCAGTATAATGTGATATGTGGTATCTATAACACAATGGGAATATGACTCCGGTGTTAGAATTCAGCATAAGGTGATATGTGTTATCTATAGGACAATGGGAATATGACTCCGGTGTTAGAATTCAGTATAAGGTGATATGTTTTATCTATAACACAATGGAAATATGATTCCAATCTTAGAATTCAGTATAAGCTAATATGTTTTATCTATAAGACAATGGGAATATGACTCCAGTGTTAGAATTCACCATAAGGTGATAAGTTTTATCTATAACACAATGGGAATATGACTCCAGTGTTAGAATTCAGTGCAAGGTGTTTTATCTATAACACAATGGGAATATGACTCCAGTGTTAGAATTCAGTACACAGTGTTTTATCTATAACAAAATGGGAATATGACGCTGGTGTTAGAATTCAGTATACGGTGATATGTTGTATCTATAACACAATGGGAATATGACTCCAGTGTTAGAATTCAGTATAAGGTGATATGTTTTATCTGTTACACAATTGGAATATGATTCCAAATTTAGAATTCAGTATAAGGTGTATGTTTTACCTGTTACACAATGGGAATATGACTCTAGTGTTAGAATTCAGTATAACGTGATATGTTCTATCTATAACACAATGGGAATATGACTCCAGTGTTAGAATTCAGTATAAGGTGATATGTGTTATCTATAAGACAATGGGAATATGCCTCCGGTGTTAGAATTCAGTATAAGGTGATATGTTTTATCTATAACACAATGGGCATATGTCTCCAGTGTTAGAATTCAGTTTAAGGTGATATGCTTCATCTATAACACAATGGGAATATGACCCCAGCGGTATAATTCAGTATAAGGTGATATGTTTTATCTATATCACAATGGGAATATGACTCCAGTGTTAGAATTCAGTTTACGGTGATATGTTTTATCTATAACACAATGGGAATATGACTCTTGTGTTGGAATTCAGTATAAGGTGATATGGTTTATTTATAACACAATGGGAATATGGCTCCAGTGTTAGAATTCAGTATAAGGTGATATGTTTTATCTATAACACAATGGGAATATGACTCCAGTGTTAGAATTCAGTGCAAGGTGTTTTATCTATAACACAATGGGAATATGACTCCGGTGTTAGAATTCAGTATAAAGTGATATGTTTTATCTATAACACAAGGGGAATATGACTCCAGTGTTAGAATTCAGTATAAGGTGATATATTTTATCTGTTACACAATGGGAATATGATTTTAATGTTAGAATTCAGTATAAGGTGTATGTTTTATCTGTTACACAATGGGAATATGACTCTAGTGGTAGAGTTCAGTATAATGTGATATGTTTTAGCTATTATACAATGGGAATATGACTCCAGTGTTAGAATTCAGTATAAGGTGATATGTTTTATCTATAACACAATGGGAATATGACTCCAGTGTTAGAATTCAGTAGAAGGTGTTTTCTCTATAACACAATGGGAATATGACTCCGGTGTTAGATTTCACTATACGGTGATATGTTTTATTTATAACACAATGGGAATATGACTCCTGTGTTAGAATTCAGTATAAGATGATATGTTTGATCGATAACACAATGGGAATATGACTCCGGTGTTAGAATTCTGTATAATGTGTTATGTTTTATCTGTAACACAATGGGAATATGACTCCAGTGTTAGAATTCAGTATAATGTGATATGTTTTATCTATAACACAATGGGAATATGACTCCAGTGTTAGAATTCAGTATACGGTGATATGTGGTATCTATAGCATAATGGGAATATGACTCCAGTGTTAGAATTCAGTATACGGTGATATGTGGAATCTATAAGACAATGGAAATATGACTCCGGTGTTAGAATTCAGTTTAAGGTGATATGCTTTATCTATATCACAATGGAAATATGATTCCAGTGTTAGAATTCAGTATAAGGTGATATGTGGTATCTATAACACAATGGGAATATGACTCCTGTGTTGGAATTAAGTATAAGGTGATATGTTTTATCTATAACACAATGGGAATATGACTCCAGTGTTAGAATTCAGTATAAGGTGATATGTTTTATCTGTTACACAATTGGAATATGACTCCAGTGTTAGAATTCAATATAAGGTGATATGTTCTATCTATAACACAATGGGAATATGACTCCAGTGTTAGAATTCAGTATAATGTGATATGTGGTATCTATAACACAATAGGAATATGACTCCGGTGTTAGAATTCAGCATAAGGTGATATGTGTTATCTATAGGACAATGGGAATATGACTCCGGTGTTAGAATTCAGTATAAGGTGATATGTTTTATCTATAACACAATGGAAATATGATTCCAATCTTAGAATTCAGTATAAGCTAATATGTTTTATCTATAAGACAATGGGAATATGACTCCAGTGTTAGAATTCAGCATAAGGTGATAAGTTTTATCTATAACACAATGGGAATATGACTCCAGTGTTAGAATTCAGTATAAGGTGATATGTTTTATCTATAACACAATGGGAATATGACTCCAGTGTTAGAATTCAGTACACAGTGTTTTATCTATAACAAAATGGGAATATGACGCTGGTGTTAGAATTCAGTATACGGTGATATGTTGTATCTATAACACAATGGGAATATGACTCCAGTGTTAGAATTCAGTATAAGGTGATATGTTTTATCTGTTACACAATTGGAATATGATTCCAAATTTAGAATTCAGTATAAGGTGTATGTTTTACCTGTTACACAATGGGAATATGACTCTAGTGGTAGAGTTCAGTATAATGTGATATGTTTTATCTATTATACAATGGGAATATGACTCCAGTGTTAGAATTCAGTATAAGGTGATATGTTTGATTGATAGCACAATGGGAATATGACTCCGGTGATGGAATTCAGTATAATGTGATATGTTTTATCTATGACACAATGGGAATATGACTCCAGTTTTAGAATTCAGTATAAGGTGATATGTTTTATCTATAACACAATGGGAATATGACTCCAGTTTTAGAATTCAGTATAAGGTGATATGTGTTATCTATAGGACAATGGGAATATGACTCCAGTGTTAGAATTCAGTATAAGCTAATATGTTTTATCTATAAGACAATGGGAATATGACTCCAGTGTTAGAATTCAGCATAAGGTGATAAGTTTTATCTATTACACAATGGGAATATGACTCCAGTGTTAGAATTCAGTATAGGGTGATATGTTTTATCTATGACACAAAGGGAATATGACTCCAGTGTTATAATTCAGCATAAGGTGATATGTTCTATCTATAACACAATGGGAATATGACTCCAGTGTTAGAATTCAGTATACGGTGATTTGTTTTATCTATAACACAATGGGAATATGACTCCAGTGTTAGAATTCAGTACACAGTGTTTTATCTATAACAAAATGGGAATATGACGCTGGTGTTAGAATTCAGTATACGGTGATATGTTGTATCTATAACACAATGGGAATATGACTCCAGTGTTAGAATTCAGTATAAGGTGAATATGTTTTATCTGTTACACAATTGGAATATGATTCCAAATTTAGAATTCAGTATAAGGTGTATGTTTTACCTGTTACACAATGGGAATATGACTCTAGTGGTAGAGTTCAGTATAATGTGATATGTTTTATCTATTATACAATGGGAATATGACTCCAGTGTTAGAATTCAGTATAAGGTGATATGTTTGATTGATAGCACAATGGGAATATGACTCCGGTGATGGAATTCAGTATAATGTGATATGTTTTATCTATGACACAATGGGAATATGACTCCAGTTTTAGAATTCAGTATAAGGTGATATGTTTTATCTATAACACAATGGGAATATGACTCCAGTGTTAGAATTCAGTATAAGGTGATATGTGTTATCTATAGGACAATGGGAATATGACTCCAGTGTTAGAATTCAGTATAAGCTAATATGTTTTATCTATAAGACAATGGGAATATGACTCCAGTGTTAGAATTCAGCATAAGGTGATAAGTTTTATCTATTACACAATGGGAATTAGACTCCACATTTAGAATTCAGTATACGGTGATATGTTTTATCTATACCACAATGGGAATATGACTCCAGTGATAGAATCAGCATAAGGTGATATGTTTTATCTATAACACAATGGGAATATGACTCCAGTCTTAGAATTCAGTATAATGCGATATATTTTATCTATGACACAATGGGAATATGACTCCAGTGTTAGAATTCAGCATAAGGTGATATGTTTTATCTATGACACAAAGGGAATATGACTCCAGTGTTAGAATTCAGCATAAGGTGATATGTTTTATCTATTACACAATGGGAATATGACTCCAGTGTTAGAATTCAGTATAAGTTGATATGTTTTATCTATAACACAATGGGAATATGACTCCAGTCTTAGAATTCAGTATAATGTGATATGTTTTATCTATGACACAATGGGAATTAGTCTCCAGTTTTAGAATTCAGTATAAGGTGATATGTTTTATCTATAACACAATGGGAATATGACTCCAGTGTTAGAATCAGCATAAGGTGATATGTTTTATCTATTACACAATGGGAATATGACTCCAGTGTTAGAATTCAGTATGTGTTTAATCTATAACACAATGGGAATATGACTCCAGTGTTAGAATTCAGTATAAGGTGATATGTTTTATCTATAACACAATGGGAATATGACTCCAGTCTTAGAATTCAGTATAAGGTGATATGTTTTATCTATAACACAATGGGAATATGACTCCAGTCTTAGAATTCAGTATAATGTGATATGTTTTATCTATGACACAATGGGAATTAGACTCCAGTGTTAGAATTCAGTATAAGGTGTTTTCACTATAACACAATGGGAATATGACTCCGGTGTCAGATTTCACTATACAGTAATATGTTTTATTTATAACACAATGGGAATATGACTCCTGTGTTAGAATTCAGTATAAGGTGTTTTATCTATAACACAATGGGAATATGACTCCGGTGTCAGATTTCACTATACAGTAATATGTTTTATTTATAACACAATGGGAATATGACTCCTGTGTTAGAATTCAGTTTAAGGTGATATGTTTTATCTATAACACAATGGGAATATGACTCCAGTGTTAGAATTCAGTATAAGGTGTTTTATCTATAACACAATGGGAATATGACTCCGGTGTCAGATTTCACTATACAGTAATATGTTTTATTTATAACACAATGGGAATATGACTCCAGTTTTAGAATTCAGTATAAGGTGATATGTTTTATCTATAACACAATGGGAATATGACTCCGGTGATGGAATTCTGTATAATGTGATATGTTTTATCTGTTACTCAATGGGAATATGACTCCAGTGTTAGAATTCGGTTTAAGGTGATATGTTTTATCTATAACACAATGGGAATATGACTCCAGTGTTAGAATTCAGTATAAGGTGTTTTATCTATAACACAATGGGAATATGACTCCGGTGTCAGATTTCACTATACAGTAATATGTTTTATTTATAACACAATGGGAATATGACTCCTGTGTTAGAATTCAGGATAAGGTGATATGTTCTATCTATAACACAATGGGAATATGACCCCAGTGTTAGAATTCAGTATAATGTGATATGTTCTATCTATAACACAATGGGAATATGACTCCAGTGTTAGAATTCATTATAAGGTGATATGTTCTATCTATAACACAATGGGAATATGACTCCAGTGTTAGAATTCAGTATAATGTGATATGTTTTATCTATTACACAATGGGAATATGCCTCCAGTGTTAGAACTCAGTATAAGGTGATATGTTTTAACTATAACACAATGGGAATATGACTCCAGTGTTAGAATTCACTATACAGTGATATGTTTTATCTATTACACAATGGGAATATGACTCCAGTGTTAGAATTCAGTATAAGGTGATATGTTTTATCTATAACACAATGGGAATATGACTCAAGTCTTAGAATTCAGTAATATGTGATATGTTTTATCTATGACACAATGGGAATATGACTCCAGTTTTAGAATTCAGTATACAGTGATATGTTTTATCTATAACACAATGGGAATATGACTCCAGTGTTAGAATTCAGCATAAGGTGATATGTTTTATCTATTACACAATGGGAATATGACTCCAGTGTTAGAATTCAGTATAAGGTGATATGTTTTATCTATAACACAATGGGAATATGACTCCAGTGTTAGAATTCAGTATAAGGTGTTTTATCTATAACACAATGGGAATATGACTCCGGTGTTAGAGTTCACTATACGGTGATATGTTTTATTTATAAGACAATGGGAATATGACTCCTGTGTTAGAATTCAGTATAAGGTGATATGTTTGATCGATAAGACAATGGGAATATGACTCCAGTGATGGAATTCTGTATAATGTGATATGTTTTATCTGTAACACAATGGGAATATGACTCCAGTGTTAGAATTCAGTATAATGTGATATGCTTTATCTATAACACAATGGGAATATGACTCCAGTGTTAGAATTCAGCATAAGGTGATATGTTTTATCTATAACACAATGGGAATATGACTCCAGTGTTAGAATTCAGTATAATGTGATATGCTTTATCTATAACACAATGGGAATATGACTCCAGTCTTAGAATTCAGTATAATGTGATATGTTTTATCTATGACACAATGGGAATATGACTCCAGTCTTAGAATTCAGTATAATGTGATATGTTTTATCTATTACACAATGGGAATATGACTCCAGTGTTAGAATTCAGTATAATGTGTTTTATCTATAACACAATGGGAATATGACTCCGGTGTTAGAGTTCACTATACGGTGATATGTTTTATTTATAACACAATGGGAATATGACTCCTGTGTTAGAATTCAGTATAAGGTGATATGTTTGATCGATAAGACAATGGGAAAATGACTCCGGTGATGGAATTCTGTATAATGTGATATGTTTTATCTGTAACACAATGGGAATATGACTCCAGTGTTAGAATTCAGCATAAGGTGATATGTTTTATCTATAACACAATGGGAATATGACTCCAGTGTTAGAATTCAGTATAATGTGATATCTTTATCTATAACACAATGGGAATATGACTCCAGTCTTAGAATTCAGTATAATGTGATATGTTTTATCTATGACACAATGGGAATATGACTCCAGTCTTAGAATTCAGTATAATGTGATATGTTTTATCTATAACACA
The DNA here is from genome assembly GCA_034401795.1 of Chaetoderma sp. LZ-2023a. NCBI lineage: Eukaryota > Metazoa > Mollusca > Caudofoveata > Chaetodermatida > Chaetodermatidae > Chaetoderma > Chaetoderma sp. LZ-2023a. Next base: position 108,953,765 of record CM067371.1, on the reverse strand, counting down.
ATGGGAATATGACTCCAGTGTTAGAATTCAGTATAATGTGATATGCTTTATCTATAACACAATGGGAATATGACTCCAGTCTTAGAATTCAGTATAATGTGATATGTTTTATCTATGACACAATGGGAATATGACTCCAGTGTTAGAATTCAGCATAAGGTGATATGTTTTATCTATTACACAATGGGAATATGACTCCAGTGTTAGAATTCAGTATAATGTGTTTTATCTATAACACAATGGGAATATGACTCCGGTGTTAGAGTTCACTATACGGTGATATGTTTTATTTATAACACAATGGGAATATGACTCCTGTGTTAGAATTCAGTATAAGGTGATATGTTTGATCGATAAGACAATGGGAAAATGACTCCGGTGATGGAATTCTGTATAATGTGATATGTTTTATCTGTAACACAATGGGAATATGACTCCAGTGTTAGAATTCAGCATAAGGTGATATGTTTTATCTATAACACAATGGGAATATGACTCCAGTGTTAGAATTCAGTATAATGTGATATCTTTATCTATAACACAATGGGAATATGACTCCAGTCTTAGAATTCAGTATAATGTGATATGTTTTATCTATGACACAATGGGAATATGACTCCAGTCTTAGAATTCAGTATAATGTGATATGTTTTATCTATGACACAATGAGAATATGACTCCAGTGTTAGAATTCAGCATAAGGTGATATGTTTTATCTATAACACAATGGGAATATGACTCCAGTGTTAGAATTCAGCATAAGGTGATATTTTTTATCTATTACACAATGGGAATATGACTCCAGTGTTAGAATTCAGTATAAGGTGATATGTTTTATCTATAACACAATGGGAATATGACTCCAGTCTTAGAATTCAGTATAATGTGATATGTTTTATCTATGACACAATGGGAATTAGACTCCACATTTAGAATTCAGTATACGGTGATATGTTTTATCTATACCACAATGGGAATATGACTCCAGTGATAGAATCAGCATAAGGTGATATGTTTTATCTATAACACAATGGGAATATGACTCCAGTCTTAGAATTCAGTATGATGCGATATATTTTATCTATGACACAATGGGAATATGACTCCAGTGTTAGAATTCAGCATAAGGTGATATGTTTTATCTATGACACAAAGGGAATATGACTCCAGTGTTAGAATTCAGCATAAGGTGATATGTTTTATCTATTACACAATGGGAATATGACTCCAGTGTTAGAATTCAGTATAAGTTGATATGTTTTATCTATAACACAATGGGAATATGACTCCAGTCTTAGAATTCAGTATAATGTGATATGTTTTATCTATGACACAATGGGAATTAGTCTCCAGTTTTGGAATTCAGTATAAAGTGATATGTTTTATCTATAACACAATGGGAATATGACTCCAGTGTTAGAATCAGCATAAGGTGATATGTTTTATCTATTACACAATGGGAATATGACTCCAGTGTTAGAATTCAGTATGTGTTTAATCTATAACACAATGGGAATATGACTCCGGTGTTAGATTTCACTATACAGTGATATGTTTTATCTATTACACAATGGGAATATGACTCCAGTGTTAGAATTCAGTATAAGGTGATATGTTTTATCTATAACACAATGGGAATATGACTCCAGTCTTAGAATTCAGTATAATGTGATATGTTTTATCTATGACACAATGGGAATTAGACTCCAGTGTTAGAATTCAGTATAAGGTGTTTTCACTATAACACAATGGGAATATGACTCCGGTGTCAGATTTCACTATACAGTAATATGTTTTATTTATAACACAATGGGAATATGACTCCTGTGTTAGAATTCAGTATAAGGTGTTTTATCTATAACACAATGGGAATATGACTCCGGTGTCAGATTTCACTATACAGTAATATGTTTTATTTATAACACAATGGGAATATGACTCCTGTGTTAGAATTCAGTTTAAGGTGATATGTTTTATCTATAACACAATGGGAATATGACTCCAGTGTTAGAATTCAGTATAAGGTGTTTTATCTATAACACAATGGGAATATGACTCCGGTGTCAGATTTCACTATACAGTAATATGTTTTATTTATAACACAATGGGAATATGACTCCAGTTTTAGAATTCAGTATAAGGTGATATGTTTTATCTATAACACAATGGGAATATGACTCCGGTGATGGAATTCTGTATAATGTGATATGTTTTATCTGTTACTCAATGGGAATATGACTCCAGTGTTAGAATTCGGTTTAAGGTGATATGTTTTATCTATAACACAATGGGAATATGACTCCAGTGTTAGAATTCAGTATAAGGTGTTTTATCTATAACACAATGGGAATATGACTCCGGTGTCAGATTTCACTATACAGTAATATGTTTTATTTATAACACAATGGGAATATGACTCCTGTGTTAGAATTCAGTATAAGGTGATATGTTCTATCTATAACACAATGGGAATATGACCCCAGTGTTAGAATTCAGTATAATGTGATATGTTCTATCTATAACACAATGGGAATATGACTCCAGTGTTAGAATTCATTATAAGGTGATATGTTCTATCTATAACACAATGGGAATATGACTCCAGTGTTAGAATTCAGTATAATGTGATATGTTTTATCTATTACACAATGGGAATATGCCTCCAGTGTTAGAATTCAGTATAAGGTGATATGTTTTATCTATAACACAATGGGAATATGACTCCAGTGTTAGAATTCACTATACAGTGATATGTTTTATCTATTACACAATGGGAATATGACTCCAGTGTTAGAATTCAGTATAAGGTGATATGTTTTATCTATAACACAATGGGAATATGACTCAAGTCTTAGAATTCAGTAATATGTGATATGTTTTATCTATGACACAATGGGAATATGACTCCAGTTTTAGAATTCAGTATACAGTGATATGTTTTATCTATAACACAATGGGAATATGACTCCAGTGTTAGAATTCAGCATAAGGTGATATGTTTTATCTATTACACAATGGGAATATGACTCCAGTGTTAGAATTCAGTATAAGGTGATATGTTTTATCTATAACACAATGGGAATATGACTCCAGTGTTAGAATTCAGTATAAGGTGTTTTATCTATAACACAATGGGAATATGACTCCGGTGTTAGAGTTCACTATACGGTGATATGTTTTATTTATAAGACAATGGGAATATGACTCCTGTGTTAGAATTCAGTATAAGGTGATATGTTTGATCGATAAGACAATGGGAATATGACTCCAGTGATGGAATTCTGTATAATGTGATATGTTTTATCTGTAACACAATGGGAATATGACTCCAGTGTTAGAATTCAGTATAATGTGATATGCTTTATCTATAACACAATGGGAATATGACTCCAGTGTTAGAATTCAGCATAAGGTGATATGTTTTATCTATAACACAATGGGAATATGACTCCAGTGTTAGAATTCAGTATAATGTGATATGCTTTATCTATAACACAATGGGAATATGACTCCAGTCTTAGAATTCAGTATAATGTGATATGTTTTATCTATGACACAATGGGAATATGACTCCAGTCTTAGAATTCAGTATAATGTGATATGTTTTATCTATGACACAATGGGAATATGACTCCAGTGTTAGAATTCAGCATAAGGTGATATGTTTTATCTATAACACAATGGGAATATGACTCCAGTGTTAGAATTCAGCATAAGGTGATATGTTTTATCTATTACACAATGGGAATATGACTCCAGTGTTAGAATTCAGTATAAGGTGATATGTTTTATCTATAACACAATGGGAATATGACTCCAGTCTTAGAATTCAGTATAATGTGATATGTTTTATCTATGACACAATGGGAATTAGACTCCACATTTAGAATTCAGTATAAGGTGATATGTTTTATCTATAACACAATGGGAATATGACTCCAGTGTTAGAATTCAGCATAAGGTGATATGTTTTATCTATAACACAATGGGAATATGACTCCAGTCTTAGAATTCAGTATAATGTGATATGTTTTATCTATGACACAATGGGAATATGACTCCAGTGTTAGAATTCAGCATAAGGTGATATGTTTTATCTATAACACAATGGGAATATGACTCCAGTGTTAGAATTCAGTATAAGGTGATATGTTTTATCTATTACACAATGGGAATATGACTCCAGTGTTAGAATTCAGTATAAGGTGTTTAATCTATAACACAATGGGAATATGACTCCGGTGTTAGATTTCACTATACAGTGATATGTTTTATCTATTACACAATGGGAATATGACTCCAGTGTTAGAATTCAGTATAAGGTGATATGTTTTATCTATAACACAATGGGAATATGACTCCAGTCTTAGAATTCAGTATAATGTGATATGTTTTATCTATGACACAATGGGAATTAGACTCCAGTGTTAGAATTCAGTATAAGGTGTTTTATCTATAACACAATGGGAATATGACTCCGGTGTCAGATTTCACTATACAGTAATATGTTTTATTTATAACACAATGGGAATATGACTCCTGTGTTAGAATTCAGTATAAGGTGTTTTATCTATAACACAATGGGAATATGACTCCGGTGTCAGATTTCACTATACAGTAATATGTTTTATTTATAACACAATGGGAATATGACTCCTGTGTTAGAATTCAGTTTAAGGTGATATGTTTTATCTATAACACAATGGGAATATGACTCCAGTGTTAGAATTCAGTATAAGGTGTTTTATCTATAACACAATGGGAATATGACTCCGGTGTCAGATTTCACAATACAGTAATATGTTTTATCTATAACACAATGGGAATATGACTCCAGTGTTAGAATTCAGCATAAGGTGATATGTTTTATCTATTACACAATGGGAATATGACTCCAGTGTTAGAATTCAGTATAAGGTGATATATTTTATCTATAACACAATGGGAATATGACTCCAGTCTTAGAATTCAGTATAATGTGATATGTTTTATCTATGACACAATGGGAATTAGACTCCACATTTAGAATTCAGTATAAGGTGATATGTTTTATCTATAACACAATGGGAATATGACTCCAGTGTTAGAATCAGCATAAGGTGATATGTTTTATCTATAACACAATGGGAATATGACTCCAGTCTTAGAATTCAGTATAATGTGATATGTTTTATCTATGACACAATGGGAATATGACTCCAGTGTTAGAATTCAGCATAAGGTGATATGTTTTATCTATAACACAATGGGAATATGACTCCAGTGTTAGAATTCAGTATGAGGTGATATGTTTTATCTATTACACAATGGGAATATGACTCCAGTGTTAGAATTCAGTATAAGGTGATATGTTTTATCTATAACACAATGGGAATATGACTCCAGTCTTAGAATTCAGTATAATGTGATATGTTTTATCTATGACACAATGGGAATTAGACTCCAGTTTTAGAATTCAGTATAAGGTGATATGTTTTATCTATAACACAATGGGAATATGACTCCAGTGTTAGAATCAGCATAAGGTGATATGTTTTATCTATTACACAATGGGAATATGACTCCAGTGTTAGAATTCAGTATAAGGTGTTTAATCTATAACACAATGGGAATATGACTCCAGTGTTAGAATTCAGTATAAGGTGATATGTTTTATCTATAACACAATGGGAATATGACTCCAGTCTTAGAATTCAGTATAATGTGATATGTTTTATCTATGACACAATGGGAATTAGACTCCAGTGTTAGAATTCAGTATAAGGTGTTTTATCTATAACACAATGGGAATATGACTCCGGTGTCAGATTTCACTATACAGTAATATGTTTTATTTATAACACAATGGGAATATGACTCCTGTGTTAGAATTCAGTATAAGGTGTTTTATCTATAACACAATGGGAATATGACTCCGGTGTCAGATTTCACTATACAGTAATATGTTTTATTTATAACACAATGGGAATATGACTCCTGTGTTAGAATTCAGTTTAAGGTGATATGTTTTATCTATAACACAATGGGAATATGACTCCAGTGTTAGAATTCAGTATAAGGTGTTTTATCTATAACACAATGGGAATATGACTCCGGTGTCAGATTTCACTATACAGTAATATGTTTTATTTATAACACAATGGGAATATGACTCCAGTTTTAGAATTCAGTATAAGGTGATATGTTTTATCTATAACACAATGGGAATATGACTCCGGTGATGGAATTCTGTATAATGTGATATGTTTTATCTGTTACACAATGGGAATATGACTCCAGTGTTAGAATTCAGTTTAAGGTGATATGTTTTATCTATAACACAATGGGAATATGACTCCAGTGTTAGAATTCAGTATAAGGTGCTTTATCTATAACACAATGGGAATATGACTCCGGTGTCAGATTTCACTATACAGTAATATGTTTTATTTATAACACAATGGGAATATGACTCCTGTGTTAGAATTCAGTATAAGGTGATATGTTCTATCTATAACACAATGGGAATATGACTCCAGTGTTAGAATTCATTATAAGGTGATATGTTCTATCTATAACACAATGGGAATATGACTCCAGTGTTAGAATTCAGTATAATGTGATATGTTTTATCTATTACACAATGGGAATATGCCTCCAGTGTTAGAATTCAGTATAAGGTGATATGTTTTATCTATAACACAATGGGAATATGACTCCAGTCTTAGAATTCAGTATAATGTGATATGTGTTATCTATAGGACAATGGGAATATGACTCCGGTGTTAGAATTCAGTATAAGGTGATATGTTTTATCTATAACACAATGGAAATATGATTCCAATCTTAGAATTCAGTATAAGCTAATATGTTTTATCTATTACACAATGGGAATATGACTCCAGTGTTAGAATTCAGTATAAGGTGATATGTTTTATCTATAACACAATGGGAATATGACTCCAGTCTTAGAATTCAGTAATATGTGATATGTTTTATCTATGACACAATGGGAATATGACTCCAGTTTTAGAATTCAGTATACGGTGATATGTTTTATCTATAACACAATGGGAATATGACTCCAGTGTTAGAATTCAGCATAAGGTGATATGTTTTATCTATTACACAATGGGAATATGACTCCAGTGTTAGAATTCAGTATAAGGTGATATGTTTTATCTATAACACAATGGGAATATGACTCCAGTGTTAGAATTCAGTATAAGGTGTTTTATCTATAACACAATGGGAATATGACTCCGGTGTCAGATTTCACTATACGGTAATATGTTTTATTTATAACACAATGGGAATATGACTCCTGTGTTAGAATTCAGTATAAGGTGATATGTTTGATCGATAACACAATGGGAATATGACTCCGGTGATGGAATTCTGTATAATGTGATATGTTTTATCTGTAACACAAAGGGAATATGACTCCAGTGTTAGAATTCAGTATAATGTGAGATGTTTTATCTATGACACAATGGGAATATGACTCCAGTGTTAGAATTCAGTATGATGTGATATGCTTTATCTATAACACAATGGGAATATGACTCCAGTGTTAGAATTCAGTATAACGTGATATGTTCTATCTATAACACAATGGGAATATGACTCCAGTGTTAGAATTCAGTATAAGGTGATATGTGTTATCTATAAGACAATGGGAATATGCCTCCGGTGTTAGAATTCAGTATAAGGTGATATGTTTTATCTATAACACAATGGGCATATGTCTCCAGTGTTAGAATTCAGTTTAAGGTGATATGCTTCATCTATAACACAATGGGAATATGACCCCAGCGGTAGAATTCAGTATAAGGTGATATGTTTTATCTATATCACAATGGGAATATGACTCCAGTGTTAGAATTCAGTTTATGGTGATATGTTTTATCTATAACACAATGGGAATATGACTCTTGTGTTGGAATTCAGTATAAGGTGATATGTTTTATTTATAACACAATGGGAATATGACTCCTGTGTTAGAATTCAGTATAAGGTGATATGTTCTATCTATAACACAATGGGAATATGACTCCAGTGTTAGAATTCATTATAAGGTGATATGTTCTATCTATAACACAATGGGAATATGACTCCAGTGTTAGAATTCAGTATAATGTGATATGTTTTATCTATTACACAATGGGAATATGCCTCCAGTGTTAGAATTCAGTATAAGGTGATATGTTTTATCTATAACACAATGGGAATATGACTCCAGTCTTAGAATTCAGTATAATGTGATATTTGTTATCTATAGGACAATGGGAATATGACTCCGGTGTTAGAATTCAGTATAAGGTGATATGTTTTATCTATAACACAATGGAAATATGATTCCAATCTTAGAATTCAGTATAAGCTAATATGTTTTATCTATTACACAATGGGAATATGACTCCAGTGTTAGAATTCAGTATAAGGTGATATGTTTTATCTATAACACAATGGGAATATGACTCCAGTCTTAGAATTCAGTAATATGTGATATGTTTTATCTATGACACAATGGGAATATGACTCCAGTTTTAGAATTCAGTATACGGTGATATGTTTTATCTATAACACAATGGGAATATGACTCCAGTGTTAGAATTCAGCATAAGGTGATATGTTTTATCTATTACACAATGGGAATATGACTCCAGTGTTAGAATTCAGTATAAGGTGATATGTTTTATCTATAACACAATGGGAATATGACTCCAGTGTTAGAATTCAGTATAAGGTGTTTTATCTATAACACAATGGGAATATGACTCCGGTGTCAGATTTCACTATACGGTAATATGTTTTATTTATAACACAATGGGAATATGACTCCTGTGTTAGAATTCAGTATAAGGTGATATGTTTGATCGATAACACAATGGGAATATGACTCCGGTGATGGAATTCTGTATAATGTGATATGTTTTATCTGTAACACAAAGGGAATATGACTCCAGTGTTAGAATTCAGTATAATGTGATATGTTTTATCTATGACACAATGGGAATATGACTCCAGTGTTAGAATTCAGTATAATGTGATATGCTTTATCTATAACACAATGGGAATATGACTCCAGTGTTAGAATTCAGTATAACGTGATATGTTCTATCTATAACACAATGGGAATATGACTCCAGTGTTAGAATTCAGTATAAGGTGATATGTGTTATCTATAAGACAATGGGAATATGCCTCCGGTGTTAGAATTCAGTATAAGGTGATATGTTTTATCTATAACACAATGGAAATATGATTCCAATCTTAGAATTCAGTATAAGCTAATATGTTTTATCTATTACACAATGGGAATATGACTCCAGTGTTAGAATTCAGTATAAGGTGATATGTTTTATCTATAACACAATGGGAATATGACTCCAGTCTTAGAATTCAGTAATATGTGATATGTTTTATCTATGACACAATGGGAATATGACTCCAGTTTTAGAATTCAGTATACGGTGATATGTTTTATCTATAACACAATGGGAATATGACTCCAGTGTTAGAATTCAGCATAAGGTGATATGTTTTATCTATTACACAATGGGAATATGACTCCAGTGTTAGAATTCAGTATAAGGTGATATGTTTTATCTATAACACAATGGGAATATGACTCCAGTTTTAGAATTCAGTATAAGGTGTTTTATCTATAACACAATGGGAATATGACTCCGGTGTCAGATTTCACTATACGGTAATATGTTTTATTTATAACACAATGGGAATATGACTCCTGTGTTAGAATTCAGTATAAGGTGATATGTTTGATCGATAACACAATGGGAATATGACTCCGGTGATGGAATTCTGTATAATGTGATATGTTTTATCTGTAACACAAAGGGAATATGACTCCAGTGTTAGAATTCAGTATAATGTGATATCTTTTATCTATGACACAATGGGAATATGACTCCAGTGTTAGAATTCAGTATAATGTGATATGCTTTATCTATAACACAATGGGAATATGACTCCAGTGTTAGAATTCAGTATAACGTGATATGTTCTATCTATAACACAATGGGAATATGACTCCAGTGTTAGAATTCAGTATAAGGTGATATGTGTTATCTATAAGACAATGGGAATATGCCTCCGGTGTTAGAATTCAGTATAAGGTGATATGTTTTATCTATAACACAATGGGCATATGTCTCCAGTGTTAGAATTCAGTTTAAGGTGATATGCTTCATCTATAACACAATGGGAATATGACCCCAGCGGTAGAATTCAGTATAAGGTGATATGTTTTATCTATATCACAATGGGAATATGACTCCAGTGTTAGAATTCAGTTTATGGTGATATGTTTTATCTATAACACAATGGGAATATGACTCTTGTGTTGGAATTCAGTATAAGGTGATATGTTTTATTTATAACACAATGGGAATATGACTCCTGTGTTAGAATTCAGTATAAGGTGATATGTTCTATCTATAACACAATGGGAATATGACTCCAGTGTTAGAATTCATTATAAGGTGATATGTTCTATCTATAACACAATGGGAATATGACTCCAGTGTTAGAATTCAGTATAATGTGATATGTTTTATCTATTACACAATGGGAATATGCCTCCAGTGTTAGAATTCAGTATAAGGTGATATGTTTTATCTATAACACAATGGGAATATGACTCCAGTCTTAGAATTCAGTATAATGTGATATTTGTTATCTATAGGACAATGGGAATATGACTCCGGTGTTAGAATTCAGTATAAGGTGATATGTTTTATCTATAACACAATGGAAATATGATTCCAATCTTAGAATTCAGTATAAGCTAATATGTTTTATCTATTACACAATGGGAATATGACTCCAGTGTTAGAATTCAGTATAAGGTGATATGTTTTATCTATAACACAATGGGAATATGACTCCAGTCTTAGAATTCAGTAATATGTGATATGTTTTATCTATGACACAATGGGAATATGACTCCAGTTTTAGAATTCAGTATACGGTGATATGTTTTATCTATAACACAATGGGAATATGACTCCAGTGTTAGAATTCAGCATAAGGTGATATGTTTTATCTATTACACAATGGGAATATGACTCCAGTGTTAGAATTCAGTATAAGGTGATATGTTTTATCTATAACACAATGGGAATATGACTCCAGTGTTAGAATTCAGTATAAGGTGTTTTATCTATAACACAATGGGAATATGACTCCGGTGTCAGATTTCACTATACGGTAATATGTTTTATTTATAACACAATGGGAATATGACTCCTGTGTTAGAATTCAGTATAAGGTGATATGTTTGATCGATAACACAATGGGAATATGACTCCGGTGATGGAATTCTGTATAATGTGATATGTTTTATCTGTAACACAAAGGGAATATGACTCCAGTGTTAGAATTCAGTATAATGTGATATGTTTTATCTATGACACAATGGGAATATGACTCCAGTGTTAGAATTCAGTATAATGTGATATGCTTTATCTATAACACAATGGGAATATGACTCCAGTGTTAGAATTCAGTATAACGTGATATGTTCTATCTATAACACAATGGGAATATGACTCCAGTGTTAGAATTCAGTATAAGGTGATATGTGTTATCTATAAGACAATGGGAATATGCCTCCGGTGTTAGAATTCAGTATAAGGTGATATGTTTTATCTATAACACAATGGGCATATGTCTCCAGTGTTAGAATTCAGTTTAAGGTGATATGCTTCATCTATAACACAATGGGAATATGACCCCAGCGGTAGAATTCAGTATAAGGTGATATGTTTTATCTATATCACAATGGGAATATGACTCCAGTGTTAGAATTCAGTTTACGGTGATATGTTTTATCTATAACACAATGGGAATACGACTCTTGTGTTGGAATTCAGTATAAGGTGATATGGTTTATTTATAACACAATGGGAATATGACTCCAGTGTTAGAATTCAGTATAAGGTGATATGTTTTATCTATAACACAATGGGAATATGACTCCAGTGTTAGAATTCAGTGCAAGGTGTTTTATCTATAACACAATGGGAATATGACTCCGGTGTTAGAATTCAGTATAAAGTGATATGTTTTATCTATAACACAAGGGGAATATGACTCCAGTGTTAGAATTCAGTATAAGGTGATATATTTTATCTGTTACACAATGGGAATATGATTTTAATGTTAGAATTCAGTATAAGGTGTATGTTTTATCTGTTACACAATGGGAATATGACTCTAGTGGTAGAGTTCAGTATAATGTGATATGTTTTAGCTATTATACAATGGGAATATGACTCCAGTGTTAGAATTCAGTATAAGGTGATATGTTTTATCTATAATACAATCGGAATATGACTCCACTGTTAGAATTCAGTAGAAGGTGTTTTCTCTATAACACAATGGGAATATGACTCCGGTGTTAGATTTCACTATACGGTGATATGTTTTATTTATAACACAATGGGAATATGACTCCTGTGTTAGAATTCAGTATAAGATGATATGTTTGATCGATAACACAATGGGAATATGACTCCGGTGTTAGAATTCTGTATAATGTGTTATGTTTTATCTGTAACACAATGGGAATATGACTCCAGTGTTAGAATTCAGTATAATGTGATATGTTTTATCTATAACACAATGGGAATATGACTCCAGTGTTAGAATTCAGTATACGGTGATATGTGGTATCTATAGCACAATGGGAATATGACTCCAGTGTTAGAATTCAGTATACGGTGATATGTGGTATCTATAAGACAATGGAAATATGACTCCGGTGTTAGAATTCAGTTTAAGGTGATATGCTTTATCTATATCACAATGGAAATATGATTCCAGTGTTAGAATTCAGTATAAGGTGATATGTGGTATCTATAACACAATGGGAATATGACTCCTGTGTTGGAATTAAGTATAAGGTGATATGTTTTATCTATAACACAATAGGAATATGACTCCAGTGTTAGAATTCAGTATAAGGTGATATGTTTTATCTGTTACACAATTGGAATATGACTCCAGTGTTAGAATTCAATATAAGGTGATATGTTCTATCTATAACACAATGGGAATATGACTCCAGTGTTAGAATTCAGTATAATGTGATATGTGGTATCTATAACACAATGGGAATATGACTCCGGTGTTAGAATTCAGCATAAGGTGATATGTGTTATCTATAGGACAATGGGAATATGACTCCGGTGTTAGAATTCAGTATAAGGTGATATGTTTTATCTATAACACAATGGAAATATGATTCCAATCTTAGAATTCAGTATAAGCTAATATGTTTTATCTATAAGACAATGGGAATATGACTCCAGTGTTAGAATTCACCATAAGGTGATAAGTTTTATCTATAACACAATGGGAATATGACTCCAGTGTTAGAATTCAGTGCAAGGTGTTTTATCTATAACACAATGGGAATATGACTCCAGTGTTAGAATTCAGTACACAGTGTTTTATCTATAACAAAATGGGAATATGACGCTGGTGTTAGAATTCAGTATACGGTGATATGTTGTATCTATAACACAATGGGAATATGACTCCAGTGTTAGAATTCAGTATAAGGTGATATGTTTTATCTGTTACACAATTGGAATATGATTCCAAATTTAGAATTCAGTATAAGGTGTATGTTTTACCTGTTACACAATGGGAATATGACTCTAGTGTTAGAATTCAGTATAACGTGATATGTTCTATCTATAACACAATGGGAATATGACTCCAGTGTTAGAATTCAGTATAAGGTGATATGTGTTATCTATAAGACAATGGGAATATGCCTCCGGTGTTAGAATTCAGTATAAGGTGATATGTTTTATCTATAACACAATGGGCATATGTCTCCAGTGTTAGAATTCAGTTTAAGGTGATATGCTTCATCTATAACACAATGGGAATATGACCCCAGCGGTATAATTCAGTATAAGGTGATATGTTTTATCTATATCACAATGGGAATATGACTCCAGTGTTAGAATTCAGTTTACGGTGATATGTTTTATCTATAACACAATGGGAATATGACTCTTGTGTTGGAATTCAGTATAAGGTGATATGGTTTATTTATAACACAATGGGAATATGGCTCCAGTGTTAGAATTCAGTATAAGGTGATATGTTTTATCTATAACACAATGGGAATATGACTCCAGTGTTAGAATTCAGTGCAAGGTGTTTTATCTATAACACAATGGGAATATGACTCCGGTGTTAGAATTCAGTATAAAGTGATATGTTTTATCTATAACACAAGGGGAATATGACTCCAGTGTTAGAATTCAGTATAAGGTGATATATTTTATCTGTTACACAATGGGAATATGATTTTAATGTTAGAATTCAGTATAAGGTGTATGTTTTATCTGTTACACAATGGGAATATGACTCTAGTGGTAGAGTTCAGTATAATGTGATATGTTTTAGCTATTATACAATGGGAATATGACTCCAGTGTTAGAATTCAGTATAAGGTGATATGTTTTATCTATAACACAATGGGAATATGACTCCAGTGTTAGAATTCAGTAGAAGGTGTTTTCTCTATAACACAATGGGAATATGACTCCGGTGTTAGATTTCACTATACGGTGATATGTTTTATTTATAACACAATGGGAATATGACTCCTGTGTTAGAATTCAGTATAAGATGATATGTTTGATCGATAACACAATGGGAATATGACTCCGGTGTTAGAATTCTGTATAATGTGTTATGTTTTATCTGTAACACAATGGGAATATGACTCCAGTGTTAGAATTCAGTATAATGTGATATGTTTTATCTATAACACAATGGGAATATGACTCCAGTGTTAGAATTCAGTATACGGTGATATGTGGTATCTATAGCATAATGGGAATATGACTCCAGTGTTAGAATTCAGTATACGGTGATATGTGGAATCTATAAGACAATGGAAATATGACTCCGGTGTTAGAATTCAGTTTAAGGTGATATGCTTTATCTATATCACAATGGATATATGATTCCAGTGTTAGAATTCAGTATAAGGTGATATGTGGTATCTATAACACAATGGGAATATGACTCCTGTGTTGGAATTAAGTATAAGGTGATATGTTTTATCTATAACACAATGGGAATATGACTCCAGTGTTAGAATTCAGTATAAGGTGATATGTTTTATCTGTTACACAATTGGAATATGACTCCAGTGTTAGAATTCAATATAAGGTGATATGTTCTATCTATAACACAATGGGAATATGACTCCAGTGTTAGAATTCAGTATAATGTGATATGTGGTATCTATAACACAATAGGAATATGACTCCGGTGTTAGAATTCAGCATAAGGTGATATGTGTTATCTATAGGACAATGGGAATATGACTCCGGTGTTAGAATTCAGTATAAGGTGATATGTTTTATCTATAACACAATGGAAATATGATTCCAATCTTAGAATTCAGTATAAGCTAATATGTTTTATCTATAAGATAATGGGAATATGACTCCAGTGTTAGAATTCAGCATAAGGTGATAAGTTTTATCTATAACACAATGGGAATATGACTCCAGTGTTAGAATTCAGTATAAGGTGATATGTTTTATCTATAACACAATGGGAATATGACTCCAGTGTTAGAATTCAGTACACAGTGTTTTATCTATAACAAAATGGGAATATGACGCTGGTGTTAGAATTCAGTATACGGTGATATGTTGTATCTATAACACAATGGGAATATGACTCCAGTGTTAGAATTCAGTATAAGGTGATATGTTTTATCTGTTACACAATTGGAATATGATTCCAAATTTAGAATTCAGTATAAGGTGTATGTTTTACCTGTTACACAATGGGAATATGACTCTAGTGGTAGAGTTCAGTATAATGTGATATGTTTTATCTATTATACAATGGGAATATGACTCCAGTGTTAGAATTCAGTATAAGGTGATATGTTTGATTGATAGCACAATGGGAATATGACTCCGGTGATGGAATTCAGTATAATGTGATATGTTTTATCTATGACACAATGGGAATATGACTCCAGTTTTAGAATTCAGTATAAGGTGATATGTTTTATCTATAACACAATGGGAATATGACTCCAGTTTTAGAATTCAGTATAAGGTGATATGTGTTATCTATAGGACAATGGGAATATGACTCCAGTGTTAGAATTCAGTATAAGCTAATATGTTTTATCTATAAGACAATGGGAATATGACTCCAGTGTTAGAATTCAGCATAAGGTGATAAGTTTTATCTATTACACAATGGGAATATGACTCCAGTGTTAGAATTCAGTATAGGGTGATATGTTTTATCTATGACACAAAGGGAATATGACTCCAGTGTTATAATTCAGCATAAGGTGATATGTTCTATCTATAACACAATGGGAATATGACTCCAGTGTTAGAATTCAGTATACGGTGATTTGTTTTATCTATAACACAATGGGAATATGACTCCAGTGTTAGAATTCAGTACACAGTGTTTTATCTATAACAAAATGGGAATATGACGCTGGTGTTAGAATTCAGTATACGGTGATATGTTGTATCTATAACACAATGGGAATATGACTCCAGTGTTAGAATTCAGTATAAGGTGATATGTTTTATCTGTTACACAATTGGAATATGATTCCAAATTTAGAATTCAGTATAAGGTGTATGTTTTACCTGTTACACAATGGGAATATGACTCTAGTGGTAGAGTTCAGTATAATGTGATATGTTTTATCTATTATACAATGGGAATATGACTCCAGTGTTAGAATTCAGTATAAGGTGATATGTTTGATTGATAGCACAATGGGAATATGACTCCGGTGATGGAATTCAGTATAATGTGATATGTTTTATCTATGACACAATGGGAATATGACTCCAGTTTTAGAATTCAGTATAAGGTGATATGTTTTATCTATAACACAATGGGAATATGACTCCAGTGTTAGAATTCAGTATAAGGTGATATGTGTTATCTATAGGACAATGGGAATATGACTCCAGTGTTAGAATTCAGTATAAGCTAATATGTTTTATCTATAAGACAATGGGAATATGACTCCAGTGTTAGAATTCAGCATAAGGTGATAAGTTTTATCTATGACACAAAGGGAATATGACTCCAGTGTTATAATTCAGCATAAGGTGATATGTTCTATCTATAACACAATGGGAATATGACTCCAGTGTTAGAATTCAGTATACGGTGATATGTTTTATCTATTACACAATGGGAATATGACTCCAGTGTTAGAATTCAGCATAAGGTGATATGTTCTATCTATAACACAATGGGAATATGACTCCAGTGTTAGAATTCAGTATAAGGTGATATGTTCTATCTATAACACAATGGGAATATGACTCCGGTGTTAGAATTCAGTTTAAGGTGATATGTTCTATCTATAACACAATGGGAATATGATTCCAGTGTTAGAATTCAGCATAAGGTGATAAGTTTTATCTATAACACAATGGGAATATGACTCCAGTGTTAGAATTCAGTATAAGGTGATATGTTTTATCTATAACACAATGGGAATATTACTCCAGTGTTAGAATTCAGTATAAGGTGATATGTTCTATCTATAACACAATGGGAATATGACTCCAGTCTTAGAATTCAGTATACGGTGATATGTGGTATCTATAAGACAATGGGAATATGACTCCGGTGTTAGAATTCGGTTTAAGGTGATATGCTTTATCTATATCACAATGGGAATATGATTCCAGTGTTAGAATTCAGTATAAGATGATATGTTTTATCTATAACACAATGGGAATATGACTCCAGTGTTAGAATTCAGTATACGGTGATATGTTTTATCTATTACACAATGGGAATATGACTCCAGTGTTAGAATTCAGCATAAGGTGATATGTTCTATCTATAACACAATGGGAATATGACTCCGGTGTTAGAATTCTGTATAATGTGTTATGTTTTATCTGTAACACAATGGGAATATGACTCCAGTGTTAGAATTCAGTATAATGTGATATGTTTTATCTATAACACAATGGGAATATGACTCCAGTGGTAGAGTTCAGTATAATGTGATATGTTTTATCTATTATACAATGGGAATATGACTCCAGTGTTAGAATTCAGTATAAGGTGATATGTTTGATTGATAGCACAATGGGAATATGACTCCGGTGATGGAATTCAGTATAATGTGATATGTTTTATCTATGACACAATGGGAATATGACTCCAGTTTTAGAATTCAGTATAAGGTGATATGTTTTATCTATAACACAATGGGAATATGACTCCAGTTTTAGAATTCAGTATAAGGTGATATGTGTTATCTATAGGACAATGGGAATATGACTCCAGTGTTAGAATTCAGTATAATGTGTTATGTTTTATCTGTAACACAATGGGAATATGACTCCAGTGTTAGAATTCAGTATAATGTGATATGTTTTATCTATAACACAATGGGAATATGACTCAAGTGTTAGAATTCAGTATACGGTGATATGTGGTATCTATAGCATAATGGGAATATGACTCCAGTGTTAGAATTCAGTATACGGTGATATGTGGTATCTATAAGACAATGGAAATATGACTCCGGTGTTAGAATTCAGTTTAAGGTGATATGCTTTATCTATATCACAATGGAAATATGATTCCAGTGTTAGAATTCAGTATAAGGTGATATGTGGTATCTATAACACAATGGGAATATGACTCCTGTGTTGGAATTAAGTATAAGGTGATATGTTTTATCTATAACACAATGGGAATATGACTCCAGTGTTAGAATTCAGTATACGGTGATATGTTTTATCTATTACACAATGGGAATATGACTCCAGTGTTAGAATTCAGCATAAGGTGATATGTTCTATCTATAACACAATGGGAATATGACTCCAGTGTTAGAATTCAGTATAAGGTGATATGTTCTATCTATAACACAATGGGAATATGACTCCGGTGTTAGAATTCAGTTTAAGGTGATATGTTCTATCTATAACACAATGGGAATATGATTCCAGTGTTAGAATTCAGCATAAGGTGATAAGTTTTATCTATAACACAATGGGAATATGACTCCAGTGTTAGAATTCAGTATAAGGTGATATGTTTTATCTATAACACAATGGGAATATTACTCCAGTGTTAGAATTCAGTATAAGGTGATATGTTCTATCTATAACACAATGGGAATATGACTCCAGTCTTAGAATTCAGTATACGGTGATATGTGGTATCTATAAGACAATGGGAATATGACTCCGGTGTTAGAATTCGGCTTAAGGTGATATGCTTTATCTATATCACAATGGGAATATGATTCCAGTGTTAGAATTCAGTATAAGATGATATGTTTTATCTATAACACAATGGGAATATGACTCCAGTGTTAGAATTCAGTATACGGTGATATGTTTTATCTATTACACAATGGGAATATGACTCCAGTGTTAGAATTCAGCATAAGGTGATATGTTCTATCTATAACACAATGGGAATATGACTCCGGTGTTAGAATTCTGTATAATGTGTTATGTTTTATCTGTAACACAATGGGAATATGACTCCAGTGTTAGAATTCAGTATAATGTGATATGTTTTATCTATAACACAATGGGAATATGACTCCAGTGGTAGAGTTCAGTATAATGTGATATGTTTTATCTATTATACAATGGGAATATGACTCCAGTGTTAGAATTCAGTATAAGGTGATATGTTTGATTGATAGCACAATGGGAATATGACTCCGGTGATGGAATTCAGTATAATGTGATATGTTTTATCTATGACACAATGGGAATATGACTCCAGTTTTAGAATTCAGTATAAGGTGATATGTTTTATCTATAACACAATGGGAATATGACTCCAGTTTTAGAATTCAGTATAAGGTGATATGTGTTATCTATAGGACAATGGGAATATGACTCCAGTGTTAGAATTCAGTATAATGTGTTATGTTTTATCTGTAACACAATGGGAATATGACTCCAGTGTTAGAATTCAGTATAATGTGATATGTTTTATCTATAACACAATGGGAATATGACTCAAGTGTTAGAATTCAGTATACGGTGATATGTGGTATCTATAGCATAATGGGAATATGACTCCAGTGTTAGAATTCAGTATACGGTGATATGTGGTATCTATAAGACAATGGAAATATGACTCCGGTGTTAGAATTCAGTTTAAGGTGATATGCTTTATCTATATCACAATGGAAATATGATTCCAGTGTTAGAATTCAGTATAAGGTGATATGTGGTATCTATAACACAATGGGAATATGACTCCTGTGTTGGAATTAAGTATAAGGTGATATGTTTTATCTATAACACAATGGGAATATGACTCCAGTGTTAGAATTCAGTATAAGGTGATATGTTTTATCTGTTACACAATTGGAATATGACTCCAGTGTTAGAATTCAATATAAGGTGATATGTTCTATCTATAACACAATGGGAATATGACTCCAGTGTTAGAATTCAGTATAATGTGATATGTGGTATCTATAACACAATAGGAATATGACTCCGGTGTTAGAATTCAGCATAAGGTGATATGTGTTATCTATAGGACAATGGGAATATGACTCCGGTGTTAGAATTCAGTATAAGGTGATATGTTTTATCTATAACACAATGGAAATATGATTCCAATCTTAGAATTCAGTATAAGCTAATATGTTTTATCTATAAGACAATGGGAATATGACTCCAGTGTTAGAATTCAGCATAAGGTGATAAGTTTTATCTATAACACAATGGGAATATGACTCCAGTGTTAGAATTCAGTATAAGGTGATATGTTTTATCTATAACACAATGGGAATATGACTCCAGTGTTAGAATTCAGTACACAGTGTTTTATCTATAACAAAATGGGAATATGACGCTGGTGTTAGAATTCAGTATACGGTGATATGTTGTATCTATAACACAATGGGAATATGACTCCAGTGTTAGAATTCAGTATAAGGTGATATGTTTTATCTGTTACACAATTGGAATATGATTCCAAATTTAGAATTCAGTATAAGGTGTATGTTTTACCTGTTACACAATGGGAATATGACTCTAGTGGTAGAGTTCAGTATAATGTGATATGTTTTATCTATTATACAATGGGAATATGACTCCAGTGTTAGAATTCAGTATAATGTGTTATGTTTTATCTGTAACACAATGGGAATATGACTCCAGTGTTAGAATTCAGTATAATGTGATATGTTTTATCTATAACACAATGGGAATATGACTCAAGTGTTAGAATTCAGTATACGGTGATATGTGGTATCTATAGCATAATGGGAATATGACTCCAGTGTTAGAATTCAGTATACGGTGATATGTGGTATCTATAAGACAATGGAAATATGACTCCGGTGTTAGAATTCAGTTTAAGGTGATATGCTTTATCTATATCACAATGGAAATATGATTCCAGTGTTAGAATTCAGTATAAGGTGATATGTGGTATCTATAACACAATGGGAATATGACTCCTGTGTTGGAATTAAGTATAAGGTGATATGTTTTATCTATAACACAATGGGAATATGACTCCAGTGTTAGAATTCAGTATAAGGTGATATGTTTTATCTGTTACACAATTGGAATATGACTCCAGTGTTAGAATTCAATATAAGGTGATATGTTCTATCTATAACACAATGGGAATATGACTCCAGTGTTAGAATTCAGTATAATGTGATATGTGGTATCTATAACACAATAGGAATATGACTCCGGTGTTAGAATTCAGCATAAGGTGATATGTGTTATCTATAGGACAATGGGAATATGACTCCGGTGTTAGAATTCAGTATAAGGTGATATGTTTTATCTATAACACAATGGAAATATGATTCCAATCTTAGAATTCAGTATAAGCTAATATGTTTTATCTATAAGACAATGGGAATATGACTCCAGTGTTAGAATTCAGCATAAGGTGATAAGTTTTATCTATAACACAATGGGAATATGACTCCAGTGTTAGAATTCAGTATAAGGTGATATGTTTTATCTATAACACAATGGGAATATGACTCCAGTGTTAGAATTCAGTACACAGTGTTTTATCTATAACAAAATGGGAATATGACGCTGGTGTTAGAATTCAGTATACGGTGATATGTTGTATCTATAACACAATGGGAATATGACTCCAGTGTTAGAATTCAGTATAAGGTGATATGTTTTATCTGTTACACAATTGGAATATGATTCCAAATTTAGAATTCAGTATAAGGTGTATGTTTTACCTGTTACACAATGGGAATATGACTCTAGTGGTAGAGTTCAGTATAATGTGATATGTTTTATCTATTATACAATGGGAATATGACTCCAGTGTTAGAATTCAGTATAAGGTGATATGTTTGATTGATAGCACAATGGGAATATGACTCCGGTGATGGAATTCAGTATAATGTGATATGTTTTATCTATGACACAATGGGAATATGACTCCAGTTTTAGAATTCAGTATAAGGTGATATGTTTTATCTATAACACAATGGGAATATGACTCCAGTTTTAGAATTCAGTATAAGGTGATATGTGTTATCTATAGGACAATGGGAATATGACTCCAGTGTTAGAATTCAGTATAAGCTAATATGTTTTATCTATAAGACAATGGGAATATGACTCCAGTGTTAGAATTCAGCATAAGGTGATAAGTTTTATCTATTACACAATGGGAATATGACTCCAGTGTTAGAATTCAGTATAGGGTGATATGTTTTATCTATGACACAAAGGGAATATGACTCCAGTGTTATAATTCAGCATAAGGTGATATGTTCTATCTATAACACAATGGGAATATGACTCCAGTGTTAGAATTCAGTATACGGTGATTTGTTTTATCTATAACACAATGGGAATATGACTCCAGTGTTAGAATTCAGTACACAGTGTTTTATCTATAACAAAATGGGAATATGACGCTGGTGTTAGAATTCAGTATACGGTGATATGTTGTATCTATAACACAATGGGAATATGACTCCAGTGTTAGAATTCAGTATAAGGTGATATGTTTTATCTGTTACACAATTGGAATATGATTCCAAATTTAGAATTCAGTATAAGGTGTATGTTTTACCTGTTACACAATGGGAATATGACTCTAGTGGTAGAGTTCAGTATAATGTGATATGTTTTATCTATTATACAATGGGAATATGACTCCAGTGTTAGAATTCAGTATAAGGTGATATGTTTGATTGATAGCACAATGGGAATATGACTCCGGTGATGGAATTCAGTATAATGTGATATGTTTTATCTATGACACAATGGGAATATGACTCCAGTTTTAGAATTCAGTATAAGGTGATATGTTTTATCTATAACACAATGGGAATATGACTCCAGTGTTAGAATTCAGTATAAGGTGATATGTGTTATCTATAGGACAATGGGAATATGACTCCAGTGTTAGAATTCAGTATAAGCTAATATGTTTTATCTATAAGACAATGGGAATATGACTCCAGTGTTAGAATTCAGCATAAGGTGATAAGTTTTATCTATTACACAATGGGAATATGACTCCAGTGTTAGAATTCAGTATAGGGTGATATGTTTTATCTATGACACAAAGGGAATATGACTCCAGTATTATAATTCAGCATAAGGTGATATGTTCTATCTATAACACAATGGGAATATGACTCCAGTGTTAGAATTCAGTATACGGTGATATGTTTTATCTATTACACAATGGGAATATGACTCCAGTGTTAGAATTCAGCATAAGGTGATATGTTCTATCTATAACACAATGGGAATATGACTCCAGTGTTAGAATTCAGTATAAGGTGATATGTTCTATCTATAACACAATGGGAATATGACTCCGGTGTTAGAATTCAGTTTAAGGTGATATGTTCTATCTATAACACAATGGGAATATGATTCCAGTGTTAGAATTCAGCATAAGGTGATAAGTTTTATCTATAACACAAAGGGAATATGACTCCAGTGTTAGAATTCAGTATAAGGTGATATGTTTTATCTATAACACAATGGGAATATGACTCCAGTGTTAGAATTCAGTATAAGGTGATATGTTCTATCTATAACACAATGGGAATATGACTCCAGTCTTAGAATTCAGTATACGGTGATATGTGGTATCTATAAGACAATGGGAATATGACTCCGGTGTTAGAATTCGGTTTAAGGTGATATGCTTTATCTATATCACAATGGGAATATGATTCCAGTGTTAGAATTCAGTATAAGATGATATGTTTTATCTATAACACAATGGGAATATGACTCCAGTGTTAGAATTCAGTATACGGTGATATGTTTTATCTATTACACAATGGGAATATGACTCCAGTGTTAGAATTCAGCATAAGGTGATATGTTCTATCTATAACACAATGGGAATATGACTCCAGTGTTAGAATTCAGTATAAGGTGATATGTTCTATCTATAACACAATGGGAATATGACTCCAGTGTTAGAATTCAGTATACGTGATATGTGGTATCTATAAGACAATGGGAATATGACTCCGGTGTTAGAATTCAGTTTAAGGTGATATGTTCTATCTATAATACAATGGGAATATGACTCCAGTGTTAGAATTCAGTATAAGGTGATATGTTCTATCTATAACACAATGGGAATATGACTCATTTGTTAGAATTCGGTTTAAGGTGATATGCTTTATCTATATCACAATGGGAATATGATTCCAGTGTTAGAATTCAGTATAAGATGATATGTTTTATCTATTACACAATGGGAATATGACTCCTGTGTTAGAATTCAGTATAAGATGATATATTTTATCTATTACACAATGGGAATATGGTTCCAGTGTTAGAATTCAGTATAAGGTGCTATGTTTTATCTATAACACAATGGGAATATGACTCCATTGTTAGAATTCAGTACACAGTGTTTTATCTATAACAAAATGGGAATATGACGCTGGTGTTCGAATTCAGTATACGGTGATATGTTGTATCTATAACACAATGGGAATATGACTCCAGTGTTAGAATTCAGTATAAGGTGATATGTTTTATCTGTTACACAATTGGAATATGATTCCAAGTTTAGAATTCAGTATAAGGTGTATGTTTTATCTGTTACACAATGGGAATATGACTCTAGTGGTAGAGTTCAGTATAATGTGATATGTTTTATCTATTATACAATGGGAATATGACTCCAGTGTTAGAATTCAGTATAAGGTGATATGTTCTATCTATAACACAATGGGAATATGACTCATGTGTTAGAATTCAGTATACGGTAATATGTGGTATCTATAAGACAATGGGAATATGACTCCGGTGTTAGAATTCGGTTTAAGGTGATATGCTTTATCTATATCACAATGGGGAATATGATTCCAGTGTTAGAATTCAGTATAAGATGATATGTTTTATCTATAACACAATGGGAATATGACTCCAGTGTTAGAATTCAGTATACGGTGATATGTTTTATCTATTACACAATGGGAATATGACTCCAGTGTTAGAATTCAGGATAAGGTGATATGTTCTATCTATAACACAATGGGAATATGACTCCAGTGTTAGAATTCAGTATACGGTGATATGTTGTATCTATAACACAATGGGAATATGACTCCAGTGTTAGAATTCAGTATAAGGTGATATGTTTTATCTGTTACACAATTGGAATATGATTCCAAATTTAGAATTCAGTATAAGGTGTATGTTTTACCTGTTACACAATGGGAATATGACTCTAGTGGTAGAGTTCAGTATAATGTGATATGTTTTATCTATTATACAATGGGAATATGACTCCAGTGTTAGAATTCAGTATAAGGTGATATGTTTGATTGATAGCACAATGGGAATATGACTCCGGTGATGGAATTCAGTATAATGTGATATGTTTTATCTATGACACAATGGGAATATGACTCCAGTTTTAGAATTCAGTATAAGGTGATATGTTTTATCTATAACACAATGGGAATATGACTCCAGTTTTAGAATTCAGTATAAGGTGATATGTGTTATCTATAGGACAATGGGAATATGACTCCAGTGTTAGAATTCAGTATAAGCTAATATGTTTTATCTATAAGACAATGGGAATATGACTCCAGTGTTAGAATTCAGCATAAGGTGATAAGTTTTATCTATTACACAATGGGAATATGACTCCAGTGTTAGAATTCAGTATAGGGTGATATGTTTTATCTATGACACAAAGGGAATATGACTCCAGTGTTATAATTCAGCATAAGGTGATATGTTCTATCTATAACACAATGGGAATATGACTCCAGTGTTAGAATTCAGTATACGGTGATTTGTTTTATCTATAACACAATGGGAATATGACTCCAGTGTTAGAATTCAGTATACGGTGATATGTTGTATCTATAACACAATGGGAATATGACTCCAGTGTTAGAATTCAGTATAAGGTGATATGTTTTATCTGTTACACAATTGGAATATGATTCCAAATTTAGAATTCAGTATAAGGTGTATGTTTTACCTGTTACACAATGGGAATATGACTCTAGTGGTAGAGTTCAGTATAATGTGATATGTTTTATCTATTATACAATGGGAATATGACTCCAGTGTTAGAATTCAGTATAAGGTGATATGTTTGATTGATAGCACAATGGGAATATGACTCCGGTGATGGAATTCAGTATAATGTGATATGTTTTATCTATGACACAATGGGAATATGACTCCAGTTTTAGAATTCAGTATAAGGTGATATGTTTTATCTATAACACAATGGGAATATGACTCCAGTGTTAGAATTCAGTATAAGGTGATATGTGTTATCTATAGGACAATGGGAATATGACTCCAGTGTTAGAATTCAGTATAAGCTAATATGTTTTATCTATAAGACAATGGGAATATGACTCCAGTGTTAGAATTCAGCATAAGGTGATAAGTTTTATCTATTACACAATGGGAATATGACTCCAGTGTTAGAATTCAGTATAGGGTGATATGTTTTATCTATGACACAAAGGGAATATGACTCCAGTATTATAATTCAGCATAAGGTGATATGTTCTATCTATAACACAATGGGAATATGACTCCAGTGTTAGAATTCAGTATACGGTGATATGTTTTATCTATTACACAATGGGAATATGACTCCAGTGTTAGAATTCAGCATAAGGTGATATGTTCTATCTATAACACAATGGGAATATGACTCCAGTGTTAGAATTCAGTATAAGGTGATATGTTCTATCTATAACACAATGGGAATATGACTCCGGTGTTAGAATTCAGTTTAAGGTGATATGTTCTATCTATAACACAATGGGAATATGATTCCAGTGTTAGAATTCAGCATAAGGTGATAAGTTTTATCTATAACACAAAGGGAATATGACTCCAGTGTTAGAATTCAGTATAAGGTGATATGTTTTATCTATAACACAATGGGAATATGACTCCAGTGTTAGAATTCAGTATAAGGTGATATGTTCTATCTATAACACAATGGGAATATGACTCCAGTCTTAGAATTCAGTATACGGTGATATGTGGTATCTATAAGACAATGGGAATATGACTCCGGTGTTAGAATTCGGTTTAAGGTGATATGCTTTATCTATATCACAATGGGAATATGATTCCAGTGTTAGAATTCAGTATAAGATGATATGTTTTATCTATAACACAATGGGAATATGACTCCAGTGTTAGAATTCAGTATACGGTGATATGTTTTATCTATTACACAATGGGAATATGACTCCAGTGTTAGAATTCAGCATAAGGTGATATGTTCTATCTATAACACAATGGGAATATGACTCCAGTGTTAGAATTCAGTATAAGGTGATATGTTCTATCTATAACACAATGGGAATATGACTCCAGTGTTAGAATTCAGTATACGTGATATGTGGTATCTATAAGACAATGGGAATATGACTCCGGTGTTAGAATTCAGTTTAAGGTGATATGTTCTATCTATAATACAATGGGAATATGACTCCAGTGTTAGAATTCAGTATAAGGTGATATGTTCTATCTATAACACAATGGGAATATGACTCATTTGTTAGAATTCGGTTTAAGGTGATATGCTTTATCTATATCACAATGGGAATATGATTCCAGTGTTAGAATTCAGTATAAGATGATATGTTTTATCTATTACACAATGGGAATATGACTCCTGTGTTAGAATTCAGTATAAGATGATATATTTTATCTATTACACAATGGGAATATGGTTCCAGTGTTAGAATTCAGTATAAGGTGCTATGTTTTATCTATAACACAATGGGAATATGACTCCATTGTTAGAATTCAGTACACAGTGTTTTATCTATAACAAAATGGGAATATGACGCTGGTGTTCGAATTCAGTATACGGTGATATGTTGTATCTATAACACAATGGGAATATGACTCCAGTGTTAGAATTCAGTATAAGGTGATATGTTTTATCTGTTACACAATTGGAATATGATTCCAAGTTTAGAATTCAGTATAAGGTGTATGTTTTATCTGTTACACAATGGGAATATGACTCTAGTGGTAGAGTTCAGTATAATGTGATATGTTTTATCTATTATACAATGGGAATATGACTCCAGTGTTAGAATTCAGTATAAGGTGATATGTTCTATCTATAACACAATGGGAATATGACTCATGTGTTAGAATTCAGTATACGGTAATATGTGGTATCTATAAGACAATGGGAATATGACTCCGGTGTTAGAATTCGGTTTAAGGTGATATGCTTTATCTATATCACAATGGGGAATATGATTCCAGTGTTAGAATTCAGTATAAGATGATATGTTTTATCTATAACACAATGGGAATATGACTCCAGTGTTAGAATTCAGTATACGGTGATATGTTTTATCTATTACACAATGGGAATATGACTCCAGTGTTAGAATTCAGGATAAGGTGATATGTTCTATCTATAACACAATGGGAATATGACTCCAGTGTTAGAATTCAGTATAAGGTGATATGTTCTATCTATAACACAATGGGAATATGACTCCAGTGTTAGAATTCAGTATACGGTGATATGTGGTATCTATAAGACAATGGGAATATGACTCCGGTGTTAGAATTCAGTTTAAGGTGATATGTTCTATCTATAACACAATGGGAATATGACTCCAGTGTTAGAATTCAGTATAAGGTGATATGTTCTATCTATAACACAATGGGAATATGACTCATGTGTTAGAATTCAGTATACGGTAATATGTGGTATCTATAACACAATGGGAATATGACTCCGGTGTTAGAATTCTGTATAATGTGTTATGTTTTATCTGTAACACAATGGGAATATGACTCCAGTGTTAGAATTCAGTATACGGTGATATGTTTTATCTATTACACAATGGGAATATGACTCCAGTGTTAGAATTCAGCATAAGGTGATATGTTCTATCTATAACACAATGGGAATATGACTCCGGTGTTAGAATTCTGTATAATGTGTTATGTTTTATCTGTAACACAATGGGAATATGACTCCAGTGTTAGAATTCAGTATAATGTGATATGTTTTATCTATAACACAATGGGAATATGACTCCAGTGTTAGAATTCAGTATACGGTGATATGTGGTATCTATAGCATAATGGGAATATGACTCCAGTGTTAGAATTCAGTATACGGTGATATGTGGTATCTATAAGACAATGGAAATATGACTCCGGTGTTAGAATTCAGTTTAAGGTGATATGCTTTATCTATATCACAATGGAAATATGATTCCAGTGTTAGAATTCAGTATAAGGTGATATGTGGTATCTATAACACAATGGGAATATGACTCCTGTGTTGGAATTAAGTATAAGGTGATATGTTTTATCTATAACACAATGGGAATATGACTCCAGTGTTAGAATTCAGTATAAGGTGCTATGTTTTATCTATAACACAATGGGAATATGACTCCAGTGTTAGAATTCAGTATAAGGTGATATGTTTTATCTATAACACAATGGGAATATGACTCCATTGTTAGAATTCAGTACACAGTGTTTTATCTATAACAAAATGGGAATATGACGCTGGTGTTAGAATTCAGTATACGGTGATATGTTGTATCTATAACACAATGGGAATATGACTCCAGTGTTAGAATTCAGTATAAGGTGATATGTTTTATCTGTTACACAATTGGAATATGATTCCAAATTTAGAATTCAGTATAAGGTGTATGTTTTACCTGTTACACAATGGGAATATGACTCTAGTCGTAGAGTTCAGTATAATGTGATATGTTTTATCTATTATACAATGGGAATATGACTCCAGTGTTAGAATTCAGTATAAGGTGATATGTTTGATTGATAGCACAATGGGAATATGACTCCGGTGATGGAATTCAGTATAATGTGATATGTTTTATCTATGACACAATGGGAATATGACTCCAGTTTTAGAATTCAGTATAAGGTGATATGTTTTATCTATAACACAATGGGAATATGACTCCAGTTTTAGAATTCAGTATAAGGTGATATGTGTTATCTATAGGACAATGGGAATATGACTCCAGTGTTAGAATTCAGTATAAGCTAATATGTTTTATCTATAAGACAATGGGAATATGACTCCAGTGTTAGAATTCAGCATAAGGTGATAAGTTTTATCTATTACACAATGGGAATATGACTCCAGTGTTAGAATTCAGTATAGGGTGATATGTTTTATCTATGACACAAAGGGAATATGACTCCAGTGTTATAATTCAGCATAAGGTGATATGTTCTATCTATAACACAATGGGAATATGACTCCAGTGTTAGAATTCAGTATACGGTGATTTGTTTTATCTATAACACAATGGGAATATGACTCCAGTGTTAGAATTCAGTACACAGTGTTTTATCTATAACAAAATGGGAATATGACGCTGGTGTTAGAATTCAGTATACGGTGATATGTTGTATCTATAACACAATGGGAATATGACTCCAGTGTTAGAATTCAGTATAAGGTGATATGTTTTATCTGTTACACAATTGGAATATGATTCCAAATTTAGAATTCAGTATAAGGTGTATGTTTTACCTGTTACACAATGGGAATATGACTCTAGTGGTAGAGTTCAGTATAATGTGATATGTTTTATCTATTATACAATGGGAATATGACTCCAGTGTTAGAATTCAGTATAAGGTGATATGTTTGATTGATAGCACAATGGGAATATGACTCCGGTGATGGAATTCAGTATAATGTGATATGTTTTATCTATGACACAATGGGAATATGACTCCAGTTTTAGAATTCAGTATAAGGTGATATGTTTTATCTATAACACAATGGGAATATGACTCCAGTGTTAGAATTCAGTATAAGGTGATATGTGTTATCTATAGGACAATGGGAATATGACTCCAGTGTTAGAATTCAGTATAAGCTAATATGTTTTATCTATAAGACAATGGGAATATGACTCCAGTGTTAGAATTCAGCATAAGGTGATAAGTTTTATCTTTTACACAATGGGAATATGACTCCAGTGTTAGAATTCAGTATAGGGTGATATGTTTTATCTATGACACAAAGGGAATATGACTCCAGTGTTATAATTCAGCATAAGGTGATATGTTCTATCTATAACACAATGGGAATCTGACTCCAGTGTTAGAATTCAGTATACGGTGATATGTTTTATCTATTACACAATGGGAATATGACTCCAGTGTTAGAATTCAGCATAAGGTGATATGTTCTATCTATAACACAATGGGAATATGACTCCAGTGTTAGAATTCAGTATAAGGTGATATGTTCTATCTATAACACAATGGGAATATGACTCCGGTGTTAGAATTCAGTTTAAGGTGATATGTTCTATCTATAACACAATGGGAATATGATTCCAGTGTTAGAATTCAGCATAAGGTGATAAGTTTTATCTATAACACAATGGGAATATGACTCCAGTGTTAGAATTCAGTATAAGGTGATATGTTTTATCTATAACACAATGGGAATATGACTCCAGTGTTAGAATTCAGTATAAGGTGATATGTTCTATCTATAACACAATGGGAATATGACTCCAGTCTTAGAATTCAGTATAAGGTGATATGTTTTATCTATAACACAATGGGAATATGACTCCAGTGTTAGAATTCAGTATACGGTGATATGTTTTATCTATTACACAATGGGAATATGACTCCAGTGTTAGAATTCAGTATAAGGTGATATGTTCTATCTATAACACAATGGGAATATGACTCCAGTGTTAGAATTCAGTATAAGGTGATATGTTCTATCTATAACACAATGGGAATATGACTCCAGTGTTAGAATTCAGTGCAAGGTGTTTTATCTATAACACAATGGGAATATGACTCCAGTGTTAGAATTCAGTATAAGGTGATATGTTTTATCTGTTACACAATTGGAATATGATTCCAAGTTTAGAATTCAGTATAAGGTGTATGTTTTATCTGTTACACAATGGGAATATGACTCTAGTGGTAGAGTTCAGTATAATGTGATATGTTTTATCTATTATACAATGGGAATATGACTCCAGTGTTAGAATTCAGTATAAGATGATATGTTCTATCTATAACACAATGGGAATATTACTCCGGTATCAGAATTCGGTATAAGGTGATATATTTTATCTATAGCACAATGGGAATATGACTCCAGTGTTAGAATTCAGTATAAGGTGATCTGCTTTATCTATGGCATAATGGGAATATGACTCATGTGTTAGAATTCAGTATACGGTAATATGTGGTATCTATAAGACAATGGGAATATGACTCCGGTGTTAGAATTCGGTTTGAGGTGATATGCTTTATCTATATCACAATGGGAATATGATTCCAGTGTTAGAATTCAGTATAAGATGATATGTTTTATCTATTACACAATGGGAATATGACTCCTGTGTTAGAATTCAGTATAAGATGATATGTTTTATCTATTACACAATGGGAATATGATTCCAGTGTTAGAATTCAGTATAAGGTGCTATGTTTTATCTATAACACAATGGGAATATGACTCCTGTGTTGGAATTCAGTATAAGGTGATATGTTTTATCTATAACACAATGGGAATATGACTCCATTGTTAGAATTCAGTACACAGTGTTTTATCTATAACAAAATGGGAATATGACGCTGGTGTTCGAATTCAGTATACGGTGATATGTTGTATCTATAACACAATGGGAATATGACTCCAGTGTTAGAATTCAGTATAAGGTGATATGTTTTATCTGTTACACAATTGGAATATGATTCCAAGTTTAGAATTCAGTATAAGGTGTATGTTTTATCTGTTACACAATGGGAATATGACTCTAGTGGTAGAGTTCAGTATAATGTGCTATGTTTTATCTATTATACAATGGGAATATGACTCCAGTGTTAGAATTCAGTATAAGGTGATCTGTTTTATCTATTACACAATGGGAATATGACTCCAGTGTTAGAATTCAGCATAAGGTGATATGTTTTATCTATTACACAATGGGAATATGACTCCAGTGTTAGAAATCAGCATAAGGTGATATGTTTTATCTATTATACAATGGGAATATGACTCCGGTGTTAGAATTCAGCATAAGGTGATATGTTTTATCTATTACACAATGGGAATATGACTCCAGTGTTAGAATTCAGCATAAGGTGATATGTTTTATCTATAACACAATGGGAATATGACTCCAGTGTTAGAATTCAGCATAAGGTGATATGTTTTATCTATTACACAATGGGAATATGACTCCAGTGTTAGAATTCAGTATAAGGTGTTTTATCTATAACACAATGGGAATATGACTCCGGTGTTAGATTTCACTATACGGTGATATGTTTTATTTATATCACAATGGGAATATGACTCCTGTGTTAGAATTCAGTATAAGGTGATATGTTTGATCGATAAGACAATGGGAATATGACTCCGGTGTTAGATTTCAGTATAAGGTGATATGTGTTATCTATAAGACAATGGGAATATGACTCCGGTGTTAGAATTCAGTATAAGGTGATATGTTTTATCTATAACACAATGGGAATATGATTCCAATCTTAGAATTCAGTATAAGCTAATATGTTTTATCTATAACACAATGGGAATATGACTCCAGTGTTAGAATTCAGTATAATGTGATATGTTTTATCTATTACACAATGGGAATATGACTCCAGTGTTAGAATTCAGTATAAGGTAATATGTGTTATCTATAAGACAATGGGAATATGACTCCGGTGTTAGAATTCAGTATAAGGTGATATGTTTTATTTATAACACAATGGGAATATGATTCCAATCTTAGAATTCAGTATAAGGTAATATGTTTTATCTATAAGACAATGGGAATATGACTCCGGTGTTAGAATTCAGTATAAGGTGATATGTTTTATCTATAAGACAATGGGCATATGACTCCAGTGTTAGAATTCAGTTTACGGTGATATGCTTCATCTATAACACAATGGGAATATGACCCAAGCGGTAGAATTCAGTATAAGGTGATATGTTTTATCTATATCACAATGGGAATATGACTCCAGTGTTAGAATTCAGTTTACGGTGATATGTTTTATCTATAACACAATGGGAATATGACTCCTGTGTTGGAATTCAGTATAAGGTGATATGTTTTATTTATAACACAATGGGAATATGATCCCAGTGTTAGAAATCAGTATAAGGTGATATGTTTTATCTATAACACAAAGGGAATATGACTCCAGTGTTAGAATTCAGTGCAAGGTGTTTTATCTATAACACAATGGGAATATGACGCCGGTGTTAGAATTCAGTATAAAGTGATATGTTTTATCTATAACACAATGGGAATATGACTCCAGTGTTAGAATTCAGTATAAGGTGTATGTTTTATCTGTTACACAATGGGAATATGACTCTAGTGGTAGAGTTCAGTATAATGTGATATCGTTTATTTATTATACAATGGGAATATGACTCCACTGTTAGAATTCAGTATAAGATGATATGTTCTATCTATAACACAATGGGAATATGACTCCGGTATCAGAATTCGGTATAAGGTGATATGTTTTATCTATAGCACAATGGGAATATGACTCCAGTGTTAGAATTCAGTATAAGGTGATCTGCTTTATCTATGGCATAATGGGAATATGACTCCGGTGTTAGAATTCAGTTTAAGGTGATATGTTTTATCTATACCACAATGGGAATATGACTCCAGTGTTAGAATTCACTATATGGTGTTTTATCTATGGCATAATGGGAATATGACTCCGGTGTTAGAATTCACTATACGGTGATATGTTTTATTTATAACACAATGGGAATATGACTCCAGTGTTAGAATTCAGCATAAGGTGATATGTTTTTATCTATTACACAATGGGAATATGATTCCAGTTTTAGAATTGAGTATAAGCTGACATGTTTTGTACATAGATGGTCAATGGAGGGAGTTGAAATGTTACTTAAGTTAATGACGTAATAATCACTTACGTCTCATATTACCGGTAGCTTACATTACAGTCAAAATTGCGTAGAATTATCCGCCATGAAGCTAGAAAAGTCTGTCAAGTAATGCGAATTTTATGTCTTTGATTGATTTACAATTTAATACGTATTCTGTTTAATACTTTAAATCTAATAGGAGCAACAGCTCGCAGTCAAATTAGTTTCAAAATATTCAACTGCTTACCTGTATAATTACCTTGAATTTGGGATTTTGGGTATTCGGGGTTCAAAGTATATAAATGGATTCCAATACGCATAAAAAGTGGGCGGGGCAAAGCTAGAAATGGACGGGTTATAGCTAGAAATGGGCGGGGCATAGCTAGACATAATTCTTTGGGAATCATTAATACTAATGATTTCCTTAATCCTGTTTTGATATGGTTATCTATTAACATGAAACACAATGTTCAGACCACGTGACATAACAGCTCAGACGCAATGCTACGGTCATATAACATATCATCAACTGAGGATTATTTTAAGACACCATCCAACTGGGTTAACTGACTCAATAAGTATGATTCGTGCACGAGTACTGCAGACGCTGTAGAGGAATCTGATCTGTCATTCAATTATTTGAAGCCATAATCAAGCACGTCACGGTTAAGCTGACGTCATTCCTTAATTAATTCCTTCTATCCTTCATTTATTCATCCTTTCTTTCAATCCGATCATTCGTTCATTCGTTCATTCATTCGTTCGTTCATTCGTTCATTCGTTCATTCATTCAGTAATTCATTCATTTGACCATTCATTTGTTCATTCTTTTGTCCATTTGTTAGTTCATTTATTCCTATGTTTCATTCATTCATTCATTCATTCATTCATTCATTCATTCATTCATTCATTCGTTCATTCATTTATGTGTTTGTTCATCAATTCATTCATCCGTTCATTAATTCTTTCATTCTTCCATTCACTCGTTAATTCGTTCATTCATTCGTGCATTCATTCTTTCATGGGTTCCTTCGTTCATTCGTTCAACTGTTTCTTCTTGCATTCATCCAATCATTCATTCATTCCTTCATTCATTCGTTCGTTTATTCATTTGTTCATTCATTTGTGTGTTTATTCATTCGTACGTTCGTTAGATTATTCGTTTATTCTGTCCTTAAATCCATCCTTCCTTAAATCCTTTCTCCCACCATTCCTTCATTCCTTTCTTCCTATCCTTCTTTCATTCATTCATTCATTCATTTATTATTTCCTCACTTCATTTATGCAATCATTCAATTCATTCATCCATTCATCAATGCATTCGTTCATACGTTCATTCATTAATTTATTCATTCATTCATTCATTTAATCGTTCGTTCGTTTGGTTATTCGTTCATTCCTGTGTTCATTCGTTCATTTGTATCATTTGTTGGTTGATAAATTCATTCACCCGATAGTTCGTTCAATCATCCATTTATCCATTCGTTTCTTCTTTCATTCATTCATTTATTCATTCGTTCTTTGATTGATTGATTGATTGATTGATTGATTGATTGATTGATTGATTGATTGATTAATTGATTGATTGATTGATTGATTGATCAATCCATTCATTCATTCATTCATTCATTCATTTTTTATTCGGTCGGTTCGTTCTTCAGTCGGTGGGTCGGTTGGTCAGTCGGTCCGTCAATCCATCCATCCGTCAGTCCGTGCATCCATCCGTCCATCTGTTCATTCATTCGTTCGTTCATTCCTTAATCCATCCATTCTCCCTTCCTTTCTTCCACCCATCCTTCTCTCCTTCTTTCTTTTCTACATTCTGTTTTTGTTCATTCATTCATCCATCTATCCATCTATCCATCCCATTCATTCATTCATTCATTCATTCATTCATTCATTCATTCATTCATTCATTCATTCATTCAACCACACGTTAATTTGTTCATTCGTTCGTTCATTTGTATCATTTGTTGTTTGTTTTATTCATTCATCCGCTAGTTCATCCAATCCATTAGTTTCTTCATTCAGTAATTGGTTCATTCATTCGTCTTATCATTCATTCATTCATTCATTCATTTATTCCTTCATTCATTATTTCGGTCAGTCGTCCATACGCTCATCCATTCATTCGTTAGGTCATTCGTTCATTGATTCATTCATTCATCCATCCATCCATCAATCCATTCATTCATTCATTCATTCATTCATTCATCGAATCAATTTTTCAATCGTTCATTCGTTCGTTCGTTTGTTCATTCGTTCGTTCGCTTGTTTGTTTGATGGTTAGATCATTCAATCGTTCATTCATTAATTTGTTCATTAATTCATTCGTTCATTCTTTCATTCATTCGTTCGATCGTTCGTTCAAGCATTTGTTCGTTTGTGTGTTCATTCGTTCGTTCATTCATCAATTGGTTCATTTATTTGTTCACTCAGCATTCATTCCTCTGTTCATTCATTCACTCATTCATGTGTTCATTCATTCATTCGTAAGTTTTTCCACCTGTCCATTCATTTATCCATTGGTTTACTTGTTTTGTCACTCAGCATTCATTCTTGTGTTTATTCATTCATTCATTTATTGATTCGAGCGTTCGTTCATTGTTTCCTTCATTCGTTTAGTTCTTCGTTCATCCATTCATTCATTCAATGAATTTCATTCATTAATTTATTCGTTTATTTGTTCATTCATTTGTTTGTTCATTCGTTCGCTTGGTCTTTCATTCATTCATTCGTCCGTCTATTCGTTCATTCATTTATCCGTTCATTCGTTCATTTTTTCATTCGTTCGTTCGGTTGTTCGTTTGTTCATTCCTTCTTTCATTCATTTGTTCGTTCATTCATTCATTCACTTACTCATTCACTCACTCACTCACTCACTCACTCACTCACTCACTCACTCACTCACTCACTCACTCACTCACTCATTCATTTGGCTCTTCTTTCATTCATTCATTTGTTCATTCTTTCAGACATTCATACTTTCATTCCTTCGTCTATTTGTTCATTCGTTTCTTAATCTATTTGTACATTTGTTCATTCATTCATTCGTTCCGTCTTTCATTCATCACTGTGTTCATTCATTCATTCATTTATTCATTCATTCATTCATTCATTCATTTATTTATTCACACATTCATTCATTCGTTCGTTCGTTCACTTATTCGTCCATTCGTTCATTCATTACTTCGTTCATTCAACTATTTATTCGTTTATTCTGCAGTTCATTCATTTGTTTATTCGTCCATTTGTTGATTCATTGATTCATTTGTCCATCTGGTTGTTCGTTTATTCGTTCAGTTTTTTTCTCATTCATCAGTTCATACCATTCACGTGTTCGTTCGTCAAGTCATTACATCATTCGTTCCTTCATTCGCACATTCTTTTATTCACTCAATCTCTTGCTCACGCATTGAGTCATTGATTGATTGATTCATTCATTCGTTCCTTCGTTCGTTCGTTCGTTCGTTCGTCTGTTCGCTCATTCATTCACGCGTTCACTTGTTCATTTGTTGGTTGGCTCATTGGTTGGTTCTTTCGTTCATGCATTCGTTCGTTCATTTGTTGCCGTCTACTTTCCTTTGGTCATTCATTCGTTATATCGTGTTGGTGCATTTGTTTGTTGGTCCATTCCTTTGTTCACGGCTTCCTTCCTTCCTCCCTTCATTCATTCATTCATTCGTTTGATCATTTGTTCAGTCAGTTGTAGCGTGGACTGACCGAACGGGTACTGGCCGTCTCAGCGAAGCTGGGTGCGGAATGACCACTTCAGATTCGCTCCAAGCACGCCCTCCTGGGTAGGATAGTACGCGTACATAGGCCCTATGAGAGAAGTTTTCGTTAAAGGCAGCTAAGTCCGCTAAAACGCGTGGTGCGCATGCGTGCGCGTCACAGCTTCCCTGACAACACGTCACAGAATTGGAAGCGAGTGCATGCCTATAGTGCACAGAGTTGGTACTCGTAAAAACCTTTAATTATTCCGTTCTCGTTGTGCTTGGTACCGACCAGAATAAAACGAGCTTTCTAGAACTGTTTACTATTTTAAAATCGACCAAGAAATGACTGAGTTATCCTCGAAAATCCCCTTAAATTATTTTCGAAATATTGCGTTGACGTCGTAATCGCGTGTATGCATAAATTGATTTAGAATGTCCTGTGCACGTGATAAATACGTCACTGATCTAGCTGCACGCTGATTGGCTACTGCTCGGCCTCTGATTGGCTGAGGCATCTGCCTCTGATGTCACGAGTAGTATAAAAGGGATGAAAAATCGAGAATCAAGAGCATCGTGGCCGTCGAGGCCGACACGTCTGGAGAACTAGCTGGAAGTTTGGGACTTGACGAGTGCACCGGAACACCGACGGAAGATACAGAACATCACGGCGGTTCCAAGCGACTTTCAGCTCACCCGCACTGGATAGCGGTTCCTGGACTTTCCGCGTTACGGGAATTTTGGATGCTCCCGGATGGCATTCCGGGAGCAAAATAATTAAAGTTATGGTTTCCGCTTCCGGAGTTTTCTAAGTAGAACACCTCTGCGGAAAGGGCCATATGCGCCCGGGATGTAATCCTACGGAATGTAGAGCTGACGGTGATTCTTGGTGGATGACTCACCGGATCTGCCAACCATGCTGAAAAGTGGACTTCAATTCGTGTGTGTTTAATTAACTTTTTGACCACAGTCTGGTGGAACTTTGCAAGAGCCATGCGATGCATCCCGCAACATGTGCCAGTTTATGTAATTGCTTAGCATTAAATACAGCCCTCTCTGTTAATGGGCAAACTTCAACTGTATTATTTCCGTCGCCGGACGGATAACTTTCTCACTTCCGAATAAATTGTATACTAGCTAAAGAGACTATCAGCTGCGGAAATCTGCCTGCGGAAATCTTTCCAGCTTCAGAGAACGTGTCGACTCGCGCTATGAATACGTTAGCGCCTCAATTTCAGTAACATAGTAGCCTGTTCCGTACCAATGACTATTATGTACTCAAGTAGCTATACTATTGTACATTTAATTATCATTTCCGTATATGGTACTGATGACTAATAGGTACCTTCCAGGTCTTAGGATCGCAATTTATAATTTGTGTCTTACTGTGTATATTATCCTTGTTTACTGTAGGCGCTTTCAACTAGACGCACCGTTTAAGTTCATCAAGCTGTGATATTTAGTTACATCATGTAATTACATTCTACTTATTGCATTGGTTAGTTGTATATGGCAGTTAGCCATTTAGTTCATATGTTTTGTTTAATTGTAGAAAACCTTGGACCGCAGTACGCTAGGATATACTATACAGCAACAGATATATCCGCATCACTTTATTCCCGCCATCATCAATTTAACTGAGGTCGCTGACCGTGCTCTAATTGTTTGAGCGCAGCATGTTACCGACTACACCTTACTATTCAGCTCGATAGGATAGGTTAAAGTGGTTAGGGACAATTTCTTCGTTTGGAGACATATAGTGTACGCCTATTTTCCGGTTGTTGCGGTAATGTAGCCCCGCACTCCAGCAAGGTTGTGTAAAATTGGCCAGTTACTTATAAGGCCTCACATATATTAAGTTATTGTCTCTTTCCACGATCCACAAGCCGCGTAGCTTATTAATTGTTTGGACTCCCCATCAGCACATTGATCGGATCCGACCCTGGGAAACTATCAGAGGTTTACGAGCGGTGATGGTTAAAGTGCTGATTTACATACATCTCCCCCCCCCCCCTCCCCCACCCCCCCCCCCCGTATCTTCGGATACTTGTTATCTAGATAACTCCGCCAATGAAGAAAGCACTGTGAAAACATATAGTTAGAAATATGAGTTACTTAGTTTATTTACCGGCCTGCAGTACATATCTGGGCATAGTGGAACTTGATCCTAATGACAGGTTAAAATGTTAGCTCCGTAGCACACGGTGATGGACGAGATGCGGATCTCCATCCGATTCGTTGCAGTGTCTGGGTGAAGCGTTGGAGCTTGTCACGCCCTCACAGGAAGGATGCTCGCGATGTTTATCCGTCTCTCCACCACCATCATAAAGACATGTCAGGATTTAAAACTTGCTTATGTGAAATGTAGTCATTGTCCAGTTGATGTTTTATGTGGTTGCGGGGCAAGGTAGCCGGATTTTCATCGAATTCGAATTCCGTGCGTCGTAACATGTACGCACGCTGTCCTTGGAGGCAGATGCTATGCAGGGCGGCCTACGGGAAGCTGAACATCTGCGCCCAACGGATAACTGTATCTAAAGTTAGGTAGTAATCCCTGCCACTTGCGGCCATAGCTTGCTTTCGTTACTAACACCTAAATGGTAGGATAGGATAAATAAAGCGGCAACTACCAATGCAGCAACTTTGGAACTACATAAGACAGTGACCTGGGAATTCTTCGGAAATCGTTCGTCCCGTCTTCACGTAAACCAGCGTGCAACACCGTAACAGTAGCTTCACTAGGATTTTCAGCACTTAGCATTTTTCTGTTGAACAAATGAGTGGCCCTTTTGCCAGTTCTTTTCCTCCATTTCGGCGTTGAAGGTATTTTCCTGTGCCGGAGGCCCGCGCGAGGCACTTTCCTCACACAACAACAATATTAAACTACCTAGTGACTTCGTTGCGGGAACTCTCTCCTGCGGGATACCTCTGCGGATTCAAGAACCTGTGTGGTACCTCTGGCGACACCACGTGGAAAGAACACCAGATAGCTCTATGTTGTGTATTATTGTGCTCATTTACTGTCAAACGAATTATCCTGTTTATATAATATATATTAATATTTCTACTGTTTTAATTACAAATTGTTCCATATCTCTGTATTGGTATGGATAGACACACGGGTGGTACAACTAGTTGGGACGACACCGTGTGGTTCAATCTTGGTGGCAATGGTCGCATGGCCCCACTGGAACATCAGTGTTCCACCGGCTCTAGAAGTCGGTCTTTGTATTTCTCGGAGAGACGTCATACAGGATCCGCAACCCCGAGATCCGCAGCTAACCAGCAATCCCGGTCATCGTGCACTTGCGGTGCGATGGGCGGAAACGTCATGGTGCACCAATACGTACCCCCGCGAGCTACACAGTCGATCAGTCGTTCATCTGGCCATTTATCTGTTCATTTCTTCGTTTATTCGTTTATTTGTTCATTCGTGTGTTCGTTTGTTCATTCATTTGTTCGTTTATTCGTTCGTTCTCTCGTTTTCGTTCGGTATATTTATTTCTCCCCATGCTTGAAGGAATATTCGCAGCAAGCATTTATAATATAATTCCAAAGCAGGTTTGTTATTGATTTTTATCTCATCTGTCATCATACGGGCGTGTAGCGATATCACATATGGCAATTATCATTAGCCGATGTCTAATGTCCACGACACTCGCTTCCGGCACGCGGGATATTGATCCGTCAATTAGTCAAAGTTTACTCTAGACCGCTACTGAGGTTATATATTCCTGTTTTTTCTCTGTCACGTGATCATAAACCAGCGCGTGGATGAAAGGTTTAATCAATTGTAGACTTGATGGCCTAGAACACATATATGAATATCGATAAAACTTTAATTAAATAGGTTAAAGCCATACCGCGCGTGTGTATGCGCGCGTGCGTGCGTGCGTGTGTGTGCGTCTCTCTCTCTCTCTCTCTCGCCGGTTCTACACCCACTCGCATTAATCTCTATGCGATTCGAATCTTATACCTGTATGCACACGTGACACTAATTATATATATAAATATATATATATATATACATTATACATTTTTCCCGTGTACACAGTACGATTTTTGTACACGTGTACACGTGCCCATGCCTAATATATATACTCTCGTGTGTGGGTCCTGTGTTATAACGTGGTATCGATTCCTCTCGTGTGCGGGTCCTGTGTTATATCGTGGTATCGATTCCTCTCGTGTGTGAGTCCTGTGTTATATCGTGGTATCGATTCCTCTCGTGCGTGGGTCCTGTGTTATATAGTGTTATCAATTCCTGTCGTGTGTGTGTGTGTCCGGTGCTATATCGTGGTATCAATTCCTCTCGTGTGTGGGTCATGTGTTATATCGTCGTATCAATTCCTCCTGTGTGCGAGTCCTGTGTTATATCGTGGTATCATTTCCTCTCGTGTGTGGGTCCTCTGTTTTATCGCGTATTCAATTCCTCTCGTTTGTGGGTCCTGTGTTTTATCGTGTAATCAATTCCTCTCGTTTGTGGGTCCTGTGTTTTATCGTGTAATCAATTCCTCTCGTTTGTGGGTCCTGTGTTTTATCGTGTAATCAATTCCTCTCGTGTGTGGGTCCTATGTTATATCGTGGTATCATTTCCTCTCGTGTGCGCGTCCTGTGTTATATCGTGGTATCAATTCCTCCAGTGTGCGAGTCCTGTGTTATATCGTGGTATCAATTCCTCTCGCGTGTGTGATCTGATTCCATGCAAACAGGCAGATGTGGACACGGCATAGCTGGTGAAAGGCTAACTTACAGCGCATTGATTCTTATATTTGTCATGTAGGAAACTATTCCAATATTATTGTGTTACATCAAACAATACATGATTGATCCACTACTAGTTACACAATGGTGGAATGCATATGTAAATATGCGGCGAAAATGCTTAAATGAACAATGAATATATCCATGGTGTTTGCATTCCATAACGGTTACGATGGTGATGGCGGTGGTGGTGGTGGTGGTGATGGTTGTGTTGATGATGATGGTGGTGGTGGTGGTGGTGGTGGTGATGTCGATGGTGGTGGTGGTGGTGGTGGTGGCGGCGGTGGTGGTGGTGGTGGTGGTGGTGGTGGTGGTGGTGGTGGTGGTGGTGGTGGTGGTGTCGATGTTGGTGGTGGTGGTGGTGGTGGTGGTGGCGGCGGCGTTGGGGTTGTGGTTGTGCTGGTGGCGGTGGTGGTGGTGGTGGTGGTGGTGGTGGTGGTGGTGGTGGTGGTCGTTTTGGTCTGAATCAGCGCCTGTGATGACGATGACGACGATGACGACAACGACGACGACGGCTTTAATGATGATGATACCTAAAGGGTACCGCACATCAAGCCGACCAGACGTGAATCCAACGCGTGCTCGTCGCATCGGCGTGGCGTCGCCTTGGTGAGCTTCCAATACCAACACCGACGGGACATGAAAACGACAATCTTATCGTATCGCCTGTCAATCACCAGTTATCGTACGTTAATGAACATGCTCATTATTTGTTATTGTCGCTCGCACGTCGTTTGCCATGAAATTCTAATTGGCCAATGACAATTCCCATTATAGGCCGCGCCCTCGTCATCAGCTCATTTTAATTGGACAATGGCAATTCCCATTATAAGCCACACCCTCACCAATACCCTCACTAACTCATCCCCATTCTTAACATAATAACAACACACCAATAGTACCCACACCTGACACACCTACGCACAC
This sequence comes from Chaetoderma sp. LZ-2023a, assembly GCA_034401795.1. NCBI lineage: Eukaryota > Metazoa > Mollusca > Caudofoveata > Chaetodermatida > Chaetodermatidae > Chaetoderma > Chaetoderma sp. LZ-2023a. The sequence goes on along the minus strand of CM067371.1, from coordinate 108,908,892 downwards.
GGTCACGCATCCAGGTACCCATCCGCACCATCACCCACCCATCCACCTCACCAACGTTCCAGCCATCTAAACCCCTCATTCAACCAACCACCCACCACACACTGACAGCCTCGCCCACCCACCCATGTGCGAATGAACGCACATACACACACGCACGCACGCATGCACTCACACACGCAGACACACATCCACGCAGACACACACGGAAATCACGTGGGATGAGGCACGGGATACACACGTGGTCTTTAAACACTACGCTTACACATCGCACATGTGATTTGTGGTATGTCGTTTCGGTGTGCGAGATATAATAACACAATGCAGAGCCAATGAAACTTTCAACTGATTTCTTGCTATTTGAGTCGTAGCTGGTCATATTGCGCATCACCGTCGCTTACTGTCGCCTTGGTACGCGGCGCCCTTTAGACGTGTTTCTCACTAGGTGACCATTTCATTGTGAGCACACGCGAGTTCGTGCACGTGGTTGCGACCGTACAAATATTCGCATTTGCTCGCAACCGATCACAAATCTTGGTCGGTGATGTTCAAAATTCCCGCACCACTTATCATCAAGTTGTCCTCTGGGAATTCCATAAACGTTCCAGCCACCAGCATTGTATATGTGTTCAACGGGTTCCTCTGCCGGCAGCATGTGCCTTCTGAGTGTCAATGTCCACTGCACGCGATTCCTCAGTACCGACAGCATTACCAGTGGTGTATCCCTCTTCCTGGACTTTGATGATTCTAAGCAATGCTCGATTAAAATTTTTAATGATTTTGCATGCTCTAGGTTTGATGTTGGTATCTTGTCTGAAGCGCGTGAGAGAGAGAGAGAGAGAGAGAGAGAGAGAGAGAGAGAGAGAGAGAGAGAGGGACGGAGGGAGGTAGGTAGGGAGGGATGAGTGAGAGAGATGAGATGTGGAGAAGGGGCGTATGCTACTCTTGTCAGTAAATTATAGTAAATGTCTTGTATTAAGCGACCACCTATTTTAGCAGCCACCCTTCAATGTAGTCACAAAGTGTCCGTTATAGACAGGGGTGATTGTATAGCTTTGAGGACAGCCTTAAGGGATAGCCTGTGATGAGTACACAGCTTCTAAATCCCATAAATAAAGGTAAAGCTCATTAAGCACGCATTATTATTCACGGAAATGAGTGCGTACATGCATCAAATACTGTCATGCCGAGGGTCAGAACCAGTGTAGCGAAAGCTCACATCACCTAAGCGTCGCTAAGGACTGCTATTGATCGCTTTAGACGCGTCACCAAGGTAAAGTGTTTTTTCAGCGATTGAAGCTACATAACCACTCGGTGATAGACAGTTGACGACTTACAGGAAGCTTCGTCGATACAGCAACGCCGGAAACAGGTAAATATGGGAGAAAATAGGCAGAAACCACATAAATAATAGGCATAGTCATCATCATCATCATCATCATCATCATCATCATCACCATAACGGCGGCCTGAGTTGAAGTCGTGTGTGCGTGTGTGGGTGGTTGCTGTCGATAATATTGACCTCTAGAAGTCAGGCGCTTGTTTGGTGGCGTGTCCATGTCACGCCTTCCACTGGCTTGAAGGCGGTGTGTGTGTGTTTGACCGCATGCCCATAATCACGACGTCTACTGGCTTGAAGTTGTTAATGATAACACAATGGAGCTGCTTACCCGTTTCTCCACATCACTGACATTCTGTCCCACCACATGTGCGCTCTTCTGTACTGGTTCCACGTGGATGCTGTTCGGTACTGGGTTCCACGCGCATGATCTTCGCTACTGGGTTCCACACGCATGCTCTTCGGCACTGGGTTCCACGTGCATGCTCTTCGGTACTGGGCTCCACGTGCATGCTCTTCGGTACTGGGCTCCATGTGCATGCTCTTCGGTACTGGGCTCCACGTGCATGCTCTTTGGTACTGGGTTCCACGCGCATGCTCTTTGGTACTGGGTTCCATGCGCATGCTCTTCGCTACTGGGTTCCACGTGCATGCTCTTCGGTACTGGGCTCCACGTGCATACTCTTCAGTACTGGGCTCCACGTGCATGCTCTTCGGTACTGTCTTCACGCGCATGCTCCTTTGCACCGGACTATCGCGGTTCACCTCTTGACACCAGATACCACAACGTACATGTCTACTGGGCGCACACAAACTATATGATAGTGGCATCAGATAACACAACATCGAGATCTACTGGCCATATGTGAGTTCACCTCTCTCAAACTCCCGGAGTCGGCTCACCTCCTCAATGCATGTTGTCGGTACACTCAGTTTGACGTTGGGTATTCGTTAGTAATTGCCTGGGGATGAAAGGTATGTGCACGAACACTGGATCACGTGAGGCCACAGGGCATTCTGAACACAGAATCGTGCTGGTTTTTACAGTCCTTACAGAACTCAGAATCGCAGCTGTTTTTACTGACCTCTGACTCGCAGCTGTACTTATTGAACTCAGAATCGCAGCTGTTCTACCTGAACTCAGAATCGCAGCTGTGTCTACTGAACTCAGAATCGTATCTTCGCTTCCTGAACTCAGAATCGCGGATGTTCTTCCTGAACTCAGAATTGCAGCTGTTGTTCCGGAATTCAGAATCGTAGCTGTTCTTCCTGAACTCAAAATCGCAGCTGTTCTCCTGAACTCAGAATCACAGCTGTTCTTCTGGAACCCAGAATCACAACTGTTCTTCCTGAACTCAGAATAGCAGCTGTTCTTCCTGAACTCAGAATCGCAGCTGTTCTTCATGAACTCAGAATCGCAGCTGTTCTTCCTGAATTCCGAATCGCAGCTGTTCCTCCTGAACTCAGAATCACAGCTGTTCTTCATGAACCCATAATCGCCGCTGTTCTTCCTGAAGTCAGAATCGCAGCTGTTCTTCCTGAACCCAGAATCCCAGCTGTTCTTCCTGAAGTCAGAATCGCAGCTGTTCTTACTCTAGTCTCTGTGAAAAGGCATGGCGAGATCAAGCTTCATACGGGATCCAATAGCAGTTTGCGAATTCGTGAAGACAACACGTCTGCGTTGATCTCCATTGTTCTTAAGAACTCGGGTGAATCAATGTACTTTGGTGGGTTTAAGAGGAAATCATCAATATTAACAGCCCCACATAATCTGATAATGATGGTTATAGTATAAGCTGTTATAAATTTTATGAACGTCCATACCACGAACTCTCTGCTATATGGATACGATTCACACTCATACAATGGCCTCTCTGATGTATGGATACCATTCACTTCCATACCATGAATTCTCTGACATATGGTTGTTATTCCCTTTTATAGCGCGTAAGCCTCAGTGTGCGATGCACTAGATTGACAGCGAGCTAGCTTAGTACGCGCTGTGCAATATCTATGGCATCTTATCATACATTGTCATCGACATAATTATAAGTTTTCACTCTGAATTATCAGACGAATGGCTCTTTCATGAGTTAAATTGGAAGGCTGTTGATTATTTTCTAAATGTATCTTAATGTCACGCGTATTATTAATCATCTTCAATGACTGAACTGTCATCCGGTGGCTATCGTTTCCGCCATTCAGAGCTACATGTGTTTAATGAATGCAAACCTTTCATCGACTATACTATGCAGTCGAATAGGTTAGAAACAGCGTGATATCGACCAGTGTGTCATCCTAATGTGCGTAGTGTTCATCTTTATGATCTAGCTATGTGAGCATTCATGCTTTCCCTCTACGTCAGCGTAATGAAGCTTTGCTGAGAAACATTAATGAAAGCATTCCTCGTCTGAACAAATATCTATAGTGTTCCCGTCTTGCCGTAGGCATCAGAAACCCGAGCAAACGCACGCAGTCCTATTTGCAAACAAATTCTTGGTAGATGGCATTATCTGTGCGACCACCTTACTATTTTGCAATCTACATTCGGTGCATTATCTGTCCAACTCAAGAATGTGCTTCTCGTCCAGGGATAATCCAATATCACGATGACATATCAACAAGAATTTGATTGGTTCCACCGTCGTGATCCTCTTTTTATAATAATCTGTTTCGTCACATGACATCTGCGAGGTAAAATCACTGGGAAGCGATGATCATGTGACAAACATTCAACATGTTTTGACCTTCGATTATACCGCATAAGTCTGTCTTCATTGATCCGAGGATTCAATGAAAGCAGTTTACTATTCTTCTCCGTTTCGTGTAAAAGGTCTTTATCATCATCACGAAATTCCTGCCTTTGAGCATCCTTAATAATAATAAATTGTCCGTATTTTCTGCTGGAGTCAATCCTCTCATCTTTTGATCAGATTGCTGTACATGGCTATTTTCAATGAGCGAATAGTCCACACATTGACTCGAACAAGGCCTAATCAATGAACGAACCGAAGGGACTTTAACCGACTATGATCATCATGATTTTAATTTAAGATACCACGTATAGGGACGACACAGATTGTTAACACATACTACCAGGAGGGTGCATATATCACACAATGGAAATACCTTCGCATCAAGGTGAATTCTCATAGGTCCTAGCTGACTATGATATGGCCAACCTGCAACTATTCATAGAGAACTTTCAAGAAGGGAATCACATCCGAGCTTGAAAACGGTCTCATCACCCAGATATCCATCCTCAATTGCCTCAAGACACGGAACCCGCTGGCTTGATCAAGCATCCTGTCCATAAAGGAAACGTGGACCACAGCATTCATCAGGCCCGTGGTGGCATCGTGGCAATTGGTGGGAGGATGGTAAGGAATAGCATACTGGTTTCCTTGCAATGTGGGGAATTGTCAACGAATTCCAGGCTGAGTTCTGTGGTGATGAAGCCGTGAGCCACACCCACTTAGTTTTCCAGACAGAGACACGTGCCCAGCATCTGTTGAGACCATATCCATACCATCCAGTAGTAGACCATTGTCATTTGCTTTTCGAAAACAATCCGCTGAAGAATGTTGCCAGCCATGGATGCATTTAATACTCTTATACGTTGCTACATATATACAGCAGAAATTTTCAACATCCAGATGGGATGATTGAACCCGCGACCTCAAACCACACGGATCTCAGCAGGACTGTTTGATAGACACCCATCTGTTGCTGAGAAGTACATTGACGGTGCAATCGCAGACCACGTCCACACGACGAGGACAAGCATGGTAATGGTCAAGCTCGAGAGCACAATGGCACAGAAGATAGAGCTCACACATGTCGTCTACAATGGCAGATACAATTGAGCAGAGTGACTCCTGCCATGATGATGGACAAATCCTTCCTTCCGCCTATACACTGAGCATCTTATAGACGTGACGATGACCTCTTCGCAACATCATCTCTGGCATGATGCACATCTATGTATGTATGATTCCTGTATTCCGAGGTTATACTAGTGGAAACACCCTACAGCTGCAATCAGTCTGTCTTCGCTTTTGACCATGGTGTCTTGTCCTGAGCCAAATTTTTAGCTTTCTCAGGTCAATTCTTGATACGAATGTTGGTCCTACCTTTTAGAACACCCCACAGCACGCGCAAGATATTTACGCAATGACGTCCTCTCCTGACTTAATATTACCTGGCTCTTGTGAGGGCGAATTCTAAGCCTCTTCGTGATGGTGTGTCTTCTGGCATGATTAGCACATGGCCAAACAAGGACCATTTTTGCTGGGCAACTTTTACAGACAGCGCCGATGTACTACACATCTTGCATAATGCGTCGTTGGGAACTATACTATCTGACCATCGATCGTGCGGGTGCTTTTGTGGTGGAAGCCATCAAGTTCTCTAGAGATTTGCCCAGTTGTTACAGTTATACAGCATCAATGATAGGCAGGTTGCATTGCATAAAAATATTCTTTTTGTCAAGGGCATCTTTGATCTACGAATCCATAGCGTCCAGATGAACTGGACAGCTCTGTTCCCCACGGCGCAGCATGCAGCAATATCAGCAGCAATGTTTGTATATGTGGGTGGACTCTTTGTTTTTTAATTCATTCATAAAGAGATTCTCAATATTTAGCTTGCTTGCAGCTTCTAGAAGTAGTTCGTCAGGGCATTTCTCTTCCCTCGTCTCTGAAGATCACATCGTCGGCATATGCCATCTCTAGCTGTGTACACAGTGTGGATACTGGAGGTGGGATTTGGTAGGATTTGCCACATACTGTTGACGAGCAGAGTGCATGATACATATTATACACTTCTATCGCTGACCAATAGTAGAAACTTCCGGCCTAATCTTAACAATCATCTCATGTCCATGTTGGTTGGCTCACAGCCGGACCCCGGTCAGTAGGTTTGATTGTGCTGTACAATGGCTATTCTAAAGAGTGGCATTTAAGTCAGAGATGGACGATCAGCATAGAGCGTTATTTCACCAATCCTGATCACCAGTCTGATGACCACGATGACTTCGCTTGTATCTGGCCAGCTAATGCATCAATGTCAAGTTTTAACTCTTAGATGTATGGCTTTGCAGCATCGAAGTACTCATAACTTTCCTCAGCCTCGTTGATATTTTGAGTAGCATCTGCCAATTATTGCCACCTGTGTAGCCCCACTTGGGTTATATGTCTTGGTTTATTCAATCGTCTCAGCAGACGGCATCTCCATTGCCTGGTTATGACATTTATGCTCCACCGCTGCCAATTTACGGTCAGCAAAACTCTCCAGCAGTGCAGAAGTGTGTTTGTTCGCCATCCAAAGAGCATCCCACTTACATCGATATCGGCATGTAAGTGTTCTGGATTGCGAGTCTCTGTGAAATGGGCCTTAGTAATATTTATGATGGATTTAAATTCATAGAGCATGAAGAGGCACGCGTCCGCATCTAGATGTTCACATATTCTCATTCTATTGTCCTCCTGTATCTCTCTGCAGCCTCTGTACCATGTTGACGGTTGAGGGAATCGATGCCAGAAACAGACATGACACTGGAACACACTGTTGGTTGTAGCTGTGTATCCATCCACGAGAATTCCCTCGATCCAGTGCTTGCCATCTAGGTAATAGAGTGCATGCTAAATATGTATGCCCCATTGTAGTGACTCGCCATTGAGCCAACGTGTGGTGGCAGTACTGGGTTGTCAATGTGTAGATTAGGGTTTCTTATATGCTGACTGAGGTGACGCAATCAACTTCACGTTTTGCCACATGTGCAGTGGTCATCATGACGATGAATAAGGCATGCATGTATAGACTGCTGCTAACAGTGCCCACGGATTAGTGTGTGAGTCAGCCTGGAGATCTCTCTAATGAAGATAGCATGATGGCCATACACTCCTAGGGTCATGATGATCGGATAGTGTGGTGGTTGCCTGATGATATGCCAGTTTCACTCTTTGGTGGATTCATAAAATCGAACCCCGGTATTCGTGAAGAAGTCTACCATGTCTAGTTGATTGAGTCATACCTAAGGTTTAAGTCTAGAGTTCGCCACAGATAGATCTGTTTTCGAGCTCCCATGCAGGAGCTGTACACACACGTGTTGTCCTTGAAGTTGCAAATAGTCACCATTCCCCCACCCCCATCGTACCGAATTTCACAAGTAGCTAATGTGTCATCAACAAGCAACAATAACTATCTTTTCAATGTGAGAATGAACCTTGGCGTTTGTTATCTCTTTCGTTAGATCCTCCACTACACTATTGTTTTAGGCTCTGAATTTCTTTCACCATTCTCTTCAATCTCTTCTTCTTTTGGTTGGTCCCTCATTTGAGGCACCGACCTTAAAACTGTCGAATTTATAGTTCTTTACATAACCTAGTTATGTCTAGATCTACCTAGTTATGTCTAGATCTTGTTATTTTAGATAGCTATCCTATCCTACCATATGTTAATATCAGTAATATAAGATTTTAATACAAATTCTTGTACACATCTATATGTGTAGATAATTCCTTTCCACTGATGCATGTCCACGAGTTTCTTCCAATCCATCAGTGGTTCCACTAATACGCCTCAAAACTCGAAAAGACGAAAACAATACATAGCTCAGATTCTCGTAGGCCTCTAAGTTCCTGGTTGGACGCTTACTGCTAAGATATTCTAAAAGGCCAAACTGATATGTATCCATAAATGAATCTTTCTTTCAACAAGATTACGTTTTAATAAAGCACATCCAGTAGTTACATAAATTATCAATAGTTCAAGATATGTCTATAGGGCAGCGGTGTCAATCTGGATGGTTACAGGAACAGTTCAGCTACAGTCCAACAAAACGATGGCATTACGATTCTGTAAAGGATAAGATGTATATCCTATGTTTTGAAGAAGATGACTCATATAAGAATTTCATGCTAAGTTGTTCCAGCTAGCCAAATTGTTAGAAAACCAATTCTGAGTCAAATCTTGTCTATGTCAACAGATACTACATGCTAGAATTGTAAAATATTACAGATACTGAATTCGGACAGCAGACCACCTACTCAAGATAGCAAGCTATGGAAGCTTCTCCTGGATGTCCGCTCAGCAAACCTATCAACATAAGTCTTTGAGCAGCTAGAATTTATGACACACAAATTCTGTTACACGCTGTACGGTACCAGTTTCGTGAAAAGAATCTGCTAGTTCCACATAGTAACCGTTCTCACCAGATGTAACCGATCTACGTCAGGAAGACAAGTTGAATGACAGTAGGTTCTATGCGAGTGACAAATGAACACGGGTTCCAAAATCTAATGCGGAATTATGCCCAGTTATATCATAGTAAAAGCGTTTTTTTCTTTGCGAGAGAATAAACGATTATTTAAATTTAATAACATTATTGTAAGCTTTCCAGGGGAAACGTACAAGGAAAGCCTGTGAACTCAGAAAGGTATTTATAAAGGGTTCCGCCCAGAATATCAACTTTTATGAAAATAATGAATGTTCCCTCAGACCACACATGTCCACGAATAGTCCCAATGGACATATGTGCTTTAATACACGGAACTCACTCTATTGCCTTGTAATGGCAATCGATGCTGATTCGTTAGAAGATGCTATCTTATGACCATCTCTTAAGTAAGCATCAAAGTTAGCCGTCAAAATGTGGTGCTCCGGAAATTAAGGTTCATTAATCGCCTGTCTAAAGTAAGCATAGAAGGCATGGCTAATTAATCAGCTGTCGTCTAATGTAAGCACCACACGTCAAAGGTAGGTGATCCGGAAATCATGGTTCATTAATCACCTGTCTTAAGTAAGTATTAAAGTTAGCCATTAAAGGTTTGGTGGTCCGGAAGGCATTGCTTATTAATCACCTGTTTTAAGTAAGCATTAAAGCTAGCCGCCAGATGTAGGTGGTCCGGAAAGCATGGTTCATTAATCACCTGTCTTAAGTTAGCATCTAAGTTCTCTGCCAAAGGTAGGTGGTCCGCAATTCAGGGGTCATTAATCGCCTGTCTTAAGTAAGCGTTAAAGCTAGCTGCCAAAGGTAGGTGGTCAGCAAAGCATGGTTCAATCATCACCTGTTTTAAGCAAGCATCTAAGTTGTCTGCCAAAGGTAGGTGGTCCCCAAAGCATGGTTCATTAATCACCTGTTTTAAGCAAGCATCTAAGTTGTCTGCCAAAGGTAGGTGGTCCGCAAAGCAAGGTTCATTGTACGATTCTAAACTATATAATATATGAAATGTCTAGGAAATCAACATTGCTGATGATACATTTTTGTTTTATTTTTACTTAGCTTTTCTCCAGTGTAAGGAAAGTCTGAAGAATATGATCGCGGCCTTACGTCCTAAAAATGGAGCTACAATTACGAATTATTTTGACACATTTGATGGTATGTAGAGACATTCAGATCTTCGTAAATAATTCTACTCCATTTTCTTTGTAATATACATTTTACATCAAATATTAAATTCAGATACATGGATGTGTTGTATTATTGTAGATTGGGTGTGCATGCTTGTATGCGTGTGTATATACATGAGGTTTTTCTTGTTGAATATTATCGGACAGATGCCAGCGCTCTATCAAGGTACTGGGGAAAGAGCACAGATGATAAACCATTTCCTTGTGGCGATCCTACTCATATGTCAAGTTTCCAGAAAGCATTAATTTGTCATGTGCATTTAATAGCATAATGAGAACAGACATTATCCAATTCCATAAGCATCAAATATCAACATCAGGTAAACAAAGCCCGAAGGCAAAGTCAAAGGATTTTACTCCAGAGCTATTCGTTTTGTTCGTCTTCTTTTTATTTGTTGTGGAAATTCCGTGTATAGAGGCACCGACATCAATCATAAATTGAACAATAATATTGATATGAATAATCAATGGAGACCTGAGTACAGCTGGCACACTGTCATGCCAGGATTCGATAATGATATGTAGTAGCAGTTCCTTGCCATTAATGATCATACGCATTCCATGTTTGGACAACAGAGCATCTATCCTTTACATTTGATCGCGTCTACACTTCACCAGGATTGTGTAACTAACAATTAAGTGAGAAAGCCGACAGATGGGCGAAACAGGATACTGGTTCCATCGGAACAATGGCCTCATGTACCTGTAGCACATATGTCCCGGTCATGATTCTCGCTATCACAAATTCCGTATTTGTCTCAAGTAATGAATATGAGCTCCATACCTGTGCTGTCGAGCTAGGCGAGAATGCATCATCTGACATCATCTGACATATACCGTAGAGATGGCATACCACGAGCGTCTTGCTGTGCCTTACAGTTCCAATGGATAGGTCTGTCGATCTTGTTTTCCAATGCCTTTTAGACAGTCTGTCTTTCAATATAACATGCTCTGAATATCATTAGAAACAGTTGCGTATCTTATCGCGATATCAGCAATGGCTGTTGGTACGCTGCAACATACAATTCCTACTTTAGCTCCCAGATGACTATCCGGTGCTTCAGCCATCACACCATTACTGTCCACCTGGTGATATTACACTTCCCTGCATTACACCTTGAAGTATTTTATATGGAGATGCGAATGAAGCACGCTATTTCACTTGCCAGGTGGAACTGGTATACCAGTCACCCAGGATTACAGATAATGCTGGGTCGATGCCAATAAGAGGTAATTTCTGGAATGGACTCTCATGCCAGACAGTATCAAATGCCTTACCTACGTACAGAAATACTCGTATCAGGCAATAATTTTGCTCTGAATATGCTGCCATCAGTTCTATCAAGATCAGAGCTACAAACATAGAGGGCAACATCTTCCGTAAAATCCATCAGCTCTATCAAGATCAGAGCAACAAACATAGGGGCGACACCTTCTGTAAAATCCATCAGTTCTATCAAGATCAGAGCAACAAACATAGGGGCGACACCTTCTGTAAAATCCATCAGTTCTCTCAAGATCAGAGCAACAAACATAGGGGCGACACCTTCTGTAAAACCCATCAGTTCTATCAAGATCAGAGCAATAAACATCGGGGCGACACCTTCTGTAAAATCCATCAGTTCTATAAAGATCAGAGCAACAAACATAGGGGCGACACCGTCTGTAAAATCCATCAGTTCTATCAAGATCAGAGCAATACACATAGGGGCGACATCTTCTGTAAAATCCATCAGGTCTATCAAGATCAGAGCAGCAAATATAGTGGCGACACATTCTGTAAAATCCATCAGTTCTATCAAGATCAGAGCTATAAACATAGTGGCAACATCTTCCATAAAATCCATCTGTTCTATCAAGATCAGAGCTATAAACATAGTGGCAACATCTTCCATAAACTCCATCAGTTCTATCAGGATCAGAGCAACAAACATAGGGGCGACACCTTCTGTAAAATCCATGATGTCTATCAAGATCAGAGCAACAAACATAGGGGCCACACCTTCTGTAAAATCCATCAGTTCTATCAAGATCAGAGCAACAAACATAGTGGCGACACCTGTAAAATCCATCACTTCTATCAAGATCAGAGCAACAAACATAGGGGCGACACCTGTAAAATCCATCAGTTCTATCAATGTCAGAGCTATACACATAGTGGCAACATCTTCCATAAACTCCATCAGTTCTATCAGGATCAGAGCAACAAACATAGGGGCGACACCTTCTGTAAAATCCATCAGTTCTATCAAGATCAGAGCAACATACATAGGGGCGATACCTTCTGTAAAATCCATCATTTCCATCAAGATCAGTGCACAAACATAGGGGCGACACCTGTAAAATCCATCAGTTCTATCAAGATCAGAGCAACAAACATATGGGTGATACCTTCTGTAAAATCCATCATTTCTATGAAGATCAGAGCACAAACATAGGGGCGACACCTTCTGTAAAATCCATCAGTTCTATGAAGATCAGAGCAACAAACATAGGGGCGACACCTGTAAAATCCATCATTTCTATCAAGATCAGAGCAACAAACATAGGGGCGACACCTTCTGTAAAATCCATCAGTTCTATCAAGATCAGAGCAACAAACATAGGGGCGACACCTTCTGTAAAATCCATCTGTTCTATCAAGATCAGAGCAACAAACATAGGGGCGACACCTTCTGTAAAATCCACAAGGTCTATCAAGATCAGAGCAACAAACATAGGGGCGACACCTTCTGTAAAGTCCATCAGTTCTATCAAGATCAGAGCTATAAACATAGTGGCAACATCTTCCATAAAATCCATCAGTCCTATCAAGATCAGAGCAACAAACATAGCGGCGACACCTTCTGTAAAATCCATCAGTTCTATCAAGATCAGAGCAACAAACATAGGGGTGACACCTTCTGTAAAACCCATCATTTCTATCAAGATCAGAGCTACATAGTGACAACATCTTCCGTAAAATCCATCAGTTCTATCAAGATCAGAGCAACACACATAGTGGCGACATCTTCTGTAAAATTCATCAGTTCTATCAAGATCAGAGCAACAAACATAGTGGCAACATCTTCCATAAACTCCATCTGGTCTATCAGGATCAGAGCCACAAACATAGGGGCGACACCTTCTGTAAAATCCATCAGTTCTATCAAGATCAGAGCAACAAACAAAGGGGCGATACCTCCTGTAAAATCCATCATTTCTATCAAGATCAGTGCACAAACATAGGGGCGACACCTTCTGTAAAATCCATCAGTTCTATCAAGATCAGAGCAACAAACATAGAGGCGATACCTTCTGTAAAATCCATCATTTCTATCAAGATCAGAGCAACAAACATAGGGGCGACACCGACATCTGTAAAATCCATCAGTTCTATCAAGATCAGAGCAGCAAACATAGTGGCGACACCTTCTGTAAAATCCATCAGTTCTATCAAGATCAGAGCTATAAACATAGTGGCAACATCTTCCATAAAATCCATCTGTTCTATCAAGATCAGAGCTATAAACATAGTGGCAACATCTTCCAGGAACTCCATCAGTTCTATCAGGATCAGAGCAACAAACATAGGGGCGACACCTTCTGTAAAATCCATGAGTTCTATCAAGGTCAGAGCAACAAACATAGGGGCGACACCTTCTGTAAAATCCATCAGTTCTATCAAGATCAGAGCAACAAACATAGTGGCTACACCTTCTGTAAAATCCATCACTTCTATCAAGATCAGAGCAACAAACATAGGGGCGACACCTGTAAAATCCATCAGTTCTATCAAGATCAGAGCTATACACATAGTGGCAACATCTTCCATAAACTCCATCAGTTCTATCAGGATCAGAGCAACACACATAGGGGCGACATCTTCTGTAAAATCCATCAGTTCTATCAAGATCAGAGCAACAAACATAGTGGCGACACCTTCTGTAAAAGCCATCACTTCTATCAAGATCAGAGCAACAAACATAGGGGCGACACCTTCTGTAAAATCCATCAGTTCTATCAAGATCAGAGCTATAAACATAGTGGCAACATCTTCCATAAACTCCATCAGTTCTATCAGGATCAGAGCAACAAACATAGGGGCGACACCTTCTGTAAAATCCATCAGTTCTATCAAGATCAGAGCAACATACATAGGGGCGATACCTTCTGTAAAATCCATCATTTCTATCAAGATCAGTGCACAAACATAGGGGTGATACCTTCTGTAAAATCCATCATTTCTATGAAGATCAGAGCAACAAACATAGAGGCGACACCTTCTGTAAAATCCATCAGTTCTATGAATATCAGAGCAACAAACATAGGGGCGACACCTTCTGTAAAATCCATCAGTTCTATGAAGATCAGAGCAACAAACATAGGGGCGACACCTTCTGTAAAATCCATCATTTCTATCAAGATCAGAGCAACAAACATAGGGGCGACACCTTCTGTAAAATCCATCAGTTCTATCAAGATCAGAGCAACAAACATGGGGGCGACACCTTCTGTAAAATTCATCAGTTCTATCAAGATCAGAGCAACAAACATAGGGGCGACACCTTCTGTAAAATCCATCAGTTCTATCAAGATCAGAGCTCTAAACATAGTGGCAACATCTTCCATAATATCCATCTGTTCTATCAAGATCAGAGCAACAAACATAGGGGCGACACCTTATGTAAAATCCACAAGGTCTATCAAGATCAGAGCAACAAACATAGGGGCGACACCTTCTGTAAAGTCCATCAGTTCTATCAAGATCAGAGCTATAAACATAGTAGCAACATCTTCCATAAAATCCATCAGTCCTATCAAGATCAGAGCAACAAACATAGGGGCGACACCTTCTGTAAAATCCATCAGTTCTATCAAGATCAGAGCAACAAACATAGGGGTGACACCTTCTGTAAAACCCATCGCTTCTATCAAGATCAGAGCTACATAGTGACAACATCTTCCATAAAATCCATCAGTTCTATCAAGATCAGAGCATCACACATAGTGGCGACATCTTCTATAAAATCCATCAGTTCTATCAAGATCAGAGCAACAAACATAGGGGCGACACCTTCTGTAAAATCCATCAGTTCTATCAAGATCAGAGCAACAAACAAAGGGGCGATACCTCCTGTAAAATCCATCATTTCTATCAAGATCAGTGCACAAACATAGGGGCGACACCTTCTGTAAAATCCAACAGTTCTATCAAGATCAGAGCAACATACATAGGGGCGATACCTTCTGTAAAATCCATCATTTCTATCAAGATCAGTGCACAAACATAGCGGCGACACCTGTAAAATCCATCAGTTCTATCAAGATCAGAGCAACAAACATAGGGGTGATACCTTCTGTAAAATCCATCATTTCTATGAAGATCAGAGCACAAAGATAGGGGCGACACCTTCTGTAAAATCCATCAGTCCTATGAAGATCAGAGCAACAAACATAGGGGCGACACCTTCTGTAAAATCCATCAGTTCTATGAATATCAGAGCAACAAACATAGGGGCGACACCTTCTGTAAAATCCATCAGTTCTATGAAGATCAGAGCAACAAACATAGGGGCGACACCTTCTGTAAAATCCATCATTTCTATCAAGATCAGAGCAACAAACATAGGGGCGACACCTTCTGTAAAATCCATCAGTTCTATCAAGATCAGAGCAACAAACATAGGGGCGACACCTTCTGTAAAATTCATCAGTTCTATCAAGATCAGAGCAACAAACATAGGGGCGACACCTTCTGTAAAATCCATCAGTTCTATCAAGATCAGAGCTATAAACATAGTGGCAACATCTTCCATAATATCCATCTGTTCTATCAAGATCAGAGCAACAAACATAGGGGCGACACCTTCTGTAAAATCCACAAGTTCTATCAAGATCAGAGCAACAAACATAGGGGCGACACCTTCTGTAAAGTCCATCAGTTCTATCAAGATCAGAGCTATAAACATAGTGGCAACATCTTCCATAAAATCCATCAGTCCTATCAAGATCAGAGCAACAAACATAGGGGCGACACCTTCTGTAAAATCCATCAGTTCTATCAAGATCAGAGCAACAAACATAGGGGTGACACCTTCTGTAAAACCCATCACTTCTATCAAGATCAGAGCTACATAGTGACAACATCTTCCATAAAATCCATCAGTTCTATCAAGATCAGAGCATCACACATAGTGGCGACATCTTCTGTAAAATCCATCAGTTCTATAAAGATCAGAGCAACAAACATAGTGGCAACATCTTCCATAAACTCCATCTGTTCTATCAGGATCAGAGCCACAAACATAGGGGCGACACCTTCTGTAAAATCCATCAGTTCTATCAAGATCAGAGCAACAAACAAAGAGGCGATACCTCCTGTAAAATCCATCATTTCTATCAATATCAGTGCACACACATAGGGGCGACACCTTCTGCAAAATCCATCAGTTCTATCAAGATCAGAGCAATACACATCGGGGCGACACCTGTAAAATCAATCAGTTCTATAAAGATCAGAGCAATAAACATAGGGGCAACACTGTCTGTAAAATCCATCAGTTCTATCAAGATCACAGCAGCAAACATAGTGGCGACACCTTCTGTAAAATCCATCAGTTCTATCAAGATCAGAGCTATAAACATAGTGGCAACATCTTCCATAAAATCCATCTGTTCTATCAAGATCAGAGCTATAAACATAGTGGCAACATCTTCCATAAAATCCATCAGTTCTATCAGGATCAGAGCAACACACATAGGGGCGACACCTTCTGTAAAATCCATCAGTTCTATCAAGATCAGAGCAACAAACATAGTGGCGACACATTCTGTAAAATCCATCACTTCTATCAAGATCAGAGCAACAAACATAGGGGCGACACCTGTAAAATCCATCAGTTCTATCAAGATCAGAGCTATACACATAGTGGCAACATCTTCCATAAACTCCATCAGTTCTATCAGGATCAGAGCAACACACATAGGGGCGACATCTTCTGTAAAATCCATCAGTTCTATCAAGATCAGAGCAACACACATAGTGGCGACACCTTCTGTAAAAGCCATCACTTCTATCAAGATCAGAGCAACAAACATAGGGGCGACACCTTCTGTAAAATCCATCAGTTCTATCAAGATCAGAGCTATAAACATAGTGGCAACATCTTCCATAAACTCCATCAGTTCTATCAGGATCAGAGCAACAAACATAGGGGCGACACCTTCTATAAAATCCATCAGTTCTATCAAGATCAGAGCAACATACATAGGGGCGATACCTTCTGTAAAATCCATCATTTCTATCAAGATCAGTGCACAAACATAGGGGTGATACCTTCTATAAAATCCATCATTTCTATGAAGATCAGAGCAACAAACATAGGGGCGACACCTTCTGTAAAATCCATCAGTTCTATGAATATCAGAGCAACAAACATAGGGGCGACACCTTCTGTAAAATCCATCAGTTCTATGAAGATCAGAGCAACAAACATAGGGGCGACACCTTCTGTAAAATCCATCATTTCTATCAAGATCAGAGCAACAAACATAGGGGCGACACCTTCTGTAAAATCCATCAGTTCTATCAAGATCAGAGCAACAAACATAGGGGCGACACCTTCTGTAAAATTCATCAGTTCTATCAAGATCAGAGCAACAAACATAGGGGCGACACCTTCTGTAAAATCCATCAGTTCTATCAAGATCAGAGCTATAAACATAGTGGCAACATCTTCCATAATATCCATCTGTTCTATCAAGATCAGAGCACCAAACATAGGGGCGACACCTTCTGTAAAATCCACAAGGTCTATCAAGATCAGAGCAACAAACATAGGGGCGACACCTTCTGTAAAGTCCATCAGTTCTATCAAGATCAGAGCTATAAACATAGTGGCAACATCTTCCATAAATTCCATCAGTCCTATCAAGATCAGAGCAACAAACATAGGGGTGACACCTTCTGTAAAACCCATCGCTTCTATCAAGATCAGAGCTACATAGTGACAACATCTTCCATAAAATCAATCAGTTCTATCAAGATCAGAGCATCACACATAGTGGCGACATCTTCTATAAAATCCATCAGTTCTATCAAGATCAGAGCAACAAACATAGGGGCGACACCTTCTGTAAAATCCATCAGTTCTATCAAGATCAGAGCAACAAACAAAGGGGCGATACCTCCTGTAAAATCCATCATTTCCATCAAGATCAGTGCACAAACATAGGGGCGACACCGTCTGTAAAATCCATCAGTTCTATCAAGATCAGAGCAATAAACATCGGGGCGACACCTGTAAAATCCATCAGTTCTATAAAGATCAGAGCAATACACATAGGGGCGACATCTTCTATAAAATCCATCAGTTCTATCAAGATCAGAGCAACAAACATAGGGGCGACACCTTCTGTAAAATCCATCAGTTCTATCAAGATCAGAGCAACAAACAAAGGGGCGATACCTCCTGTAAAATCCATCATTTCCATCAAGATCAGTGCACAAACATAGGGGCGACACCGTCTGTAAAATCCATCAGTTCTATCAAGATCAGAGCAACAAACATCGGGGCGACACCTGTAAAATCCATCAGTTCTATAAAGATCAGAGCAATACACATAGGGGCGACATCTTCTGTAAAATCCATCAGTTCTATCAAGATCACAGCAGCAAACACAGTGGCGACACCTTCTGTAAAATCCATCACTTCTATCAAGATCAGAGCAACAAACATAGGGGCGACACCTTCTGTAAAATCCATCAGTTCTATCAAGATCAGAGCTATAAACATAGCGGCAACATCTTCCATAAACTCCATCAGTTCTATCAGGATCAGAGCAACAAACATAGGGGCGACACCTTCTGTAAAATCCAACAGTTCTATCAAGATCAGAGCAACATACATAGGGGCGATACCTTCTGTAAAATCCATCATTTCTATCAAGATCAGTGCACAAACATAGGGGCGACACCTGTAAAATCCATCAGTTCTATCAAGATCAGAGCAACAAACATAGGGGTGATACCTTCTGTAAAATCCATCATTTCTATGAAGATCAGAGCACAAAGATAGGGGCGACACCTTCTGTAAAATCCATCAGTCCTATGAAGATCAGAGCAACAAACATAGGGGCGACACCTTCTGTAAAATCCATCAGTTCTATGAATATCAGAGCAACAAACATAGGGGCGACACCTTCTGTAAAATCCATCAGTTCTATGAAGATCAGAGCAACAAACATAGGGGCGACACCTTCTGTAAAATCCATCATTTCTATCAAGATCAGAGCAACAAACATAGGGGCGACACCTTCTGTAAAATCCATCAGTTCTATCAAGATCAGAGCAACAAACATAGGGGCGACACCTTCTGTAAAATTCATCAGTTCTATCAAGATCAGATCAACAAACATAGGGGCGACACCTTCTGTAAAATCCATCAGTTCTATCAAGATCAGAGCTATAAACATAGTGGCAACATCTTCCATAATATCCATCTGTTCTATCAAGATCAGAGCAACAAAAATAGGGGCGACACATTCTGTAAAATCCACAAGGTCTATCAAGATCAGAGCAACAAACATAGGGGCGACACCTTCTGTAAAGTCCATCAGTTCTATCAAGATCAGAGCTATAAACATAGTGGCAACATCTTCCATAAAATCCATCAGTCCTATCAAGATCAGAGCAACAAACATATGGGCGACACCTTCTGTAAAATCCATCAGTTCTATCAAGATCAGAGCAACAAACATAGTGGCGACACCTTCTGTAAAAGCCATCACTTCTATCAAGATCAGAGCAACAAACATAGGGGCGACACCTTCTGTAAAATCCATCAGTTCTATCAAGATCAGAGCTATAAACATAGTGGCAACATCTTCCATAAACTCCATCAGTTCTATCAGGATCAGAGCAACAAACATAGGGGCGACACCTTCTGTAAAATCCATCAGTTCTATCAAGATCAGAGCAACATACATAGGGGCGATACCTTCTGTAAAATCCATCATTTCTATCAAGATCAGTGCACAAACATAGGGGTGATACCTTCTGTAAAATCCATCATTTCTATGAAGATCAGAGCAACAAACATAGGGGCGACACCTTCTGTAAAATCCATCATTTCTATCAAGATCAGAGCAACAAACATAGGGGCGACACCTTCTGTAAAATCCATCAGTTCTATCAAGATCAGAGCAACAAACATAGGGGCGACACCTTCTGTAAAATTCATCAGTTCTATCAAGATCAGAGCAACAAACATAGGGGCGACACCTTCTGTAAAATCCATCAGTTCTATCAAGATCAGAGCTATAAACATAGTGGCAACATCTTCCATAATATCCATCTGTTCTATCAAGATCAGAGCAACAAACATAGGGGCGACACCTTCTGTAAAATCCACAAGGTCTATCAAGATCAGAGCAACAAACATAGGGGCGACACCTTCTGTAAAGTCCATCAGTTCTATCAAGATCAGAGCTATAAACATAGTGGCAACATCTTCCATAAAATCCATCAGTCCTATCAAGATCAGAGCAACAAACATAGGGGTGACACCTTCTGTAAAACCCATCGCTTCTATCAAGATCAGAGCTACATAGTGACAACATCTTCCATAAAATCAATCAGTTCTATCAAGATCAGAGCATCACACATAGTGGCGACATCTTCTATAAAATCCATCAGTTCTATCAAGATCAGAGCAACAAACATAGGGGCGACACCTTCTGTAAAATCCATCAGTTCTATCAAGATCAGAGCAACAAACAAAGGGGCGATACCTCCTGTAAAATCCATCATTTCTATCAAGATCAGTGCACAAACATAGGGGCGACACCTTCTGTAAAATCCATCAGTTCTATCAAGATCAGAGCAATAAACATCGGGGCTACACCTGTAAAATCCATCAGTTCTATAAAGATCAGAGCAATACACATAGGGGCGACATCTTCTGTAAAATCCATCAGTTCTATCAAGATCACAGCAGCAAACACAGTGGCGACACCTTCTGTAAAATCCATCACTTCTATCAAGATCAGAGCAACAAACATAGGGGCGACACCTTCTGTAAAATCCATCAGTTCTATCAAGATCAGAGCTATAAACATAGCGGCAACATCTTCCATAAACTCCATCAGTTCTATCAGGATCAGAGCAACAAACATAGGGGCGACACCTTCTGTAAAATCCAACAGTTCTATCAAGATCAGAGCAACATACATAGGGGCGATACCTTCTGTAAAATCCATCATTTCTATCAAGATCAGTGCACGAACATAGGGGCGACACCTGTAAAATCCATCAGTTCTATCAAGATCAGAGCAACAAACATAGGGGTGATACCTTCTGTAAAATCCATCATTTCTATGAAGATCAGAGCACAAAGATAGGGGCGACACCTTCTGTAAAATCCATCAGTCCTATGAAGATCAGAGCAACAAACATAGGGGCGACACCTTCTGTAAAATCCATCAGTTCTATGAATATCAGAGCAACAAACATAGGGGCGACACCTTCTGTAAAATCCATCAGTTCTATGAAGATCAGAGCAACAAACATAGGGGCGACACCTTCTGTAAAATCCATCATTTCTATCAAGATCAGAGCAACACACATAGGGGCGACACCTTCTGTAAAATCCATCAGTTCTATCAAGATCAGAGCAACAAACATAGGGGCGACACCTTCTGTAAAATTCATCAGTTCTATCAAGATCAGATCAACAAACATAGGGGCGAAACCTTCTGTAAAATCCATCAGTTCTATCAAGATCAGAGCTATAAACATAGTGACAACATCTTCCATAATATCCATCTGTTCTATCAAGATCAGAGCAACAAAAATAGGGGCGACACATTCTGTAAAATCCACAAGGTCTATCAAGATCAGAGCAACAAACATAGGGGCGACACCTTCTGTAAAGTCCATCAGTTCTATCAAGATCAGGGCTATAAACATAGTGGCAACATCTTCCATAAAATCCATCAGTCCTATCAAGATCAGAGCAACAAACATAGGGGCGACACCTTCTGTAAAATCCATCAGTTCTATCAAGATCAGAGCAACAAACATAGGGGTGACACCTTCTGTAAAACCCATCACTTCTATCAAGATCAGAGCTACATAGTGGCAACATCTTCCATAAAATCCATCAGTTCTATCAAGATCAGAGCATCACACATAGTGGCGACATCTTCTGTAAAATCCATCAGTTCTATCAAGATCAGAGCAACAAACATAGTGGCAACATCTTCCATAAACTCCATCTGTTCTATCAGGATCAGAGCCACAAACATAGGGGCGACACCTTCTGTAAAATCCATCAGTTCTATCAAGATCAGAGCAACAAACAAAGGGGCGATACCTCCTGTAAAATCCATCATTTCTATCAATATCAGTGCACAAACATAGGGGCGACACCTTCTGCAAAATCCATCAGTTCTATCAAGATCAGAGCAATACACATCGGGGCGACACCTGTAAAATCCATCAGTTCTATAAAGATCAGAGCAACAAACATAGGGGCGACACCGTCTGTAAAATCCATCAGTTCTATCAAGATCACAGCAGCAAACATAGTGGCGACACCTTCTGTAAAATACATCAGTTCTATCAACATCAGAGCTATAAACATAGTGGCAACATCTTCCATAAAATCCATCTGTTCTATCAAGATCAGAGCAACAAACATAGTGGCAACATCTTCCATAAAATCCATCAGTTCTATCAGGATCAGAGCAACACACATAGGGGCGACACCTTCTGTAAAATCCATGAGTTCTATCAAGGTCAGAGCAACAAACATAGGGGCGACACATTCTGTAAAATCCATGAGTTCTATCAAGATCAGAGCAACAAACATAGGGGCGACACCTTCTGTAAAATACATCAGTTCTATCAGGATCAGAGCAACAAACATAGGGGCGACACCTTCTGTAAAATCCATCACTTCTATCAAGATCAGAGTAACAAACATAGGGGCGACACCTGTAAAATCCATCAGTTCTATCAAGATCAGAGCTATACACATAGTGGCAACATCTTCCATAAACTCCATCAGTTCTATCAGGATCAGAGCAACACACATAGGGGCGACATCTTCTGTAAAATCCATCAGTTCTATCAAGATCAGAGCAACAAACATAGTGGCGACACCTTCTGTAAAAGCCATCATTTCTATCACGATCAGAGCAACAAACATAGGGGCGACACCTTCTGTATAATCCATCAGTTCTATCAAGATCAGAGCTATAAACATAGTGGCAACATCTTCCATAAACTCCATCAGTTCTATCAGGATCAGAGCAACAAACATAGGGGCGACACCTTCTGTAAAATCCATCAGTTCTATCAAGATCAGAGCAACATACATCGGGGCGATACCTTCTGTAAAATCCATCATTTCTATCAAGATCAGAGCAACAAACAAAGGGGTGATACCTTCTGTAAAATACATCATTTCTATGAAGATCAGAGCACAAAGATAGGGGCGACACCTTCTGTAAAATCCATCAGTTCTATGAAGATCAGAGCAACAAACATAGTGGCGACACCTTCTGTAAAATCCATCATTTCTATCAAGATCAGAGCAACAAACATAGGGGCGACACCTTCTGTAAAATCCACCAGTTCTATCAAGATCAGAGCAACAAACATAGGGGCGACACCTTCTGTATAATCCATCAGTTCTATCAAGATCAGAGCTATAAACATAGTGGCAACATCTTCCATAAACTCCATCAGTTCTATCAGGATCAGAGCAACAAACATAGGGGCGACACCTTCTGTAAAATCCATCAGTTCTATCAAGATCAGAGCAACATACATCGGGGCGATACCTTCTGTAAAATCCATCATTTCTATCAAGATCAGAGCAACAAACAAAGGGGTGATACCTTCTGTAAAATACATCATTTCTATGAAGATCAGAGCACAAAGATAGGGGCGACACCTTCTGTAAAATCCATCAGTTCTATGAAGATCAGAGCAACAAACATAGTGGCGACACCTTCTGTAAAATCCATCATTTCTATCAAGATCAGAGCAACAAACATAGGGGCGACACCTTCTGTAAAATCCACCAGTTCTATCAAGATCAGAGCAACAAACATAGGGGCGACACCTTCTATAAAATTCATCAGTTCTATCAAGATCAGAGCAGCAAACATAGGGGCGACACCTTCTGTAAAATCCATCAGTTCTATCAAGATCAGAGATATAAACAAAGTGGCAACATCTTCCATAATATCCATCTGTTCTATCAAGATCAGAGCAACAAAAATAGGGGCGACACCTTCTGTAAAATCCACAAGGTCTATCAAGATCAGAGCTATAAACATAGTGGCAACATCGTCCATAAAATCCATCAGTCCTATCAAGATCAGAGCAACAAACATAGGGGCGACACCTTCTGTAAAATCCATCAGTTCTATCAAGATCAGAGCAACAAACATAGGGGTGACACCTTCTGTAAAACCCATCACTTCTATCAAGATCAGAGCTACATAGTGACAACATCTTCCATAAAATCCATCAGTTCTATCAGGATCAGAGCCACAAACATAGGGGCGACACCTTCTGTAAAATCCATCAGGTCTATCAAGATCAGAGCAACAAATATAGGGGCGATACCTCCTGTAAAATCCATCATTTCTATCAAGATCAGTGCACAAACCTAGTGGCGACACCTTCTGTAAAATCCATCAGTTCTATCAAGATCAGAGCAACAAACATAGGGGCGATACCTTCTGTAAAATCCATCATTTCTATCAAGATCAGAGCACAAACATAGGGGCGACGCCTTCTGTAAAATCCATCAGTTCTATGAAGAACAGAGCAACAAACATAGGGGCGACACCTGTAAAATCCATCAGTTCTATCAAGATCAGAGCAACAAACATAGGGGCGACACCGTCTGTAAAATCCATCAGTTCTATCAAGATCAGAGCAACACACATAGGGGCGACACCTTCTGTAAAATTCATAAGTTCTATCAAGATCAGAGCACCAAACATAGGGGCGACACCTTCTGTAAAATCCATCAGTTCTATCAAGATCAGAGCTATAAACATAGTGGCAACATCTTCCATAAAATCCATCTGTTCTATCAAGATCAGAGCAACAGACATAGGGCCGACACCTTCTGTAAAATCCATCAGTTCTATCAAGATCAGAGCAACAAACATAGGGGTGTCACCTTCTGTAAAACCCATCACTTCTATCAAGATCAGAGCTACATAGTGACAACATCTTCCATAAAATCCATCAGTTCTATCAAGATCAGAGCAACAAACATAGTGGCAACATCTTCCATAAACTCCATCTGTTCTATCAGGATCAGAGCCACAAACATAGGGGCGACACCTTCTGTAAAATCCATCAGTTCTATCAAGATCAGAGCAACAAACAAAGGGGCGATACCTCCTGTAAAATCCATCATTTCTATCAAGATCAGTGCACAAACATAGGGGCGACACCTTCTGTAAAATCCATCAGTTCTATCAAGATCAGAGCAACAAACATAGGGGCGATACCTTCTGTAAAATCCATCATTTCTATGAAGATCAGAGCAACAAACATAGGGGCGACACCTTCTGTAAAATCCATCAGTTCTATCAAGATCAGAGCAACAAACATAGGGGTGACACCTTCTGTAAAACCCATCAGTTCTATCAAGATCAGAGCAATAAACATCGGGGCGACACCTGTAAAATCCATCAGTTCTATAAAGATCAGAGCAACAAACATAGGGGCGACACCGTCTGTAAAATCCATCAGTTCTATCAAGATCAGAGCAATACACATAGGGGCGACATCTTCTGTAAAATCTATCAGTTCTATCAAGATCAGAGCAGCAAACATAGTGGCGACACCTTCTGTAAAATCCATCAGTTCTATCAAGATCAGAGCTATAAACATAGTGGCAACATCTTCCATAAAATCCATCTGTTCTATCAAGATCAGAGCTATAAACATATTGGCAACATCTTCCATAAACTCCATCAGTTCTATCAGGATCAGAGCAACAAACATAGGGGCGACACCTTCTGTAAAATCCATGAGTTCTATCAAGATCAGAGCAACAAACATAGGGGCGACACCTTCTGTAAAATCCATCAGTTCTATCAGGATCAGAGCAACAAACATAGGGGCGACACCTTCTGTAAAATCCATCACTTCTATCAAGATCAGAGCAACAAACATAGGGGCGACACCTTCTGTAAAATCCATCAGTTCTATCAAGATCAGAGCTATAAACATAGTGGCAACATGTTCCATAAACTCCATCAGTTCTATCAGGATCAGAGCAACAAACATAGGGGCGACACCTTCTGTAAAATCCATCAGTTCTATCATGATCAGAGCAACATACATAGTGGCGATACCTTCTGTAAAATCCGTCATTTCTATCAAGATCAGTGCACAAACATAGGGGCGACACCTGTAAAATCCATCAGTTCTATCCAGATCAGAGCAACAAACAAAGGGGTGATACCTTCTGTAAAATCTATCAGTTCTATCAAGATCAGAGCTACAAACATAGGGTCAACATCGTCCATAAAATCTATCAGTTCTATCAAGATCAGAGCAACAAACATAGGGGCGACACCTTCTGTAAAATCCATCAGTTCTATCAAGATCTGAGCAACAAACATCGGGGCGACACCTGTAAAATCCATCGGTTCTATCAAGATCAGAGCAACAAACATGGGGGCGACACCTTCTGTATTTAAAAACGCCGACCCAGGTATTTACATAGTTACCTATGCATACCTGCCAGTCTGCAAACTTCCGTCAAACCTCCTATGTGTGAGTGAGTTAGTGAGTGAGTGAGTGAGTGAGTGAGTGAGTGAGTGAGTGGGTGGGTGGGTGGGTGGGTGGGTGAGTGAGTGAGTGAGTGTTTGAGTGAGTGAGTGAGTGAGTGAGTGAGTGAGTGAGTGAGTGAGTGAGTGAGTGGGTGGGTGGGCGGGTGGGTGGGGGGGGGGGGGTGTGTGAGTGAGTGAGTGAGTGTGTTATGCTTTTTTGTTTATTCCGAACGGGTGAATCGTTTTGAGTTCTTTGATCCAGTAGTGTTCTCTGTTTAATCTTAGTTTTTTGTTATCTGTAAAAATTCTTTCAATTGGTCTTATCGTGATGTCTTTCATAGAATGTCTTGGATGGTTGAAATGCCATGAGATTCTCGTGTCTGTTTGGTGTCGGATTGCATGGATATGTTGTGTGAGTCGTTTGCTGAGTGTTTGACTTGTTTCTCCTATGTATTGAGAGCTGCATTGTTTGCATTCTATGAGGTAAATAATGTTGGTGGTATTGCAGCTCATTTGTGTGTTGATTTTGTAGTCTTTACCAGTGACGAAACTAGTGAATTTGTCAGCAGTGTTCATGTATTGTTTGCATGTGATGCAATTGCTGTTGTTGCATTGTTGGAGTGTCCCTACTATGTCGTGAGTGTCATTTGGTGTCGGTACGATCTTATTGTTAGCATCTGGATTTTTTATTTTAATTAGGCTAAAGTGGACTAGGTGGTCCCTAATGCTTTTATTTTTCTTGAATGCTACTACTGGGTAGTTGGGAAAAATTGGTGCTAAGATTGGTGAAGACAAGATGTACTTTTCCCAGTAGGTTCGAATGGATTTGCCTATGTGTTCTAATGATGGGTGGTATTGTAGTATGCAAGCTGGCCTAGGCTGTTTTTGTGTGGGTTGTTTGTAAAGAATGTCTTCTCTCTGTGTGTTCTCGGTTTTTTCTATGATGGCTTTAATTTCTGTCTCTTTGTATCCCCGGCGGATGAATGCATCTGTGAGTTCCTGTGTGCGTTGTTTTAATCTACTGGGATCTGTGATGATGCGTTTGTATCTTAATGCTTGGCTGTAGATTATGGAATGTTTTGTGTTTTTAGGGTGGCTTGATTGTTTGTGAAGATACTGTTGTTTGTCTGTAGGTTTTCTGTATAGGTCCAATTTAAGCTTGTTATCTTCTTTGTATACCATTGTGTCCAAAAATGGGATTTTTTCTGTTGAATATTCCAAGTCAAATTTTATTGTGGGATGCTCTTTATTCATGTGTGCGTGGAATTCAAGTAGTTCGTTCTCACTGGTGTTCCAAATGAAAAATATGTCATCTATGTATCTAACTAAGTGAGATGGAGTGCTGCCCATCCATGTTGATAACATTCTGCTTACTATGGTGTACACGTAAATGTTAGCATATTTGACAGCAAACTTGGCTCCCATGGCTGTTCCATGTGTTTGTATGTAGTAGTCTTCATTGAATTGGAAGCTGTTTTTTGTAAGAATGTATCTCATTATGTGGGCCAATTCGTCTGGGTAGATGTGTGCAGGTGTGTGGTTATTGTTGTTTGTGTTTGATTTTTCAAGTGTATGTCTGTAATGTTCTGTGACAATCTGTATGCCTTCTTCGTGTGGGATGTTTGTGTATAGTGATCTGACATCCATTGTGCATAGGATTGAGCCAGCATCCACTGTAGTGTTTTCTATATGTTGGATGAATGCAGTGGTGTCTCGTAGTAGATTTGGGATATCATTTTCCGTGTCTTTTAGTAGGTGGTCTGTGAATTCATTAATGCGTGACGTGGGTCCATCGCAGTTGGATACAATCGGGCGTCCGGGTGGTGGTATTTTGCCTTTGTGTATCTTAGGGTTAATGTAGATGCGTGGAGTTCTGACTTTGAATTCGGTGAGATATCTGTGTGTCTGTCCTGTGATGGCTCCGGTGATTAGAAGTTCGTTAATGTATGCATCTATGGTGTCTTTATATTCTAAAGTGGGATTTTCACTGAGTTTGGTGTAGTATGCGACATCTGTAAGTTGTCTGTGTACTTCTGCAATGTAGTCTGTTTTGTTGAGAATGACTATTGCGGAGCCTTTGTCTGCTGGTCTGATGACTATGTTTGTGTTATTAGCTAATGTTTTGAGGGCTGTTTTCTCATGGTGTGTGATGTTGGATCGTGGTGACTTGTCGGGTGGTTTGGTGATAAGCTTGGTGAGTGATGACCGGAGTTTGTTGATGGCATTGGGTGTTGTGCTTGGTCTCCATTCTGAGGGTAGTTTGAATTTGGATGGTGCTGTGGGTTTTTCAAGGTTGTTGCTGTAAAAGTAGTATTTGCATTCTAACTTCCTGATGAATTGATCTATGCAATGTATTTGTGTGTCTGGTGATATGTAGTGTGGTGTGGGTACAAATGAAAGGCCTTTGTTTAGAATGGAATTTTCTGTTTTGGTAAGTTTGTGGTTGGACAGGTTAACGACAATATCTGATGTTGTTTTTTGTTTGTTGATGATGCGTTGTTTTCTGCGTTTTTGTAGTTGTGTACCTGATGTTAAACGTCTAATTGGCCGATTATTTCTAAGAGTAGTTTTTTCACATTTTCGTTTTTGGATTATTTTATGGCTTCGGCATATGATTTGGTTTGTGGTGTGCTTGTACTTGTGTGTGATGTTGTTTGGATGGGTTGGGTTCTGGGTTGGTGTGTTGAGTGTGTGATAGGTTGTGCTCTGGAAAGGTACATCTGCTCTCTTGGTGGTGATGGATGTGCGTGGTGGATGGGAGGTGGTTGTCTTGAGTAGGGTATTATAAAGTGTCGGTTGTTTGTGTAGTGGCGGTTGGTTTGTGATGTTTGTTTTGGTCCAACTTGCCCTGGTTTGAAGGTGGTTTGTGGTGAATGCGGTTTGTTCTGTATGTGTGGTGCTCCCCCATTTTTTGGCAGGGGAAGTGGGTTACTCCTCGGTTGTCTCTCTGTTTCGATCTGTGGTTGCTGTTTGAGCTGTGTAGGTCTAAACCATTGAGTTGTGGTTTGGTTGTTCTGTGGTGTTTGTGGTCTTGTGTATGTATGTGGGTTTTGCTTTGTGTGTTGTCTTTGTGCTGGTTGAGGTGTTGGCAACAGCGGTGGTCTGTGGCGTCTCTTTGTTGGTGCGTGTTGTGCTGGGTGTGCTTGCTTCTGCGTGTGGTTTATGTGATGTTGTAGATCCATCAAAGGCGGGATGTTTGCCTTTCGCATGAGTGGGTTTTTGTGCTTTGTTTGTGTGTGTCATTGTGTGTCATTGTGTGTCCTGTTTGTGTTTGTTTTGTGTGTCTTTATGCTGGTTGTGGCGAACTTAGCAGCTATCATGTGTGCCTTAGCAACAGCTCTGTCCGCTTCGTATGTGTGTGAGTCTAACAGATTCCCTTCAATTATGTGTGCTTGCTGTTTGTGGTAGTGTAGTTTTTTGTAGTAATGTTCTAGGATTGCGTGTTGGATGCTGTTAGCCGCGGCTTTTAAGATCGAGTCGATCTCTGCAGTGGTTTCTGTGTTGGGGTCTACGATGGCTAGTGCTATGTCTGGCTTAACGATGTGTGTGTTGTTCTTGATGGCATGTTCTATGTTCTGTATGTGGTGCTGCAGTTGTTCTGTTTTGTATAGGGATTTGTATAGTTGCTGAAATGTGTTTTCGTGCTGTTGGTTGACAGGGTGCTCTAAATCGGCTTTGCTGAAGATTGGTGGTAGGCGTGTCTGTGTTTCTGCATCCGTGTGTGCTTTTGTTGTTAATGTGGTGGTGTTAGTAGTGGCTGCAGAGGTGGCCGATTGTTGTGGTGGTGGTGACGGCGGGGTGGTTGCTGTTGGGTTGTGCGTTGTAGTTGTGTGTTCTTCTGTAGGGTTGACTGATTGTGTGGTTTGTATTGGTGTGGGTGTGGACTTTGGGTGTAACTCTGTCTGGCTCCTAGTCTGTGGCCTGTTATCCTCTGGATTCATGGTGGACAGGTGCGTGCGCGCGCGTGTGTGTGTGTGTGTGTGCGCGCGCGCGCGCGTGTGTGTGTGTGTGTGCGTGTGTGCGCTTGTGTGCGTGTGTGTGGTTAAAAACAAGGTTGGAAGATATGGTGTCTGTTTTACGAAGATATATTATATTGTAAGTAAAACAAACACATTATTACAGTATATATATATTACAATAAAAACTTACGTTTGTTGATTTCTGTTGGAGGCCATATTTCCTAGATTATTTGCACTAAAACACTAAAGTGGCTAAGCTATTATGAAACACTAATCTGGCAAAACTGTTATAAAACACTAATCTGGCTTAAACTTTTGTCAAAACTTATAATAAGGTGGTCCTAAAGTGGCTAAGCTATTATAAAACACTAATCTGGCAAAACTATTATAAAAACACTAATCTGGCTAAACTATTATCAAAACTTATAATAAGGTGGTCCTTAGGATCCTTTCGGCTGTTGTTACCTTCGTCAGAGGACATCAGGGCGACCCCTTCTGTAAAATCCATCGGTTCTATCCAGATCAGAGCTACAAACATAGTGGCAACATCTTCCATAAAATCCATCTGTTCTATCAAGATCAGAGCAACAAACAAAGGGGCGACACCTTCTATAAGATCCATCAGTTCTATCAAGATCGGAGTTACAAACATAGTGGCAACATCTTCCATAGTATCCGTCAGTTCTATTAAGATCAGAGCTACAAACATAGGGGCGACACCTTCTGTAAAATCCATCAGTGCTATCAGCTCAGAGCAACAAACATAGGGGCGACACCTGCTATAAGATCCATCAGTTCTATCAAGATCAGAGCTACAAACATAGTGGCAACATCTTCCATCGCATCCATCAGTTCTATTAAGATCAGAGCTACAAACATAGGGGCGACACCTTCTGTAAAGTCCATCAGTTCTATCAAGATCAGAGCTACAAACATAGTGGCAACATCTTCCATAAAATCCATCAGTTCTATTAAGACCAGAGCAACAAACATAGTGGCGACACATTCTGTAAAATCAATCACTTCTCTCAAGATCAGAGCAATAATCATCGGGGCGACACCTTCTGTAAAATCTATCAGTTCTATCAAGATCAGAGCTACAAACATAGTGGCAACATCGTCCATAAAATCTATCAGTTCTATCAAGATCAGAGCAACAAACATAGGGGCGACACCTTCTGTAAAATCCATCAGTTCTATCAAGATCTGAGCAACAAACATCGGGGCGACACCTGTAAAATCCATCGGTTCTATCCAGATCAGAGCTACAAACATAGTGGCAACATCTTCCATAAAATCCATCAGTTCTATCAAGATCAGAGCAACAAACATGGGGGCGACACCTGTAAAATCAATCAGTTCTATCAAGATCAGAGCTACAGACATAGGGCCGACACTTTCTGTAAAATCTATCACTTCTATCAGGATCAGAGCAACAAACATAGGGGCGACATCTTCCATTAAAACCATCTCTTCTATCAAGGTCAGAGCAACAAACATACGGGTGACACCTTCTGTAAAATTCATCAGTTCTATCAAGATCAGAACAACAAACATAGGGACGACACCTTCTGTAAAATCCATCAGTTCTATCAAGATCAGAGCTACAAACATAGTGACAACATCTTCCATAAAATCCATCGGTTCTATCAAGATCAGAGCAACAAACAAAGGGGCGACACCTTCTGTAAAATCCATCAGTTCTATCAAGATCAGAACAACAAACATAGGGACGACACCTTCTGTAAAATCCATCAGTTCTATCAAGATCAGAGCTACAAACATAGTGACAACATCTTCCATAAAATCCATCGGTTCTATCAAGATCAGAGCAACAAACAAAGGGGCGACACCTTCTTTAAGATCCATAAGTTCTATCAAGATCAGAGTTACAAACATAGTGGCAACATCTTCCATAGCATCCATCAGTTCTATTAAGATCAGAGCTACAAACATAGGGGCGACACCTTCTGTAAAATCCATCAGTGCTATCAACTCAGAGCAACAAACATAGGGGCGACACCTTCTGTAAAATCCATCAGTTCTATCACGATCAGAGCTACAAACATAGTGGCAACATCTTCCATAAAATCAATCAGTTCTATTAAGACCAGAGCAACAAACATAGGGTCGACACCTTCTGTAAAATCCATCAGTTCTATCAAGATCAGAACAACAAACATAGGGACGACACCTTCTGTAAAATCCATCAGTTCTATCAAGATCAGAGCTACAAACATAGTGACAACATCTTCCATAAAATCCATCGGTTCTATCAAGATCAGAGCTACAAACATAGTGGCGTCACCTTCTGTAAAATCTATGTTGCAAGAATGTGCTTCACCAAACTTGTTATTTAGCTTCAGGACTGAGAGACGCTCAAGCAACTTACCTAAAATGCAGATCAGTGTGATCTCCCAATAGTTTGATAGAATATGTGCCGGCTTGTCTCATTTCTTTAACAATGCTTTCCTTAAATGCAGATGGAATCATGGAATGGGAAATCATGACATTATAAAGTCGGAACCAGCACTGTACCAGTCAGGATATTGTGCTCTGCTGTCACCTCCCAATGCTTGTTACGAGTTCACTGGCGGTAAAACGCTTGAACGTCATTGGTAGGTGACTGGCAAAGAACGACAATATTTCCACATCCTGTGCAACACATTCAACAGATTCACGATGCAGATCATCAACACTTTGGTCTTGCTTCGGATCAACTAATTCCCTGAAGCATTGTGCCCAGCCTTCTCGAACTGCGTCCGTAATTCCATGCGTCTTACGACTAGCAACAAGTGAGCATGTATTACTGGCCGTTCGTTGCACATTAACCAATCTGTAGAACAGTTTTCCTATTCGACTCATTAGATACCATGATCTCATCAGACAGATTATTACTATTTTCACTCCCATAATGCCAAAATGTATCAGGAAGTTGCCGCATTTCTTCTTACATTTTACAATATAGAATCTGACACTACGAGTATATGAAAATACAGGAGCTGGCACTATGGGTATATGGCAATATAGGAGCTGAAACACAAGAACATGTGAGCTCACGCACTCACGCACGCACACACGCACGCACGTTAGGAAAACAGACTTACGCACAATGTTATTTCTTAAGGAGTTGTAATATTTGTTGCAGGTATCCCCCCTCATGCAGGCTATGGTGGTCCAGCACCACATAGCCCGTCTGTGACACCGGACATACAAAGCAGTGCAGCGGCCTTAGATGATGACGACTGTAGTAAGTGAAAATTGTTGCTACTGCTGCTACGTACGTCTGCTGCTGTTACTGCTGCTATTGCCGCTGTTTATACGGCCGCTACTACTACTACTGCTGCTACTGCTACTGTTTCTATGACTGCTGCTGTTGTTGCTGCTGCTGCTGCTGCTGCTATTGCTACTACTTTTCTACTACTACTACTACTACTACTACTACTACTACTACTACTACTACTACTGTTGCTGCTGCTGCTGCTGCTGCTGCTGCTGCTACTACTACTGCCGCTACTAATACTACTACTACTACTACTACTACTACTACTACTACTACTACTACTACTACTACTACTACTACTACTACCACTACGGCCGCTACTACTGCTGCTGCTGCTACTGCTTCTACGACTGGTGCTGCTACTGCTACTACTGCTTATACGGCCGCTTCTGACTGAAAAGAAGATTAAACATAGGATAAATAAAGAGAACAAACGATTATATCAGTCATGTGTATAAATAAACAATAAATATATGACCCCAAACGATTAATTTAAAAATTCAAAACAGCTTGATGTTTCGCTTTAAAAATTCCAAGCATCTAGCTCAACAACATACCTTTAAAATTGCAAACGCTCAGCCGAGCAGAAGCTGAGAAATAAATATAGCGCGGGCGTATTTAAGACACATGGACAACACGGGGAACAAATTAATTAATAATCAACGTCCCGCAAGATAATTAAAAAAAAGTAAACACCAAGATATTACGCTGTGTTCAGTGAAGCGATAATGTAACCTACATAGTTCAAGTGGGTGGAAATTTAACAAACGATTTAAAACATTTATCACGTATATGTACAAATGCTAACTATTTACAGCCTGTTATTAGAAAACGAATTAGAGTGAATGTTAAATTTATTTTAGCCGAATGTAATTTACTGTTGGCTTCCATTTCTAAATTTTTCCGGGAACAAACATTAATAATAAACGTATTGAAATTTAAATCGGCTATTTATTTAACCGCCAAACAGAATTTGGCTTAACCCGTTCAAGTGACTTTTGGGACAAGTTTTAACCCTTTCAGACCAAAGCTCCTAGTTTTGTGTTAAAATCGCAATCTGATTAGCGGTGAATTTTGGAGCATATGTGTGTGCTGAAGCCGTTGCTGCGGTGACCAGGTGTCGTTGCTTCACACAGCAACATAACAAACTCAGGCACCGACACCCACTGATACTGCATGTGCATGATCAAATAATAATTCCAGCCAATTTAATTATAAGGATTACAAACATGAGTGTGGTTAAAATTAACCAAATAATCACATCCACATATTAATACACAAGACACATATTAAAAATGTTGCTAAAATAATAATAAACTATTAACACATGTGTGATGGGGGTTTTTTAATGATAAGATTATCATTTTCAAGCCCTACGCGGTCTTCTCTGCAGCATATATATTTTTAAGGTTTCTATCTTCCGACTTTTTAAATATTTATAAAAGTCAGCTATGTTATGCGATAGGAATCCATCAAATATCACATTCAAACTCTTCAAATGATCCAATGTAGGGTAAATGTTATTGTTACACATACATGAACAGCGGTGTTCCCAAATACTCCACACACCAATGCTTAAGCGGCATACGGTGATTGTCTTAGATTCTTCAAAATGCCAATGTTTTCTAATTCAGAATTGTGCCAGTGGTTAGATCAGTTCTAGGCACACAAAGATGTGATAATGACTCTACATATGCCCAGAATTGAACTATCACACAGGACAATCACTAAATAAATGCGCTAACGTTTCTTCGAAATTTGTGTAAAATACGCATTTGTTCTCCTCCTCGGTTTACACATTTGCCTTTCCCATAAGGTGTTTGATCCAAAGTCTCCGGTGAATTAATCTCCAGACTAAATCTTTTGCTTGATTCGGTATAGTGGGCAAATATACATTGTTCCAGACCAATTTCCAATTTGTAATATGGAATCCATGCCGCTTCCATGACAATATACATTTTGGATGGTTAATCCGTGATTCTCTCAGCAATGAATACCAACGTGACAAGAAAATTCTTTATCATTGTACATTAGCTCCAAAGTAGGTTTATGACTGCTGATTTGTCCATTAGGCAAAGATAACCATTGTTTTGGCATAGCTCTGTATAGCGGGTCCAATAAGCTCATGTCATCTGTTAGCCTCAGATGAGTAATGTGTGCAATTTCAGCTAAGGATTTCAATTTCCTGGAGCTATGATTGACAATGTCGCCAATATATGTAATGTCTTTCTTAGCCGTAGAGGGGAAATACAACACTTTATTTTCACGACATATATCATTATTTCCCCCACAGGCTTACCTTTAAAACATCCTCCCAATGTTCTGGTGGATTTTCTATTTTAACAAATGCATTAAGAGCAGATTTTAACTCCAGGTACACATACATAATTAGGCGGCGGACTGATTGCACAAAATAGACATTTTTCAGGAAATGGCCTTATAAATCATTCAATTAATGCCCAGGGCACAGTTACCCATTGGACGTCAGAATAAAGTAACTTATTTAAAAACTGTAATAGAAGTGACAAGCATTTTGTCCTGACGTCAACAAGGTTAAGTCCACCATGAAGCAATTCGTTCTTGCACACATTTTGCGACACTAGACAAGTTTTGACTTCCCACATAAATCCTAAAATGAGTTTATTAATTTCATTCTCAATGCATTGAGGCATATATATTACAGAAGCGGTATACCACGACTTTGATAGGATGAATGTATTCATGTCTGCACTACCATGAATTTATAGTTTTCTTCATTTTGGATATTCTATCATCCCAGTTCAATGTTTCCCCATCCGTCCAACTGAAATGTATACCTAGTGTCTTTATGGGGTCAGTTATCCATTTTATGTTGAGAGGCTGATCATCCCTGCTCTTCCACTTGCCTGGAAATACACCTTCTGATTTATCTCTATCAATTTTCAAAGCAGAGGCCTTTTGAAAGTCGTCTAAAATATGATCCAATCTTTCAAAATCAGAATTAGATCCAGAAAAAACCATCGTGTCATCGCAATACTGAGACACTTTTATGAGTCTGTTCACCCATTAAATTTCAATACCTTTGAAAACACGGTCTTCCCTAATTGTCGACCATAAGGACACCGTGGCTATTATGAACAATAAAGGGACAGTGAGCAGCCTTGTCTCACACCGCGTCATAAAATCACTTGTTTGCTAATGTAACTATTAACAAGATACTTACTACTGATATTATCATATAAGATATGAATCCATTTGATGAAATTTGAACATAAACCAATGTGACTGAGTGATTTAAAAAGAAAATTCCACACAAGTCTATCAAAGGCCTTTTCGCTATCTAGTCCGATGATAGTTCCTGGAATATTGTCTTTTTCTACCAACTGCAGGGTGTCTCTAAGTAAAAAGGCATTTGTGAAAATCGATCTAACCGGAATAGAGCGGGTTTGGTCTATGTGGATGACCTCATCCAAGACACTTGAGAGTTTGTTCGCAAGAGCTTTCGAAATCATTGTGTAATCTACGCATAGAAGTGAAATGGGTCTGTAATATGCTAGTATATCACGATTTCCTTAAAAAATAGGTCTCACATAAGCCTGAAACATTGTAAGGGGAAGCTTCTCTTGTGAAAAATCTTTGTGCGCAACTTTAACACATTCGGGTCCCTAAAGATACCAAAATGTCTGATAAAACTTAACACTAAGGCCATCACCGCCTGGTGCTTTGCCCGATTTCATGTTTTTAGAGCCAAACCCAAATTGTCTAATGTTAATTTTGCATCACAGAAATTACTGCTCGCTTCCGAGAAAGCGTCCTTAATATTAACTATCATCTCAGATGGCTTTCCTTCATCATTTTTATCTGAGGCGTATAAGACCTGGTAATATGTCTCAACAGTGTCCACGATTTTATGTTGAGATGAAAATTTCTGATTGTTGTTATCTAAAGCACCTTATTAACTTTCAACACCTCTTGCTTTCTCGAGATTGAAAAAATAATTTGTGGGGTTTTCCCCTTCAATATACATCTGTGCACTACTTCTAGTTATTGCACCCTTAGCTTTATGTGTCTCGATCTCAGAAAGTTTAGATCTTAAATCATCGAGCTGTACAGTAAGGTGAATATCACGGTTTGCAACATTGTGGGCTAGCAATGTTAATAAGCGTTCAAGGGCTTTAGCCTATTTACGAATTTTCCGGGCTTTTCAGATCGAATGTTTCTTGGAGGTATCTGCAAAGCCGCTTTAAATATCTTCCCACCATGATATAAAATGGTCGTGGGAATGTTGGCTCCGAAGCATAAATTCACAGAAGTTGTTGGCACAACGATGATATTCTGAATCCTCTAAAAGCGAATTGTTCAATTTCCAGAAACTGGGACCACGGTTTATCCAATCTGCATTATCTAAGTCAATGAAAAATATATCATGGTCAGAAAATGTGAGAGGATACACCCAAGTACTTATTAGATTCCATCTCAAAGATCTATTGATATTTATTCTATCTAGAGAAGAATTTTGTCCATTAGCAGAGTGCCATGTAAAGATCAGTTTTTTCAGAATATATAAGATGCGATAAGAGTCTGAATAAATGTTCTGTATCACAAATTTCTTTTAATCGAAGGTGCGATGTGTCACTATTAGTAGAAAATGAACTCCTGCCCCGTCTTCCATCCATAACACAACTAAAATCATCACTCATGAAAGGTCGGATAAAATGTGACATCTCTGTGTATGGGAAGCTGGTGCATAAACAGACAACAGTGTATAAACAGACCCCCAAATATATTTTTAAAACGGCCTTAACCCAACGCCCACTTGTGTCTGATGATCAATTAATAATATTTCAGAACTTAAACATTAAGGCAGGAACAAGATAGCAACACATGCACTTGGTTCTATGGCGACTGAATAAAATAATTCGCCATTTGACAAATGTTTAAATTTCTCTAAAACACATGTGCATTGTAGCTTTTTCTTTCCTGCAAAATGATAATTTCAATATTTTTGTTTTTCAAATCGTCCAGCAAACCTCGTTGTTTAATCTCATCATTTAATCCTCTGCAGTTAAGTGTGCATATTAGCATCATTAATAAGAAATTTTGCAAACCTGTCATTTCTTAATTGGATTTGTTTTTCTTGCTAAGATTTTTTCGCCCACTTGCCCAACTTCTCATTAAACTCATATCGCTTTAAATCAACAATTTTAAGGTGCTGATACCTCGATATGTCAGAGTTAGTGCGCAAATGTCGATACCTCACACCATGTTTGGTGATGTACGGAATCAACACCTGTCCTGTTTCTGACCGGTAAAGGGCCATTTCATTGCTATGGGACGCCTGTGTATTAACCGAGGTATCTGACTCTGCAATGGATACACTGCCATCATAGTCAAAAGACATATCTTGAGAATCTTCTAATTCAGACTCAGAACTAGAATCATCCTTTTGACGCTTCAGTACGGATTTGTTCTCGACGTTGTTAGCCTCCTTATCATTGACATTTTCTAACGTTTTGCGATCTACATAATCGACCGTGATCTCTTTCCCATCTTTAAACGTGTCAGTTAATATTAGTAGATGGTCTAACATTGAACTATCAGCATCTTCAGTAGACTGCGATCTGAGCTTAGTCTGTCCTTGTGGCAGACTGTCGGTCTCGGAGAATGCATCCTCATCCCTGGTAGTGGATACAGGCGTCTGAGTAACACCTTCCTCCAACGCTTCAATTGAGTCAGACATTACAACAGCGACAGGGTTGGATAGCTGGTGAGTTTCCACCACAGTGACTGATTCAGGCTCTTGGCATGTGTTGCCTTCAGTCGCATCCGTGCTTCGCCCACTTGCTTGTTTATTTACTGCTTGTGGACAGCGCCATTTATAAAATTAAGATTGATCAAATCAGGCATTTGTCCGTCTGTGGACATGCACTAGCCAAATGTTCAGTGTTGCCATATATTCGACACGTCTTAACCTGTCCCCTAAACCACACAGGCAAGGAAAGGTTATTGCCAATGGGCAGTGTGCCTGTAAGCGGCTTGACAATATCCTTCATCCAAGCTCACCGGATCCTATTCTCTAATGATCTATCAAACTGGTAGGTTTCATTTTCATTAGAAACTATCAGGCCATAATTGTCAATTTTGAGCTAATCCGATCATTCAGGATTTCTAAGGGACCTTAGACCTTAACCAACAACCTGTCGTGTCGTTATCTACCTCTCGGATGTTACAGGCTTCCCCATTCACAACCAACCCATCTTCCAGTAATTTTTCCGTAATAGTTTCATTTGCTAATGTGACATGCCATAGATTTCTCTTGATGTTAATTAGCCCTTTCAAAACATGGGGACCCCGCGCTGATGACATCTTTTAAGCCGTGATATACGTCAATGGTGCCAACATTCCATCCATTAGTTATCAAGCGAAGGCTTAATAACTACGTATACCAATTTGACATACTACTACTACTACTACTACTACTACTACTACTACTACTACTACTACTACTACTACTACTACTACTACTACTACTACTACTACCGCTACCGCTGCCGCTGCCGCTGCTGCTGCTGCTGCTGCTGCTGCTGCTGCTGCTTATTTGTGTTGTTCAGGATGGCTTACACCTCGTGGTACCCGTAGTCACCTGGGATCTGCAGGAAATGCTCCAAGTAGGGTGAGCTTACTGCCTCCTCCAGCCGATATCCATCGAGCCTTCCCTGGATACGAGCACCTAACCTCTGCTGATCATGCAGGTGAGTCATGCTCGTTAATGGAGGTGATGGTTTGTAGACGGTGTTGTAAAGTATTGCTAACTAGCATGAAGATAACATGATTTGTTGTTGACTCATATGCTTTGTTATTCAGCTTATGTTGTGAAAAAAGGGCATATCCTCTGTCCTCTACTCTATCTACTTGAACTAGACAATGAATAGTGGTTACAATGAAGTATAATAATTCGTGCTAAGACGGCTATGTAAGTGTCTAGACTATGCTTCAAGAAACTTGTAATGGAGATTGATTTTGTAACAAGGATGTATATATAGACTAATAAATATAATCCATTACAAAAAGAGTGTATTAATACGT
This sequence comes from Chaetoderma sp. LZ-2023a, assembly GCA_034401795.1. Taxonomy (NCBI): domain Eukaryota; kingdom Metazoa; phylum Mollusca; class Caudofoveata; order Chaetodermatida; family Chaetodermatidae; genus Chaetoderma; species Chaetoderma sp. LZ-2023a. The sequence goes on along the minus strand of CM067371.1, from coordinate 108,868,040 downwards.
GCAAATGTAGGGCTCGTTCAGGGGCGCCGGAAGCATGGGGGCACCGGGGGCAGCTTCCCCCGTTACCCTTTGGGCAGGGGGCAGCGGGGGCAGCAGTGCCCTTTATCAATCTCTATGCGAGAAATTAGTAAACTTTACTTTAGAACGTTAAACTAGATTTTTAGAATATTTAGAGCAGACTGGGCGGTTGTATTAAAGTTCGGTAGTTTTGACATTAACACATGTCCATAAAGTAATATGGCAGTGCTTCCAGGCCGAATAAAATCATCAATGCAAACGCTATTTAGGTAGTTGCAGTTACATGTGACATATTGACTTTTTTATATCTATAAACGTTACATGTATCTTATAGGCTAAGTGATACTGGTCCACGCTCCATTAATGCCTTGCTTAGTGGGTAGAATATAATATATGTACAATGATGGGTGGCAGGGTGCAGCACTGTGGAAACACTAAAGGATATTAGAATTAACAGCAACTCTCAAACTCAAATATTTAATTGACGTGTGAAGCAGATGCAAAGGTAGAAATAATTTGTATACATATAGCCGAAGTGCAATGTCGGTGGGTGTCTTTGAGGAATGTGTCTAAGATTTGTAACCCCCCCCCCCACCCCCGCCACACACAGAGATGGAATAGGAGGAGGGTGTGACTGGGGCCTCCATCGAAAGAATGTAAATATTAAATGCGCTTAGAAGCCATCTCCTATGTCTCCCTAAGTAATAAATATCATTCTCCTGGATTGTTTAATGTTGTGCTATTTTTATAGCTATGAGCTCTCACCCCACCCCCATTCCCCCCACCCCACCCCACCCCATCCCCAACCACTCCCCCCTCACCCCACCCACCCAACACCTCCCCCACCGCACCCCTATACCATATCTTACGGTCGTGATAGTTTTCTTGATCTCGTATCGAAGGAGATTTTTAGCCATGTCAAGCCCTTTGAGTGCTAACCATAAAAGATGATGCCACCATCACCACGCAAACAAAATATTTGAAGGTCTACTTTGAATAGCCCGGGCCAAAATGTACCTCTGACACCCACACGCCAATATGGCTAGGTCAGAGGCTGTGAAATCATAATTTAAATACCTTCTTCCATACACACTACTGTTGGATAGTGTGTTACTAATTTGACGTACTTGTGTTGCTACCTTATCTGTCTATTTATCCAGCATATGTCCATCGTATTCTTTAAGTGAGTCGTTAAGAACTGCTGGGCAGGAAGGATCCATGGGGTCAGATCTATGGTGGGTCCAGGAAAGCTGCTTGATAGATTTTGTTGGTGGCCATCTTGGAGTTTGCACTATTTTAAAAATTACATTTAAAGATATTTTGTGAAACTGCTTGACATGAAACTCAAGAAACTTCATAGACTTCATCTAAGGCAAGAGCTGAACAAACCGTGTTCACATGTTCAACATGATTGGTAGATCTGTCTTGGATAACCTAGTTTTCACAGAAACCACTTTTCCTCTGAATCCCGCAGATTGCAAATATAATTAGGAACTAAGGTTCAATTAAATATTTTCAAACCAACTGCACAGGTCCTCTGTGCAGAAATATGCACGAATACACGCACAATCACCGTGTGCATCTGTTACACCAACCCGCCCGACCACTCACTCACATTGTGAATTGGGAATATGTTCAATTGACCAAAGAATACATAAGTTCTTCGATTACCATTGCTCTAACATTTATACGTAATCATAAGAAACTCAGAATGCAGGAAATCGAGTCATGAGCCTGCACCTTTCAATGATTTTTTTCTTGTTGTGGTTAGGAAGTTGGGAATCCCCGAACACCCTTCTATGAGAGGAGGGGTGGGGGGCACCATTTCAAATCCTTCTCCAAACAATGCCATTCAGTGTGCCGTTTTTGTCGAGCCTGCCCCGCACCTCAAATTTGCTTCCGGCGCCCGTGGGCTCATTCTAGTCGGTCATCAAGATATTATATAATATATTTTCTAATAACGATGCTTTTGATAATGATCATAATGTAAATAGGAAATGAGATTACAACGATTATACACATAATAAATATGTTCATGGCGTGAGTGTGTTACTACGAGAATCCTTCAAACTCGGTCTTATTCTCGTGGCCATTTAGACCCGTTGTCTCCAAAGCTAGCTACTGGCTCCTGCATGCCTCATATTATTGGCGTGCCTCTGCACGTTTCACCTCATTGAGGCCATCTCCAGCTATCGCATTATAGGCTGAATTGGTGTCCATCTGAAGGTAATCGAGATTATCATGGTCCACGTACCGATTGAGGAAGTCGCAGTATAACTCCAGCAGTTCTCAGCTTCGCAAGGATGTATACCACCATTCCAACCGACCAATAGTGAGTCTACCCTTGTAGGTTTGTAGCTCCTGGGACTCTCCTCGAAACCCTCGATCCAGGTACTGCCTAGAGCTCTATCTACCATTCAATCGTCTTTGCTGAAGCTGGTATTGCTATGACGCCCCAGGTCCTCAATCAGCTCAATAGTGACTATAGTGCCTCAACGTTCTCCGATGGTGGAGATTACATGACATTGTGAACTGCTGATGACAGTGACCACATATGATGGTGTGAGCCAGCGTGGTGGTACCCTTGATGAAGAACACATGATGGCCATGCATTCCGATGGTCATTATGTTTGGGCAGAGTGTGCTGGTTTCCTGGTCAAGTGTCAGGTGCCCTCTTCTGTGCGAGTTCCAGGTTCACAAACGACACTCCCAATCTTCGCAAAGACCTCTACCTTGTTTAGCTGATCAGGACTGATGAGGACTTTAGCTCATCAGTTACCTTTTTGTTTAGGTTGCAGAACTGGTTGCCGGGTTCCCATGTACGGGGTGTACTCATTGTCTGGCTCACCCCCTGGTAGACTGCTAAGCATCTCCAGGGGCACGAATTGTCCTTATAGGGCCAGCATTGCCTTCATTCGTTGTCTGGGCTGCTCTTAGTGTGACCACGTATGAACTAACCAGAGAATTCTTCTGAAAGACCATCATACTGACGTCCTCAAAGTTCTGGATGTGGTAGATATGTGTGTGTCTAAGAGAGAAGGCATTCGGTACAGTATGCTAAATCTGTACGATGATCTCGTCTCTGATGAGCTCTTAGAAGAAGCTTCAGTTTACTGTTCGCCATCTTATCTCCCCTCTGCATCCATCTCACCGAGGCACTCATTGAAAATTTGCTCGTATTCTTGCCTAGTACTGTAGGTTAAGAGCTCAGACATTGGCCCCCTCAGTGTCCTGTACTAATTCTCGACAGGGGAGGCAGACATGTGAGAAGATGGCATGCCATCCAAGTAGCTCCAGCTTTAGCTCGCAAGCAAGCAGTCACCTCCTCGTCTAGTTGACTAAGATTGTGGTGCCACTGTACTTTCTTGTAGTCGGTTGTTCATATCATCTCTAGTGACTCCTGTAAGCATCCTCATTTATTGTGCTCATGGGAGCTGCGTGTGTGTGGTGTGTGTACGAGCGTGCGTGCGTGCATGTGTGCGCTATTATATGCCTGAGGCTGATAACGAGGATTATTTATCCGGTAACGTCACTACCACATCATTGCACAATTAGAAGGATCGCACACACCGCACAATAACAATTATAGTGCTATGCCATTACTCAGCAACATAGGGATAGTCACATCTTTATGTGGATAAATATCAAATAGCGAAAATCAAGAAAAATACAGGTCCATTCTTAACATTAGAAAGTAACATGTTGAATTTTGCCACTACTGTGGAGAGTCTAAATAATATTTTTATAACTACAACGGAGATACAGTGTCAGAACATGGTTAAAATATGTATGATAGTAGTTTACCATTGTGACTCGCCATACTCCTGTGGTAGGTATATAAGATAAGAGTATATATTTAAATTCAGCAGTTGGGCCATCTTTAAATCCGCGCACGGGTTCAATCCTAGGTCGTGACACTTTGCTAGATACTTCCTATGAGATTTCTACCATAGTAAGACACTAGGTAAAGGGTTGATGAACACATATTAGCCAGCTAGTAGGGTAGGATGGGTAGGATAAGGATAGACTAGGTAGGAAATTGGTAGGATAGGTGTGATGGAGAGAGAGAGAGAGAGCGCGAGAGAGAGAGAGAGAGAGAGAGAGAGAGAGAGAAAGAGGCTGCAGGGAAGGGGAGGGAAGGAGGGAGGGAAGGAGGGGGGGGGGGAGAGAGAGCAGAGATGGAGATATGGAGATAGGAGAGGGATGACGAGAGAAGAGAGGATGATGAAGAGGGAGGCGGTACTGGTACGCCGAAGACCAGTGACAGCAGTAGCGAAGACTCAGGAGTTCTCAAGCGTGTGGGAAATCTTTTGTCAAATTTCTAAAGCTGTGTGGCGGTCACACATTCATTGAAACAGAGGTGTATGTCTGGATCCAGAGTCATGACGAGGTGCCCTATCATGCCTATGGCTTCTGGCCATATGCGTTCTAAGCGTAGGTGAGGTCACAAGATCAGAGGAGGTCAGATTCAGATGGTCAGATGATATCACACGGTCATGTGAGGTCAAGGTCAGATGCGGTCAGATAAAGTCATACAGTCGAGATATGTCACGGTCAGGGCAGGTCGCATGATAAGGTGAGGAAAGATCAGATGGGGTCAGATGATATCATGTTCGACATCAGATTCCCTGTGTAACATGTGAACATGATAGAGTCTGCCATGAAGTAGATGATAGATGTCTCAGCATTCTACCAGGTTGGCACTGCCAGAACACCTAGAAGGACCTATGGGTGGTGCCATCATGTGAAATAGATGAAAGGTGAAAGATGAGGGTGCTCCAAAGGAGCAGGTGAAACCCGAAATCACTGAGTAGCGGCGGAAAGCAGCCATGGCGTAAATTCTCATATGACCATTGCCAGTGAAATCAGACAAATTACAGTTTTCTGGATGGACTCAACTTGCAGCTGAAGGTTTTTCCCTTTGCCTGGCTTGAGATGTGAGAGCTCCCGCATCAGCTTGTTGCTGAAGACAATGCGGTATTATTAGGGTATAAATCAGTTGCGTTTTACATGCCTGTACTAAAGTCCTGCGCAGTCTCTGTCAGTGCCAATCCGTTATGTATGGTCTCGAGGAGGTGTATCTACTCTTTGAGCTGAAGTATAGAAGCCTCGCATTGTGGTGGATGTCTGGTAAGATTCTCACGTGTGTACTTCTGAAAGAGGATGAAGACAATAATCGTGCTGTGTCAGAAGCATCTGCTCATGTTGTTAAGGTATATGACTGCCCTCTGCTCTATTGTGGGTGGGGGCCATAGATAATTAGGACAAGTGGGTCAGTCAGTTGGGCTGCTCGCAGCTTCTCCATCAGGGCCTGCAAGTTTTGTGTCCTGGTTATTGGGCCCCTGTACAACTGGTCATTGCTGTCAACTGCCGCAGAAACGTGGTCAGACACCAAGAGTATGTAGAGTTCACACAAATGTTCTACAAACAGTGCATGCAGTAAAATATGTTTTCTGTGTCAGGATGGCGCAATGATGGATACCACTTGCCCCGCATCAGCCAGTCTACTGCTGAACTGTACAGCTATACCCTCGGAAGATGGTCTGTACTTATTCATCTGTATCCTCATCTACCTCTTGGAGGCTAAATGGGAGCATATCCTGGGTGAGCTCTATCGCCTCTACAGCGGGTATCAATCTGCCCCCAAGCAGATGTGAAGAACGCAATAGAGGCATCAAGCATAAAATCTCATCAGCATTTGGTAGTGTAGCACACACGGCACATGTCAGCGCCAATGGTGTCTAGATTAACGGGAATCTGAGCTATCATACTCGGGTAGCCATGGGTATTATATCGTGTTGTGGTGCCCAGATAACCCCGACCTATTCAACTTTGGTAGGTGGAGCCCGCTGATAAAATCTGCTGCACCATCGACTTTGGCATTGCTCAGGTCGATGGTACCCTACCATGAGTTTCTTCCCTTCCTGTTGGAATGAGCTCCGTAGATTCACAGTGTCTTTAACTAGGTCCTGTGCATAGGACGCAGCCATCACCTTTATGGCATCAGACCAATCGACTCTGAACATACCGCACATCACAGCCATACCCTCGATTCCCATTCCTTTGTACACAGTCTTGACTTCCTTGATGGCTAACTGTCCCAGGATGTTGGTGCTTTCAACACGGTCTCTGACCAGTATGGTACCTCGGATCGTCTGTAACCATCGCAGTCTAGGAATGATAATATAACAATATCCTCCAAACAAAGGTGGCCCTCAGCCAGGTCTCCAAGGTCTTTGCTTTCTCCGTCTGTGAGTGAGAGAGCCCGTGCTGAGGCAGTATATAGGGCATCTTAGACCCTAGTCGTATCTGCAGGTTGGAATACGTTGACCAGACTGTTGGCAAGGAAAATAGGTAGCAGTGCGCAGGGTATTAGCCCTCTCTGCACGCCTAGTAGGCTAACCCCTTTCTGCACATGGCCTCAAGATGAGCGAAGATTGCCATCTGGGTGACAGCCCTCCCCCCTCCCCCTTCTCAGCAGCAATTTCATTCTGGGTCTCAGCCACAAGTCTCCCCCCCCCCACCCCAACCGCACCGCCACCCCCACGCGCCCCCAACCCCCACACCCACCCACCCCCGCTGCCAGAGATTTATCACCATTGAAACAGTAGGCCGAGTGGACATTGAACTCTCACTCTGGAGTCTACTTAGTCACAAAGTGGTTCCAGAAATACAAAGTTGGATACATAAATTAGGAACGTAAGTAGGTAGAATTACTAAATTTGACACATACATTCATACTATAAGTGGCTAGAGAAATCTTTAGTTTCAGGTCAAAGGTTCAAATATTTATGTGATGGGGTCATAAAGTGGATCCCGAAATACACAGTTTTAGCCATAAATCGGGAACGCAAGTAGGTAGAATTACTAAATTTGAGACAGACATTCATATTGTAAGTGGCTAGAAGTTCGGTGAGTTTCCGGACAAAAAGTCAAATATCTTAGGTCATTGGGTCACGAAGTGCTTACAGGAATACACATTTCTGGCCATAACTCTGGAATATCAGGTAGAATCGCCAGATTTAGGACACACCTTCATATTGCGTTCGTTCGTTCGTTCGTTCAGTCGGTTGTTTATTTATTTATTTATTTATTTATTTATTTATTTATTTATTTATTTATTTATTTATTTATTTATTTATTTATTTAATTAGGTGAACAAATCCCACCACCAGATATGGGAGCAAGTAATCCTGATGATGCCATCCAGTTTGAGTTTCATGAGTAAGTACAATAAAGGCAATCCTTAAATTACACGAGGTACTGTAGATACTGGAGGAACAACTTATGTGGTTATGTTTTCCGTCCACCTGCATTTCAGGTATTCAGACAGAGACACTTAAGGGACCTTACTTTCCACGTTACATAGTTAGCCAGCTTAGGAATCCGTCTGTTTAACACTTTAACCATAATATCATCCAAACACAGCTTCTGCTGTATGCGGTCTTGAGAAATGTCCATTTTCAGACCAAGGGAACGTAATTTAGAAGTGATCCTTCTGATTCACTTAATAGCGAGCCAGTGAGCTTAACAATAATCGTACCTAGGCCAGTGTCTGGATGATTATGACCTTGACCAGAATTTAGTTAAAATCTACGCAATGTAGCCAGTGAGTGTATATTTTGTTTGCTGTTTCCTCTGCCCAGTGAATATTATCAGAGCCTACTCTGAATTGGGCTGCAGGCATTGCTGGTATCGTTTTGACACTTGACCTAGAAGATAAGGCTGCAAAGAATAGCTCTCTGATGGTTGTTTGCTGTGCAGAGTTTAGCTTGTTTGAATATTTTAGGAGGCCAAAGAATATTTGTGCCTTGGGAGTACATGTTTGCAATATTTTCATCTTTGAAAGTTACAAGTATAATTTGCATAATTTGTATAGGCCCTTTGTATATGGATAACCTGTGGAAGTAAATAAGTAGGCAATTTGCTTTGACAGTGGGGATACAATGTATGCAATTAATTATACAATGCGCTATAAATATATGCATGGCTTACGTAATAATACTCATATAAGTTCATATTAACCCTTTGAACCGTGAGTTCCCAGAGTCTCAATTTAAACATAACAGTACAGGAAAAAATGTTGAATATTTTGAATCTAATCCGACAGGAACCTGTTGCAGCCATAAGTAGCGACCGCACCCAGTCAGGTGAACCTGAAAATACCCACCATAACATCGCGAAGGATTTTTGTGTGTTGACCTTTCGGGTTGATAGGGTTAATATCGCACTCAAGTTGCATAAGGTTACTTGAGCCATTGGCCTAGTTCAGTGAATATCATGTTGGGCGAACTTTAGATGTATCAAGGTCATAATCAGTAAGCGAGCCAGATAATCACTTATTAGTTGACAATCATATGCGTTAGAGCGTACGTGTTTGTCATAGTTTCATTTTTGAGAGTTGTAGCAATGTGCATAATTTTTTTACAGACATGTATATTGTATATTTTGAAGAGTTTTATAATTTTCTCGTTGCTGATCTCGTTTATGTAATATTGTGATACGTATTTTTGCCTCTCATTTGCGTGTTTACTACAATAAAATAAAAAAGGCAATTCATCATCAACAACACTGCATCGGTAACAAAGTCTATCCGTCCTGTCTGTACATGTCCAGCGTTTTGATTATATCTGTAGTCTGTGGGTTAGTGTTCTGACGTGACACATATTTATTGCTTCTAGGTAGGGTAATTGTTTAAATGTGTTTAAATAAGATATCTTCTTTAATGATATTGTAAAATGTTAGCCTGCTTGAAGTTTTTAATTCTGATTTCCATTTGACAGCATATTGCTGTTGTATGGTATATTTAGCGTATTTTACTGTTCGTTTTTGTCAATGTGCTCTTCATAAGAGGTATTGGCAATTCTTACCGAGTTAAATATGTCTTTGATACATTCAATCCATTTAATTTTGAAACTATGTTTTCTTGAGAAGTCTAGGACAGTGAAGTATAACACAAAGGACAGTTTGCCATACCCACAGTTAACAAGGTCAGCCCAGATCTAATTATATTGCACTTTATCAGGATGTCTAATGGGTATTTGCCTACTTCCCCATAAGTCATAGCATTTGGCGTTGAGTTCTTCATTGACAGAATAGTTTTAATTGGCATGATTCGATTATGTTTGTCTTTTCAAAACCCCAAATTTCAGAGGCATAGAGAAGGACAGGTGTGATCATGGTATCACATAATTTGTATTTTAAATCTAGTGGGATGTCATTTTCGTTGATTTTTCTAATTAGAGTATGTCTCGCTTTTGTTCCTTGATTCAAATTTATTTTTCTGCACTTCCAGAAGTTTTCATTTTATTTAAAATCTACTCCTAAAAAGATATAGTCATCGACGATGTCTAGTTCATGGCCGCCAATTAGGAATTTTGTCAGTATAATTTTTGTTCCATTTGGCGAAGATCATGACCTTGGTTTTCGAGTAGTTTAGAGCAATAATTAGCCGATACGATGTTCTGTAGGTAGTTTGCATGAGCACTGTATCATCCGCATATAGTAGAATAGCCAAGTATAGGAACTGATCCAGGTTTTCATAAGCCAGTTGACATACAGAGGTCAATCCATTGTTTCCATGTTCTTATAAATATTCTTCTAGATCATTTATAAATATGGCAAAGAGTATTGGTGAAAGGTATTCTCCTTGTCGTACACCGGTTTTGCATAGAAAATAATTTGAGTTTTTTCTATCATGGCTAATAAATGATTTTATCGACGTGTACATAAAAATAACTTTAATACATTTATCAGACATATTATTTTTTTCAAGTTTAATCTACAGTCCATTTCGCCATACTGTATCAAATACTTGCCCAAAATCAACAAACTAACAATACAGATTTTCTTTCTGTGCAAACATAGTCTAAGTTCTTTAATAATATATAAGGAAAAAATATTATCTAATTTAGATCGTTTCTTTCGAAAACCAGCTTGATATTCTGTTATAAATTCGTTTTTCTCTGTATATTCTTTAAGTCTATCATTCAGAATTATGTAGATATTTTTCCTAATGAGACTAAGTAGGGTTATCAGTCTATAGTTTGATGTGTCCGTTTTGCTCGCCTTTATTTTTATAGATCAGGATTATCTTACCAGTCACGTTTCGGGTACGCATGCATGATCAAAAATTAGATTGAACAGTTCTTTATATAATGGAAGCATTAAGCTAACAGACGACTTGATATATTTATTGGTTATTTTAGCTGGTTCTCCAGCTTTGTTGTTTGCAAGATTAGTAATTACTTTTGGATCTCGTCTTCAGCTATGCGATGATCTAATTCAGGACATTCTTATACTAGTAGATCGTTTATATCAGTTGCCTCAATGTCTGGATCACCCTCGTTGATATTTTTGAAATGTTGGTATAGGTTGAGATCAATTTTCTCATCGGATTTTCTTTGCTGACAAAGAAGGGTTGCACAACCAGTCTTACTTGGCTTTCTAAAATGTTTTTGTCGACACGGCTCAAAATATACCCATCTGGCACAACACACCACCGACCTCTAAATAGAAAGTAATTCGCTCCACCAAGTGAAGTGCTCGTTATGTTTTCGCATCCATGTTTACAACGTCAGGAGGTAGCAATGCCACAAGTCTCAGATCTTACGATATGGTTACTATACATGACAGTGTCCCAAAGTTAGCTGTTAAAGTTACGATATTGAGATTTTCTGACAGGAACATGTTGCAGTCATGTGTGTAATATATAGCTTATGATTCATTAGGCTCATGATAACGTTGTATATTTAGTGTACACATGTAACACATTAAAACGACATTCGATATCTCCATGTCCGCCATCTATGTTGTTTATCTGACAATAGGTAATAAAGGGTACCCAGTCAAATTAGATCCAAACTACGCAGAACAATATATGTATAACATTGTTAATTTAGTCACGTGAATTCTTTGTTAATTTAGTCACGTGAATTCAAAATACTGTGCTTGTTTAAGGTGACATATTTGCATAAAGGGAGTACGGTTTACGAGCACACCATCGTAGCCCTACTAACATACGCCTACTCACATCGCTCCGCTGTTTGCGGCCGTTCTTTCAGACCTTTGATTTCTTGCTATGTGAAGTAACATTAAGCTGGTGGGCTAGAAGGTAGCCAATCACGTCATCATTTATTTCTTATCGAGCAATTTAATTAGCTGTGACCAACAGTTCATTTATATTTAGGACGTTTCGTTTACTTAGCGGAGATATCTTAGCCTGCATGCACGGTACTCGATACGGGAGCAGAGCGGGATGGCGAGACCGAGCAATTGGACGATGTGAGCGCGCATGCAGTACGTGAGGTGAAAAGGGGGAAACAACTAGTTATAAAAACTATCGGTTAAGAGTTATCTCTCGTTTCCATCCATATGCTTTACTAATCTCCGTATCCAGCCGCCATAGCAAATGGACTGTAAACTATTTTAACTGTAATCACAAAAATTAAACGTCGCACATTTTCTTATTCTCTTCTTATATCCTCCTTATTTATGTCTTGACAGCAGCTTAAGATCCATGTCCTTCGTTAATTTATAAGAAATTAAAACATAGCTTTCGAAATGAACTGCTAAATGGACATAGACGAAGACAAATACCAATTTAACTGTGCAAATGTTATGTTACCTCACCACTCCCACAACACCCGCACTTAACCCTTTTATGATGAAAGCGGCCAAACCCGGCTAGTCTTGAGGAATGTGTATTTGCAGGGCAAGAGAAGACTATTTTTGAATATGTACCATTAGAATGACTGGCTCGGTAACCGAGCCCGTTATTCCATTGGTAAATTTTCAAAAATAGTCTTCACTTGGCCTGCAAATGTACATTCCTCAAGACTAGCCGGGTTTGGCCGCTTTCATCATAAAAGGGTTAAGTGCGGGTGTTGTGGGAGTGGTGAGGTAACATAACATTTGCACAGTTAAATTGGTATTTGTCTTCGTCTATGTCCATTTAGCAGTTCATTTCGAAAGCTATGTTTTAATTTCTTATAAATTAACGAAGGACATGGATCTTAAGTTTAAAAAAATGACTGATTGGAACTACATGATGTTTTCAAACTACTACAGCCACAGGATACAGTATATTATCAGCATCGCCATCGTCATCATCACCGTTACCGCCACCGTCATCGTCATCGTCATCATTGTCACCACCATCACCACCACCACCACCACCGCCACTACCACCACCACCACCGTCATCATCATCATCATCATCATAATTATTAAATAAATTGTGTACTATGTGTTAGGTTATGGGCACATTAACAAATTAATTTACAGTGTCTAACGTCATTTTAAACTTAGTTAGCCATTGCCATATTATCGGCAACATATTGTTTGAGCTGGCTGTGAATTCTCGTATAACGGCGTCCCCTCTGTTCTCATTCATGCACGAGATTGATTTTGACCAGTAAACATATGGCTGGTCAATCTGTTAGGTTAGGTTAGGTTAGGAATTCTCGTATAACAGCTTAGCGTCCCCTCTTCTGTTATTCATTTACCAGCTAGATTTTGAACAGTAAACGTCAGCCACAGTGTCGGAATCATACTAACACTGCGTGTGGCATACATAAAATAATCATGTATACTTCCAATATGAAGATTACTAATTACAAAATAACTTTAGCCATACAATCTATCAAGCATATTTGATGTTAACTATATAAACTAACAAATAATTCAAATGCATTTCAAGTCAATGTTTTATGTCATTTATGACTTTTAGTATGTCTATAATAAGTTGTAGATGGAATTGATGATGATAATGATTATAATTAATTTTCAGTCCAGGAATGTTGAATGAGGATGAATGTCGACGGGCTGTGATTAACTCATACACTCAGGACTCTTGTTGCCAAAGTCAGCCTGTTAGAGCTCAACACGTGCGTGTATGTGAAATAAAACCTTGCTCCAAATACAGAGTAAGATAATAATAATAATAATAATAATAATAATAATAATAATAATAATGATAACTAGAACACATTTACTGAAGTAACTGTAAATCTGCGATGACTTGGCATTAAGGAGTATTATAAGCCCTCTCATCACATGATCATTGAACATGTCTAATGCTGAGCTGATAAAAAGTCTAAGTGTTGTCGCAGTTCAAAGATCCATAGTTGAAATTCCCATAGGGTTACACTGGTCATCGCAAAGCTGACTTCTTGAAAACTGATAATAGCCTTGACGGCAGAAAGGTCACTTTGAGCCGAAAGTATAAAATAATGTGTCTTCTAACATGCTCTATGAACGTATATGATGAAAGGGAGCTTACGTATGCCAAACATGATAGTTGAAAATTTTGACCTCCAAATGACCTTGACCTCAAGGGAGATATTAAAGTTTTCATTGGCAGTTGGTGAGCTCTCTCAATATTCCAAAATCTGACAAGGATTGAAGAGAATCGGAATAAAACGCTAGGAGAAAACGCAGTTCAAACTTTGCTCCCATAGGTTTACTATGCGGGATATGGGCCATGGAAAAGCTGATTTCTCCAAAACTATTGGAGTGAGCCTCTACACTTGATATGGAATCAAGTCTATATAGTACCTATAAGATCATTAAGTTTCAAGTCGATTGAAGCAAAATTCAGTTTGCCGACCATTTTGAAAAGTTATTCTCTCCATTTGTCATCCCGAGATGCTCGTCAGTGGTAAGGTAACATCCTCACCAAGTATCGTAGTGATTCGATCAAAACTCTAGGTGTAATATCAGTTTAAAGATCAATTCTGAAAATCCCCATACATTTCCTATGGGACTTTTTCAGCCCAGGTAAAGGTGGATATCTTGAAAACCCTTAGGCTGGTCTCAAAGAAAAGTAACCGCAAATTAGATCCCAATGGATCCTACAAGTTTGCTAAGGTTGAAGTTGATCAGATCAGAACTGTAGGAGGAGATGGGTTGCGAAAATCCTTGAGAACAATAATCATAATGATCCTGCGAGAAAACAACAATCTGCGATCAATCGCAGATTAATAATAATACGATGACGCCGATGATGATGAGGCTAACGACAGTGACGCTGCTGCTGCTGCTGCTGCTGCTGCTGCTGCTGCTGCTGCTGCTGATGGTGGTGATCAAGATGATGATGATGATAATGATTATGATGATGATTTGTATTTTTACACAGTACTCATTGGAATCATATTGTGAGGGGCGCATTGTGCAGTACAGATATGAGCCACATCAAGAAGAAGCACCGAACACCACAGCCTCGTCGTCGCCAATCTCACCACCTCCTTTACCGTGGGATGTCGTGTGTCCGCCAGATGCCTCATTCCGCAACCACATTAAATCTATGGAAATACCGAGAACCGAGTTTGTATCGGTGAGCGAGCTTGAATATTCTTGTCTAGTAGAAATACACGGTATATACCAGAACTATATATGTATACAAGTTAGTCTAGATCCAAAGGACCAACACAGCACGTGTGGTCTCAATGAGTTGATATGCTAATTCTAATTAGCATAATTCTATATAATGCCCTCCTCTACTACGAGTACAGGAGGCTATCATATAGAATGAATCTTTCCAGTTCATCTATCAATCATATGATGTCATAATCAATTGCGTGACGTGTAGAATGACGTCATAATCAATGACGTCATGAATGACGTAGATATGTTCGTTACGAACACGTAATTGATGATGGACTATGCGTTGTTGTACGAATTGTATGTCTTTACTATTTAATAAACATGCTGTTGAACATTTTGAAACTAATTTGCATGTGCGCTATTGCGGTCACTGTGAAGTTGTTAGTTGCGATAGGATATGCCACTGTGATGTTGTTAGTTGCGATAGGATATGCCACTGTAGAGTTGTTAGTTGCGATAGGATATGCCACAGGGAGCAACAGTACGCAGTCAAATTAGTTTCAAAATATTCAACAGCTTGCCTGTATATTTTTCTGGAAATGGATTGTCAGGGAGTTGAGGGATTGATTGATCCCAACACGGGTGAAGTGTCGGTGGGGCTTATCTACAGATGAGCGGGGCATAGCTAAAACTGGATTTGTCCATTATGCTCATATAATACTCCAAACGACAAAACACTGGTACATGTTCTACAGGAGCCCCACAGATGCTAGGAAACAAATGCAACCTTCAATTGATTGGCGCTTAAAGATGTTGCTACCATATATCTTACCCTAGGCAGCAACACTGTTTTCAAATTTGTACCAGTCATCAAAGCAGAAGGGAACTGAACACCACCAGCTCATAATTGCGTGCTAAAAGAGCTTTTAAATGGTCAGATCTGTTAAGAATATGCTCGAACCAAATCACTAGAGATAACAACATGTATTGCTGTCTCTATCCCTGTTGGTCAGTCCTTACTCTGTAGATGTGGCTGTGGTTTGGATTGTGTAGAGGTAATAGTGGTGGTGTGGTGTGTAATGTGTGTATGGTGGGGAGGTTACGATACCGTTATCAGCATTGAGGTTTTCAGGATTAGTTGTTAGGGCCTATCGAGTACAATTTTCCTGAGTTGTTTTACTTCCCTGTACAGAGAAACGTGTTACTATTTTCTCTGGGTAATGCTGCGTATCGGCAAATAAAACACACATTTGCCCATACTGTTGGATAACGTGTTTATACTCATTTCCTAGCAAACAGAAGTATGTCCTTGATAATACCTCTCAGTGGTGTAAAATGGTGTTTCTCCTTTTTGGTGGATGGGGTGGTGTTGATAATTTTGATAGGATATGTCACTGTGAAGTTGTTAGTTGCGATATGAAATGTCACTGTGAAGTTGTTAGGTGCGATATGATATGTCAATGTGAAGTTGTTAGTTGCGATATGACATGTCACTGTGAAGTTGTTAGTTGCGATATGATATGTCAATGTGAAGTTGTTAGTTGCGATATGAAATATCACTGTGAAGTTGTTAGGTGCGATATGATATGTCAATGTGAAGTTGTTAGTTGCGATATGAAATATCACTGTGATGTTGTTAGTTGCGATATGATATGTCACTGTGAAGTTGTTAGGTGCGATATGATATGTCAATGTGAAGTTGTTAGTTGCGATATGACATGTCACTGTGAAGTTGTTAGTTGCGATATGATATATCAATGTGAAGTTGTTAGTTGCGATATGAAATATCACTGTGATGTTGTTAGTTGCGATATGATATGTCAATGTGAAGTTGTTAGTTGGGATATGATATGTCACTGTGAAGTTGTTAGTTGCGATATGACATGTCACTGTGAAGTTGTTAGTTGCGATATGATATGTCAATGTGAAGTTGTTAATTGCGATATGATATGTCACTGTGAAGTTGTTAGTTGCGATATGATATGTCACTGTGAAGTTGTTAGTTGCGATATGATATGTCAATATAGAGTTGTTAGTTACGATATGATATATCAATGTGGAGTTGTTAGTTGCGATAGGACATGCCACTGTGACGATGTTAGTTGCAATCGGATATGCCACTGTGAAGTTGTTAGTTGCGATAGGATATGTCACTGTGGAATTTTTAGTTGCGGTAAGATATGCCACTGTGGAGTTGTTAGTTGCAATGGGATATGCCACTGTGGAGCAGTTAGTTGCGATAGGATATTTCACGGTGAAGTTGTTAGTTGCAATAGGATATATCACTGATGAGTTCTTAGTTGCGATAGGATATGTCACTTTGGAGTTGTTAGTCGCGATAGGATGTCACTGTGAAATTGTTAGTTGCTATTGGATATGCCACTGTATGGATGATAGGTGCTATAAGATATATGCCACTTGCCACTGTCAATAGAGAGAATGACAGCTTATTAAGGCGCGCAACTGTTTAAAGCAGCACCATCTTTGGGCCTAAAATAAAGGTTTTGTGTATTCTCAAATCAGAGATCACATGTCCTTAGCAACGATGATGACGACATGCATTAAGCCATTTGATCATGGCAGGTGGTCCTTCATGGCAGCGTGATTGTACTATGTATACTCACATGCTTGTCACATTAAAGGCGGTCGTTCATGACAGGTTTTACTATGTACAATCACAGGTTTGTCACGCCAAAAGTGGTTCTTAATAACAGGTTGTATTTTATACACTTACAGGATTGTTTCACGTGCCATGCTGACGGGTACATCCACTGTCCTCGGTGTTTAGGCTCTGGTCACGTGAGCTGTCATCGCTGTAATGAACACCCCGTCAAACCGCCGCCATCACCAGTCTCACAAATACACAGGGATGTGTGCTGGCTGTGCGCGGGACAGGGCCAATTCAAGTTAGTACGATCGTATAGTCCAGTCAAATTGTGGTTTGGCCCAAAACAAATTGCAACAGAATATCTTTCTCTGGAATGAATTTCAGACATATCTCCTGAACAACATACTAAAAGTATACTTAAATATTTTTGGTGGATAGGCTTCAAAATTGCATAATATGCGAATTAGCTATTTCAATTATTGAAAATTGATTTCCTGCAGTAACTCTGTATCGACGCAATCAATAATGGCAAACTAACTGTCTAGGGCCATAGTGTAAGGGCATGTGAATATGAGTAACACATTTCTGTGTTAATTGTGTACATAATACTTTTTAAAATATCCAAATTAATACCAAAATTAAGAAAAAAGTTAATTTTATGGAAAATATATTCATTTGGACATTAATAACAGCCAGTAATTCACAAAGTCCCTGGTGTAAAAGGTTGCTGGTCATCATCGAGGTCAAGCTCTGGTTAGTTCGCACAACTCAAACATTTGCACTCGCCACACATTCATGAGCAGCCAAGCCCATGTTTCTTGTATGTACACCTAGTCGTGTTGCAACCTGTTGCATCTGAACACATCAGTGAGTTTTACTGGAGCAGGTGGAAGGTCCGTTTGTATGGGGACTAACTTACCTTCATTGACATTCCATCCCCATTCGTCTGGCTGCATTTGTCCAACGTTACCTTTCCACGTCTGAATTTGGAAGTACACTCTAAGGCTGTGATACTGAGTAGCCGCTGATGTTGGTGGCAAGCTATGAGCCTCGACATATTTGGAACTTTTCGCAACTTTGTCACGGAAACGCTTTTATCGTAAGTCATCAAGACATTCATCTTCATGCCCATTATACAAGTATACAAAAGTTTTCTCTCCTGCTGCGACAATGTCATCCTTTGAGGTGTCAATCTCTTGGGTGAATAGGTCAGCAAGTTGCATGAATTAGATATCGTTCTGTATTTTCTTTAGTGCAATGGCTTGCCAATGCCATAGAATCAGGATGTTGTATCACAGCCAAGTAAGGTATGCACAAAACGAATTCTAGCACATACATTCGTTACCAAGATGTCCTTCGTCCTTTTTATGTTCCACACCCGCTGCCTCTTTGCTTCACGCTTAGGCTCAGGTTTGAAAGATATTTCTTTCATTTGTATGTCTGCGTGATAGTAGAGGAGAATCAATAAATCTGTGTCCTCCCCGACAAGAACAATATCTATTGTCTTTGCAGATTAGGCTGTTGTTTGGACAATCAATAAATCAGCATCCCCCTTGGCATGAATCGTCATACATCCCGCCTTTTCCAAGAAGTGACTTAGGAAATGAATGAACCATTGTTTGTTTACTGTTTTTGCTAGGAATTCTTCTTTCTTTAGTGTTAGTATCATTTGAGCTGAGAATGCGACAGTTGGTCCTATACATCCCGCTCCACGTCTCTGATGTGTGGCGTCCTTGATCGTGGGACCATCATCGTAGCCATCGAAGACAACCGCAGCTTTTCCATACCTACTTTTCACATAATTAACCTATATGTGGCATATACTTTCAAACGTGTAACTACGTGGCCATGGCAGGTGGTGTAACAAAGCACCTCAGTCAAGCACATAGTGAACATCACCAACTGGATCTGCCTGCTCATGCTTACCTATTTCCCAAATTGCATCACCAAGCGCTGGCTTATTTTCCTGCAATGGAAGACCTGAAGAGTCGAAGAGTGCTGGAGGATGACTGCACAGCTCGTACTTAAACAAAGATAACGAGTCTTGTTGCTTTTCACTAACGACAATTATGCTGAGTAGCTGAAAGAGTAATTGTGGATCAACAGGCACGGGTTCTCCATTAATAACTATATCTGTCTTTGGTCCAAGTATGACTGCCTGTTGTTTTCGTTGAAATGAATACTCATGAACACTTTGTCCAACCATTGAGTCAAGTATGATTTGCCCCACAGACTTAGCATCGACAACGTTTACTGTGTCATGCGCAATCACACCACTCACAATACCATGTAAAGATGGTTCTATGCCAAAAGGATTTGATTCTTTGAGGCCCCTGAGCAGCTGATATATGTCTTTAGTATCACGCTGTTGTCTTGCTTTCGAAGTGTCCTTGTGATGTCGCTGGTATCATAGCTCACGCCATTGAGCACTTTCATTGCAAAGTTCATGTCTGCATAGGCTGGCATTGCCAATAGTCATACCAGTCGTTGTATCTCGGCCATTCCTCGGCCTCTAGTTAAACGGTGGTCTTAATGCTCTTCAATAACATCTGTTCTATCACAAGATCTGTGGATAGCCCAGCCCAGTAATGTTCACTTATTCTGATGACATGAAGTCCGTTCATGAAACTCGTATACACTTCTGGATGAAGCTCCTCAAGTTGATTCATCATTTGAAGGTAAATGTATGCAGACTTTGCGTACATATTGTGTCCTGAAGCTGCAAAGTATGGCAGCATATCATCCACGGTCTGAAGGTGTAACTCCAAGTTTCCCGTATACTCGGCTTTGATGAATTTTCGCAGGATTTCTACCATCTCCTTATACTGTAACAACAGGTGTGCTGTTCATAGCTCCTTCATTGCTTCTTTTACATCATTCAGTTTCTCGTAGACTCGTCTGAGAGTTTCTGATGAGGCTACTTCAGCAGCAGGACATGGATCTACCATTACGCAATCGAATAGTTTGCCAGCTTCAAGCGAGTCCTTGTCTTGAGCAGGCTCTTCCTCATCCTGCAAGACGACCTCTTCAACCTGTTGATGCACTCCGTACAACTCCTCAGAAGGACTATCCGCTCTTCCCTCCAGTTCACCAGTATTTGGATGTATTGGGAGAGGAAGGCTGAATGCATTCGATACCAGCATAGTATTGAGCGATGCATCTACCAAAAGGTGTCTTCGAACAGCTCTTGAGATGGCTTTGCCGCTCATCATGTGCTTTACAGCTTTGTCAGCATAAACTACTTCAAAGCCCTCTTGTAGCCCAGATGCCGCCATAGGATGACCGATGGAACACAAAAAACTCATTTCTAAGTGAAGCCCCCCCCCCCCCCGAGTCTCAATACAATAAACTTGAGGTCACTCCCACTGGGCTCTGATTCTATTATCATCAAGGATTTCCACAACAGCGGCAGGTCAAATGTTATCACTGGAGTAACGTTGTAACCTTTGGCTTGTTCATTTGCATAGCTAAGTCTTGAAAGGCTACATGAGTTATCGGTAGGATCCATATCAATCGTTGGCAAGAATTGGATAGTTGAGATGCCAGGAAAGTTGCTATAATGGACTGCTTGCATCATTCCAGACCATGTCGGCCTTGATGAACGAAGCATCGGGGACAGGTCCCACAGAAGGTCAATATGGTGTATTGGATCAATTACTACCCTCGCTTTCAATGCTTTATATGTCAATGGTATCTTTCCAGTGTGTTGAGATTTAACGTATCTGATTTTGATTCTTCCAACTTTGATAATGTCATCCGCTGTCACTGATATTCTAGGGAAAGGTTTACTCTCCAGTTTTCCTGGCGTAAAATTTGAAATGATACACATCCTAAGAAATGTTACAAACCCATCGAGTGATCTGCAGTGTGATCAACATTTTCGCCCACATGCTGAATAAATTGTCTTGGTCTGGGTGTAGGTAACTCTTTACTTGAGCGACAGCTGCGCTTCTTTCGAATTTCTGGACCTCGGCATATGAACATCCGAATCAATGTTTATGAAGCGAGTCTGCATGGCACATTGAGGAGAAGTGATGGTACATTTCGGTTGCAAGGCCAAATTGCAAAGGTTCTAGGACGACTCTTGGCCTGGTTGCTTGCATGATGGCGTGTCCTATTGATGCCAGCTTTACATCTACGTTTTGTCCAACAAATACATTCTTTAGTAAATCAAGCAGTGATGGTGGGATGAACTTTATTGCCGCCTCAAGTGAAGATATTTGTTCGCTAGATGGATATGTATCGCTATATGTATCAACAGACTTGATTTCATTCTTGATAAGTTGGGCAGCTGTCTCTATCATTCGCAGCATCTCTGTGTCTGGATCATCTTTCTTCTGTTGCTGATAAAACTCATGGAGAATTGATGCTGCAATTGTACGAAATGTCACGACATTTGGCTTGCTATTCATCTCGAGAATTAGTATTCTATCGCCGAAATGGTCCAATGGTCTAATTTCCTTTCCATGTATATGATGCTGTATGGCTTATATTCTGAACCTTAGACAGAAATCTCCATTTTCTTTATTAGGTGTGCCACAGATATCTGTTCATCGTCATTTTCCTGTAAGTACTTGGTAACCATGAGAAATGCGTCATTTCTTTCTGTTTCACCTGGTCGACCATGCTTTCGCTTTTTGGCGCTATTTTCTGAATCAGGAGAATATTGTTGTGGAATCTGCCTGCCAGTCCTAAAGTTGACACTGCAACGCTGATGGTAAACACTGTAAGCTGCATTAAGGTCCTGAACATAGGCAAGTCTACCTGCAACTAACTTTGACCAGTCATCTTTCCTTTCTTCAGATATACGGAAGATACTATCTTGGAAGCCTTCTGCTTTAACCGGGATAACATCAAACCCACGCTTTCTCCCTTCATATTTAGCAGGTAGGCCACAGAACAAACAATGTGTGTCGAAACTAAACTGGACTCTCTGAGCGAAGAACGCGGATTGAAGGCGGCTCAGGTATAGTTATTCTCTGTTCAATGGCTATATTTTGTGGATTGATAAATAGCCGCCTACACTCTTGATGCACACATTGTCCTTTTTTAGTCCTTATACTACTTTGACGTGCCTCACTAGTACGATTAGTACCTTCACTTCCCTTTTCACGGAGAAAGACGGTCGGCTAGTCATCAGACAGACTGTGTTTGCAGATAACACATTCCCCCTCCATGCTCAAATCCCGAAAACGTAACGCAATTAGAATAATTTATGTTAGCATGTAAAATTGCAGATGCGTGTTGGATGTGGTGTAAATTTATAAATCTGAAACTAGATTCATGTTAAATGTTTTAATTTTACTTTTATTTCCACTTTTGCAAATTACCCTGGACAAAATATTTTGAAAAAAACTAACCTAAAAAATAATTAAGCTAAGCAGTCCGATTGTATTGCTTAATTACCTGAGGACGAGTTTAAATTTACTACTCAACTGAACACTCGCTATAATTCTACCATGGGGTTTCCACAATTTGAAATAGTTGCCTGTTGTAGTCTATCATGTTTTATTTGACCACCTAACCAATCATAGCCACTGATATTCGTTTTTCGAGTCATACATGTTATTAGCATGTTATTAAATACCAACATTAGTATCTCGAAGCATGAAATGCACTTAATTTAGCATGCTCGGATGCTTAGATACTGAGCTATGTCAGAAAATCTATTTGCATATTGGGTAATTTTATGCCTATCCACCAAATATATTTAAGCATACTTTTATTATTGTATTCAGTGGACATCCTTGAAATGCATAACTATACAATAAATGCTGTTGCAATTTGTTTTGGGTTGAGCCCATAATTGACTAGATTGGCTGGACTAGTAGTACAGTGGCTGGTGGGTAAGTGGCATTCGTATAAGTTTTAATATTCAATTATGTTTTGTAATAGATGAATCCAGTCTATCCATCAATCATATGACGTCATAATAAACTACGTCACATGTAGGCAGAATCATTTTTCTGTTATAAATGACGTGATTTATTACGTTATAAACGCTAAATAGTCCGTCAAGTTTTACGTTCTAACCGCTTTACATAAATCCTAAATCTTACCAAAGACCCGTTTGCCGAATATAGGGTGGCGTGTTTTAGGGACTTCTAGCTGCGATTTCTATTGGGATTGTTGTAGCCTATCATGTTCTTATGAGGGTCGGGACGTGATCCAGTCAGTGCTTTGTATACTTCTCCGAATTGGAAGTCAATGCAGCCCTTGTAAAACTGGCTGGATGTGATCGTAACTACAAGTGGTTGCTCTTGCTGATGTATTTTGACCTATCTGTACTCGATCTAGCTGCTCTTTCGTGATACCAACGGATGAAACAAGTTTTAGCTATGCCCCGTCCATCTCTAACGAAGCTCCACTTACACTTTGACAGTGTTGGGATCGATCGATCCCTGAAGTACCTGACTATTAATTTCCAGAAAACTATACAGACAAGCTGTTGAATATTTTGAAATTAATTTAACTGGACGCCATTGCTGTCTATGGCAGCTACTGCGCCCAGTCAAATTAGTTTCAAAATATTCAACAGTATGTTTATTAAATAGTAAAGACAGACAATTCGTACACTTAGCCCGTCATCAATTAATTGCTCGTGAAGAAATTAGCTATATCATTCATGGCACAATTGATTATGACGTAATCTTACAAGTCGCGTAGTTGATTATGAAGTCATATGATTGCCTGAGAAAATTGGAATCCTCCATGAAAAGTTCGTCGGCGTAATCTAAATTATCGATAGCCAGTGAGTGGATAAGATCTGATAAATCCCAGATATGCTTAGGCTGTGCGATTCATTAGATTTATCAACTGAATATCCTGTGGGTATTTCTAGATCTAATACTCTTATATACGTGTTTCAATAGGTGTGATAGTTGTGGTGGCAAAGGACGGATGAAATGCACTACGTGTGATGGCCACAGGAAACTCCGAGGTTCACTCATCCTTACATCCACTTTGTTAGTAGTTCAATTAGGGACTTTATTATATGATTATTATAATTAACTATTTGCCGGTAAAAAATCACAGACTTTGGCATGTCTAGTCCGCAAATGTTAAGTTTGACTAACACAACATTGACAATATATGAACTATTGTTAATGTTGTCCATAGATAAATGAGACTTGAACACGCACTCACCCGCTCTCGCCCACTCAACCACCCAACCATCCACTCACGCACGCACGCTCGCCCGCCCGCCCGCCCACTCACTCACTCATTAAAACTGCCTATGTCTGAAGTAGAAATCTTAACTATGTCTGATGCAGAAATCTGTAGTTGAAATCTGAAGCAGAAATTTTAATTATGTCCAGAAATCTTAATTATGTCTGAAGCAGAAATCTGAGCTATGTCTGATGCAGAAATCTTAAGTATGTCTAATGCATAAATCTGAGCTATGTCTGAAGCAGAAATCTGAGCTATCATGTCTGAAATAGAAATCTTAGCTATGTCTGAAGTAGAAATCTGAAGTAGAAATCTAAAACAGAAATCTGAATTATGTCCAGAAATTTTAACTATATCTGAAGTAGAAAACTTAACTATTTCTGAAGTAGAAATCTTAACTATGTCTGAAGTAGAAATCTTAGCTATGTCTGAAGCAGAGATCTGAGCTATGCCTGATGGAAAAATCTTAACTATGTCTAAGGCAGAAATCTGAGCTATGTCTGAAATAGAAATCTGAGCCATGTCTGATGCAGAAATATGGGCGATGTCTGATGCAGAAATCTGAACTATGTCTGAAACAGAAATCTTAGCTATGTCTGAAACAGAAAGCTGAACTATGTCTGAAGCAGAAATCTGAGCTATGTCTAAAGCAGAAATCTTAGCTATGTCTGAAAAAGAAATGAAACAGAAATCTGAACTATGACTGAAGCAGAAATCTGAGCTATGTCTGAAGCAGAAATCTTAGCTATGTCTGATGTAGAAATCAGAGCAATGACTGATGCAGAAATCTGAGCTATGACTGAAGCAGAAATATGAACTAGGTCTGAAGCAGAAATCTTATCTGTGTCCAGTCAGAAATCTGAGCTATGTCTGATGCAGAAATCTTAGCTCTGTCTGAAGCAGAAATATGAGCCATGTCTGAAGCAGGAATCTGAGCTGTGTCTGAAGCAAAAATCTGAACTATGTCTGAAGCAGAAATCTGAACTATGTCTGAAGCAGGAATCTGAGCTGTGTCTGAAGCAAAAACCTAAACTATGTCTGAAGCAAAAATCCGAACTATGTCTGAAGCAGAAATCTGAGCTTTGTCTGATGCAGAAATCTGAGCCATGTCTGAAGCAGAATTCTGAACTGTGTCTGATGCAGAAATCTGAGCTATGTCTGAAACAGAAAGCTGAACTATGTCTGAAGCAGAAATCTGAGCTATGTCTAAAGCAGAAATCTTAGCTATGTCTGAAGCAGAGATCTGAACTATGTCTTAAGCAGAAATTTGA
>CM067371.1:108826416-108842148 GCA_034401795.1 Chaetoderma sp. LZ-2023a | reverse complement strand
ATGTTGTTTCTTGTAATTTTCACGCTGTTTCTTCAATTTGTAATTTTCATGTAGTTTCTTGTAATTTTTGTGTTGTTTCTTGCAATTTTCATGTAGTTTCTTGTGATTTCCATATTGTTTCTTGTAATTTTCACGTTGTTTCTTGTAATTTTCGTGTTATTTCTTGTAATTTTCACGTTGTTTCTTGTAATTTTGATGTTGTTTCTTGTAAATTTCATGTCGTTTCTTGTAATTTTCATGTTGTTTCTTGTCATTTTCACGTTGTTTCTTGTAATCTTCTTCACATTTTGCCTTATTTTTGTACTGAGGATTATAACCAATATAGTGACAAACGCACAATCTTATAATTTCCGAAATAAGATTCTTTTTAGATGTGACTTATTAATTTTTTTAAATCGATCCGTTGGTTTGTCGGTCTGTCGCCTTGTCAAATCTTTTCCAATTTTAACAGAGCTGCCTATGTCGTCACTATATCGCCTTTCCTGGTCTTAATTCAAATTCCATGAGCGCTTCATGGAAATGTATCCTTCTAATTCATGCTTACTAGTACATATCAGAACATTTTGTCAATTCATGGTTTCGCACATCCGGGCATCTTGAGATCGGCCGCCATTAAAGTTGGGGCAAACTTACTACATGCTAAAGAGACCTGCCCATAGCAACGCCTAGTTCACATTTTCCATGACGCTCAAACCATAAAATCCTCTCTCTGAGAATCTGTAATAACCCCGCCAGGTATATGGAAATATCACATCATGAGTGAATTTTGCAAGATAGTAAAGAAAATGTAATTAAGGTTTTAGGGACCATTGCTCATAATGTCAAATTATCCCCTCCAAAAATGGTGTCGCTCCCAGGGTATTATGGGAAATTTTATTGTGATGACGTCATCGCGATTCTATGAATAACAAGAAAGTTACACACGACATTGCTGCTTTGCAGCTGGACACATCGTGTAACACAATGTGCTCAATGGACCTTTTCAGTTTATCTATCAATCATATGACATCATAATCAACTACGTGAAAGGTATAATCACGTCATAATCAATTACGTCATGAAGGAAGTAGATAAATTCGTGACGAATGCGTAATTGATGACGGACTACGCGTTGTCGTACGGATTGTATGTTTTTACTATTTAATAAATATGCTGTTGGATATTTTGAAACTAATTTGACTGGGCGCACCTAGTCAAATTAGCTTCAAAATTGTCAACAGCTTACCTGTATAGTTTTCTTAAAATTAATAGTCATGGAGTTCATGGATCGATCGATCTCAACATATGCGAAACGTGGGTGGAGTGTAACTAAAATGGGCGGGGCATAGCTTAAAACTGGATTTCTCAATTGACTGCGCATAGATAAGTAGTTTACAGACGCAAACATGCTGTTTAACTTAATGACAAATTGAAAGAAACCCGAATTCGATACCTGATAACATATATAAATAGCAAAATCATGCGCCTTTTGTTATGATCATTCAATAAATGGGGTGTATTAAATGTGCGTGCGTGCGTGCGTGCGTGCGTGCGTGCGTGCGCGCACGCGCGTGTGAGTGTGTGTGCGTGCGCGCGCGTGTGTGTGATTTACTATCTATGTAACCACGGATTACATTCTGTAGGGTGAAGATGGATTGCTCAGGCTGTTAATCAATTTAATACACATTTACTGGCAATTGTTGCAGGATAATATACCACTCAAACATTGCTAATGATAGCATTCAATAACAGGAAATATTGGAGATGGGGTAACAAATCAGAATACATACAGGCTTAACTACATTTATTTCGAAATTGCCAACACAGAACAGCAATGCTAGGTATTGTGCAACCAGGCGTAGCGAACACGGTGGCAGCTGCGACCCTGCTGCATACTGTGGAGAAACAACGGTCATCAACAGTCACGTATGGATGAGTCCATCATGTGCCGCAGTCAGGGTTTCCCTGCTTCTTAAATGCGTTTTAGAAATTAAATTTTATAAAGACCACCAGCAACACCAAGGCAGCGGCCATGCTTAACACGAACACAAGCCGGTATATCTTCAGTTTCTAAACAGAGCTTATGAAGAATAGTTGCAGTAAATGTCTCAAAGATTAAATTATCCTGTTTAAACAGTGTGTTTGATATTCTGACAGTGAGGTACACTGGTGACCAGTATATGCTGTTCAGAATCGTGCCACAGATAAACCATATGACACGATTCTTGTGTGGATGGTAGATGGGGATGGTGTAATGTATACGATAAGCCATATCAGTACATGCCATTTTGAAATTCTAATAATCACATTTACAATAATACCCTGATGCCTAAAGTCCGGGTATTTCATGTTCACAGCACCCAATAGGTTAGTGGTAGCTTCCTACATTAGTTTTGGCTTCTCAGTACCTGGTATGACCACCGGTAGCTAGCACTGATTACAGCCTGACACCTTCTTTGCATGCTGTCAATCTAAGATCGAGACCGAAGTTGTGCTGGCCCAATTCTCTGTAAAGGTCTGCCCAAGCTCAAGGACGCTGGTAAGGTGAGCTGGTCGAGCTGAAATGGGTATCTGCAAAAGGTTCCAAGTATGCCCAATGGGATTCAAGTCCCGAGCTGGCCACGCATTCGCTCGATACCCTCGTTTTCCAGATCGAGGTAAGCCATCCTTGCTTTATGTGGTCGAGCATCGCCATCCATCAGAATTAATTCTTTCCATATTTCACCAGCAAAGGGCCAGACAAATGGATAGAACATCCTTGTACCTTATACCATTCAAAGAGCCATTCTGGATGCGGTAGAGGTCCGTATAACCACCATAGCTAATGCCCCCACCCCACGCCCTCCCCCCGCCCCCAACCCGCCACAACGCACCCCCCCCCCCCCGCCATTACAGTCAAGTTCTACCGCATTGGCATAAGCAAAGCTTTCATTTTGACGTCAGCGCGCTCGTGAAAGGCCATTGATTGTCCGCTTGGATATTTCATAGCATATGTAGCCCCCCCCCCCCACCATCCCCCCTCCCACCCCTCCAACCACTGGCAAACAGTTTGTTTAGATATGGTCAATATATAATTCCTTTTCTCATTGCATTTGAAGAAATTCCTTTGGGCCAATAATGCTCCGCAGACATCATCTGGGTGGCCAGAAAGTTTCTGCTGACATTGGGCTGTTGCAAGGCGACTGAATGCAATAAAGAGAATGGCCCTTGGAGTCAGTGGCCGTGCCCGATCAAACGAACAGATGCCACGTTGGAGGGCATGCAAGGCCTTCACACAAACACAGGACAGGTGTCTTGTCAAAACTGCCTGCCGAAACCGAACCACCAATTCTACAGCATTGCAAAACGACTTTAGAGCCGCGTGTTGTGTCACTGAATGTTAATCGACTATACTTTCAGGCTCAAACTTGGCAAACATGAGTAGGCTACTAACGGTTAACTGTACAATGTCATGCGATCTGCACAATGCCAATATCACTGTCAGTTGCTTTAATCACATTAAGATTAGCTTAGGGGTCCTTTGGGGTAGGACAATCTTGCTTTTCCTGTATTTATTTATGTATATTTATTTAGAATATCATTAGCAAACTTTGAGTAGTATTTAGCATTACACTTTCCTTACCCATCAGCATGGTCAACACAGATGCGGAAGTGATGGTCACACGCTGTCGAACAGAAGAAACCGAGGATAGTATCACAGCAGCCACCAGCAGAGAGTGTTCCAGCACGATTAATAAAGTTCACCATGCGGATTTCATATTCACCACCGCCATAAGCAATAGCAACCTGCAAAATGGCATAATAAAGCTAAACTGTTATCTCAGAGCCGTATGTATCTACATGTGAAGGCAATTCAGTAAATACATATCTAGACCAAATCGATTGAAAGTTGTTGCTGCTTTAGACAGTGTTATCATTTTAGTCTCAAAATAAGCTACAGAAAATCTACTATTTAGTGGAGACTTTATTATATTAAATGTGTTGCCGTTGAAGGGGCTATCTGTAGGTATATAGGCTTGACAGGGCGAATAGTATCCTCAGCAAGATTGGTGACGTATCTAGCATTTGGTTTTTAAACTCAAAACCATTGTGAAAGCTCTTCAGAGTTGAAAACAAACAAGTCTACATTTGCTAGAGGTAGCATAGGGTCTTTGCAGAAATAACATATCTTTGCACAGCGGATACCTGTCAATTTTGGATGGCTAGAAATGAAAGATCTGTCAGATTGGCAAAGAAGCCATCCTCCTAAGAACAGAAGAACAAAGCACAAGTCATCCAATTGCGAAAGTGCAAGCAGATTTTTCCAAAGTATTCACTTTACAGTCTGAACAAAAAAGCACACAACCTTGTTACATTATTAACAGGGCACAGTAGACTAAACTTCGACAGCCCTGAGATTAACAACAGTTCATAGCAGGTGTCTACAGATTGTTACATGCAGATGACTGTTAATTTGAGTACAAGCTGAATATATAGAAACTGCACAAATCAGAAGAAAAGAAGTGGCCAATTATGTAAGTTAATGGGGCAGTGCAGATCAGAAAATAGAGAATACTCTTACAAAATTTCTTCCTCTGCACAAAGCCTTTGGAATACGAGCCAGCATTTTGATAACAGCAACAGGACAACGTTGCTAACTGTCCTGAAATGAAGCATGAAAGGTAGCTTTTTCGTGAATTGATTTCCCATGACACCCGATGTAAATAATCATATCTCTATATAGGCAACCCACGCAAACATGGTGGCGGTAAAGGCAGTGAGTTGGTTGCTTCATATTAATTTAACTAGTTCGATGATGATATGCTCAGCCTACTGAACTTGAACTATCTTTGTCACTCTAAGCACTGTGGTTCAAAGGAGTAAGCTGCTGGAAATACAAGACGGCCCAAACATCACTCGTCTCCAATTTGTGGAAAGTGACACATTTGAAATTAGGAGATGAAATAGCTTATTATCACAGCGGTTAATCTGCACGATATTTTTCGTCATCCGATTGCTTCATTCATTATGTCCATTTGGGATCCATGATTAATTATTTGTGGGATCCGTTATCTGGTGAGTCAAGGAGGAAACTACTACTACTACTACTACTACTACTACTACTACTACTACTACTACTACTACTACTACTACTACTACTACTACTCTTGTTGCTGCCGCTGCTGCTGCCGCTGCTGCTGCTGCTGCTGCTACTACTACTGCTACTACTACTACGACTACTACTACTACTACTGCTACTGCTACTGCCACTACTGCTGCTGCTGCTGTTGCTGCTGCTACTACTGTTGCTGCTGCTTCTGCTGCTGCTGCTGCTGCTGCTACCACTACTACCAAATATAATGAATTCCTTAGGTATGTGTCAAATGCTGTTGAATATTTTGATACTAATTTGACTGAAAGCTGGTGTTGCCTAAAGCAGCCTCAGCTTCCAGTCAGATTGGTTTCAAACTAGTCAACAATTTAAGCCGTCTACTGGTTTGCTGGTCCACGGGAGACCTTCTTTTTTACCTTCCTGTAATCACACGGGAATGAATAAATATTGTTGTGCTGATTACGTTATTTTGGATATTAACTCACAAATAAATGA
The DNA here is from genome assembly GCA_034401795.1 of Chaetoderma sp. LZ-2023a. Lineage (NCBI taxonomy): Eukaryota > Metazoa > Mollusca > Caudofoveata > Chaetodermatida > Chaetodermatidae > Chaetoderma > Chaetoderma sp. LZ-2023a. The sequence goes on along the minus strand of CM067371.1, from coordinate 108,836,582 downwards.
TTTTATGTAAATGCGTTTTAGAAATTAAATTTTATAAAGACCACCGGCAACTTACCAAGGCAGCGGCCATGCTTAACACGAACACAAGCCGGTACATCTTCAGTTTCTAAACAGAGCTTATGAAGAATAGTTGCAGTAAATGTCTCAAAGATTAAATTATCCTGTTTAAACAGTGTGTTTGATATTCTGACAGTGAGGTACACTGGTGACCAGTATATGCTGTTCAGAATCGTGCCACAGATAAACCATATGACACGATTCTTGTGTGGATGGTAGATGGGGATGGTGTAATGTATACGATAAGCCATATCAGTACATGCCATTTGAAATTCTAATAATCACATTTACAATAATACCCTGATGCCTAAAGTCCGGGTATTTCATGTTCACAGCACCCAATAGGTTAGTGGTAGCTTCCTACATTAGTTTTGACTTCTTACATTTGTGAATATTCAATTGTTTACTTCTTACATAGTAAATAAATTCTATATGATCTGTCGATGTGAATGTGGTAAATGGCCCCACAGAATGACTGAAGATAGAATTCTTAGAAGTGTATACATTTAGAAGCTTAAACTGTGCTTCGCAATGTCATGAAACGAAACAAATATTAACATGACTTCATGATGCATATAATAAGATAATGTAATGTTGAATTAGGAATCCATATTCCTAATTCACTTTCACAACCTTTATTAATTTATAAACGTTAAGAATTGTATTATCAGGCATTCAGTGTGAAGCTTAAATACTTACAATGCTTTTCGCTATGTTTCCAAGAATTCGTTATCTTTGGTAGCCATGTCTTCAACCAAGGACAGTACATAAGGCTTGACTATTAGGAGCATTTATTATCTGAATCACACGAGCGTGATTTACCGTCAGATATGTGGCTCTTTGAATCAGAAATAGTAAACAGGAAAATCATTTACGAGCAAATTTTGATTTGTTTTGCCCGATCAGCTTCCTGTCAGCTTAATTTCTAAATGTTCAACAGGGTTCCTGTGCGATTGTCGTAAACTTTAGATAGTATGACTTCCGTTTTGAAAGACTAAAGTCTCAACACCGACTCCAAAGTGCATTTCCTAGAACACGGTAACCTCTATTAAGCGGTCACCTGTGCTTCCTACGATCTTCATGAATAGACAGAAAATACCAAAAGGCTCGATAAGGTACAAGAGTTATTCAACATATTGTGTTACATATTAATACAAATAATCTCGTAAACTATACCTTATAACAGAATAATTCTAATATGGAAGAGATCCGATTTGAACCCCATGGGTATGATGCCTCGTCATGCAGGGCGTAGGCCATATGTAGCAATGATTTCCAGTCAAATGCAAGGCGTGGGAAAAGAAGAAAGACCGTTATTAATCACGTTGTGACGTAGTACCTTCAATTCTGCTTTAGAATACGTTGTAGACTGTTGATGCTCGTAACCTTAAGCTTCTGTATACAGAGCTCGCGAATCCCTGCTCAAATTGGTTAAGTCCATATGAGAGACACCAGGTTACTTGGGGATCCTATCTTCAGGGATAAAGAATTTAACAGCTTGCTCATATAAAAATAGTACGCTCTTGTTGTTGCATGTGAGGGAAGGAGGCTATGCAAATGGATTCGCTATCTTGGCTTGTCCCGTGAACAATTTACGAACATCATTTTTCGTAATAGATTTCAAAACACGTTTGATGTAATAATATTTAGCTTTAATAATCTTTTTAATTATTAACGTCAGGTTTGAGGAGGATGAGTCAGCCTTTATTCGCATGTAACCACTATGCCTTGTCCTCAGCCAAAATCTTTAGCTTCCTCAGGTCCATTTTTTATCGGAGTGTACCGAGTCTTGCTTTCTTGAGTTCACCTAGCAGCACGCTTAACAGATGTATGAAATGACGTCCTCATATGGCTTTATATTTGCTGGCTCCCAGTATGGCGAATTCCAAGGCCATCTGGGCTAGTGCGTCTTCCAGAATACTTAGCACATGGCCAAACATGGACCATCTTTGCTGAGTGACCTATACAGACAGTAGCGATGTATTACACATATTGTATAGTTCATCATTGGAAAATACACGGAGGTGTTCGTGGTAGCAGGCATTTATTATTCTTAGTTGTTCATTGTCTTATACTTGGAGTTCAGCTTTTTGAGACAAGAATGGCTGTTCTCGGCAGGTCTCCAAGGCAAACACAGGATGTGTCTACATATGTCTTTGGAGCTTCCCAGCTGCTACAGTTATCGAGCATCAAGGATACATAGGTTGAGTTGTATAAACGTAGTCTTTTTTTTTTTTTTTATCAAGGAACAATCTTTGCGCTACGAACCCATAGCTTACATATGGATTGGAAAGTTTTGTTCCCCATGACACAGCATGCATCAATGTTAAGAGTACTGCAGAGCAGCGGGCCCAGGATTCTATCTTTCCTCCATGGTTCGCAGCCACGAATTGGATCGTCATTTTCTTTTGTTTCATGCTTTGTCGTTAGGTATATATGCGTGAACTCTGTTTTGGATTCATTCATAAAGATGATTCTCAATTTTAGATTGCTTGCAGCTATTGGGAGAAGTTCGTTAAGGGGTTTCTTTTGCTTGCTTATGAAGTCCACGTCGTCGGAATATTCCATCTCTAGCGGCATACCCAGTATGGGCACTGGGCTTAGGTATTGTGGAATATTCCCGTCCAAATTTAAATACAGCAGCAAGGTAACAGGTGAAAAGTACAGGGGATAGACCTTCTCCCTGTGGGGAGCCGACTGATGTCTCAAATTCTGCAGACTTCACTGACTTGACCCCGTACCCTCAGCTTGGTATCTATAAGTAGTAGTCTCACTAGTCGTAGCTCATCTTCAATGCGACTGGCCTGGCTTAGTACATCTTGGGGTTGGGTAGCGCATTGGAGTTGCATTCGCCTACAGCATCAATGGGAAGGTGTTGCTTAAAAGCTTAATTGATTAGGCGCGTGATCGGTCGCGAGATAATGTCACTAGAGTACTTGAATAGTTCATTGTTCATGCCATCAGGTCCGGGTGCACACCCATTTTTAGGACTTTGAGCGCCTTCTCTACTTCTGCTGTTTTAATTGGTGTTAGTAATGGCCTGGCGTCTCCTGAGAACGCGTGTAAGGGTTCATTGTCGTGGTCATTGAACTGTTCCTTGAACCATTCCCGTCATAGTCAACAGCGTTACATGTAGGCTGACGTCATAATCAATTACGTCAGGAATGACGTCGTAATTAAGTTTGTCACGCGTTACGAGTTGTACGTCGTTACTGTTTAATAAACATGCTGTTGAATATTTTGAAACTAATTTGACTGGGCGCTGTTGCTGCCCTTGGCAGCAACAGCACCTAGTGAAATTAGTTTCAAAATATTCAACAGCTTACCATTGGCAGCAACAGCGCCTAGTCAAATTAGTTTCAAAATATTCAACAGCTTACCCGTATAGTTTTCTGGAAATTGATAGTCAGGTGTTCAGGAATCAATCGATGCCAATACGGGCGAAGCGTGGGTAGAGCTTAACTAGGGATGGGCGGGGCATAGTTAAAAGTGGAAAGGCACATTAAAATTCACTTCGCGTAGATACGGCAACATACCAGTAGTTGACAAACATGCCATTGTACCATTACGTACCTTTAGATGATCGGTATACGTATTACCGCATTAGAACTATAACTCCGACTTCATATTTGTATAAGATTAACAGATGAAATAAAAATCACAGTCGTTCATTATATATTATTATTGGTATCTATCGGTTCCGGGATTGGTTCCTTGTTATTTCATTAAAGCAGTACTGCTTCTGACTCGCATTGACTAATCATTGGGTCTGGCAAAACCCACTAGAACGGAAGGAATTTATGATGGAGAAACAGTTTGAAAAATAGTTAATGTGAGAGACCTGACATTCCTAGTTACTCCATTTATTATGGTTTCCATGGAAACCGGGACCCACTTTTTCATCTCATATACAGCTGTTTCATCAGTTATGTTTCACCTCTATGAGAAGTCACACTATCATGAGGGTTTCCCATTGATACAGATGTACGAGCTCCCAGTGACCCCGAATGGACATCTACTAAAGTTTGGTGACGCGAAGCAGGGGGCCAGTCGGTTCTCACACCCATTCGCTACAATAATGACAAACAAACACTCAATTGTGCAATATATTATTCAAGAAACTCCAGATTTTTATTGATAAGAGAATGTTCCACCGCTATTTTCCTAATATGGCAGTTTCGCACATCGAACCTATAATAATAATAAAAATAATAATAATAATAATAATAAGAAGAAGAAGAAGAAGAAGAAGAAGAAGAAGAAGAAGAAGAAGAAGAAGAAGAAGAAGAAGAAGAAGAAGAAGAAGAAGAAGAAGGAAGAAGGAAGAAGAAGAAGAAGAAGAAGAAGAAAAAGAAGAAGAATAAGAAGAAGAAGAAGAAGAGGAAGAAGAAGAAGAAGAGGAAGAAGAAGAGGAAGAAGCGGAAGAAGAAGAAGATTATATTATAATTACTGATTTTCCCGATGTTTCGGATTTTTGTGATCTTTCAGGGGGTTTTTTCGATTTAAAATTCATGTTTGGGAATCCTAATGTATTGCGTCAACTTTTCTTGTGCTCAAATCTGAAACAATTACAAAGGATTGCTAGTTAGTCTGTTTACTCAGACTCAATAGTGACCTCTTACACAAGATGAATATCCCTCAGTCTCCATGGTGACCTCTTACACAATATGAATATCACTCAGACACCATGGTGACAACTTGCACAATATGAACATCCCTCAGTCTCCATGGTGACATCTTACACAATATGAACATCACTTACTCTCCATGGTGACCTCTTACACAATATGAACATTCCTCAGACTCAATAGTTACCTCTTACACAATAAGAACATCACGCAGTCTCCATGGTGACCTCTTACACAATATGAACATCACGCAGTCTCCGTGGTGACCTCTTACCCAGTATGAACATTCCTCAGTCTCAATAGTGACCTCTTACACAATATTAAAATCACTCATTCTCCAAGGTGACCTCTTACACAATATGAATATCCCTCAGACTTAATAGTGACCTCTTACACAATATGAACATCACGCAGACTCAATAGTGACCTCTTATACAATATGAATATCCCTCAGACTCAATAGTGACCTCTTACACAATATGAATATCCCTCAGACTCAATAGTGACCTCTTACACAATATGAACATCACTCAGACTCAATAGTGACCTCTTACACAATATAAATATCCCTCAGACTCCATGGTGACCTCTTACACAATATGAACATCCCTCAGTCTCCATGGTGATCTCTTACACAATATGAACATCCCACAGTCTCCATGGTGATCTCTTACACAATATGAACATCCCTCAGTCTCCATGGTGATCTCTTACACAATATGAACATCACTCAGACTCAATAGTGACCTCTTACACAATATGAACATCCCTCAGTCTCCATGGTGATCTCTTACACAATATGAACATCCCTCAGTCTCCATGGTGATCTCATACACAATATGAACAGGACTCAGACTCAATAGTGACCTCTTACACAATATGAACATCACTCAGTCTCCATGGTGACCTCTTACATAATATTAACCTATTACTTCCTAGGCCAATGATGCTTGAAGACTTTAATACATGGAATCGTGTATATTGAAAATGTGACACGCAGAGTTCCACAACCATCTCCCCCCCCCCCCAGCGGTTTCACACTACGGTATACCGTACATAACTTACCACTGAATCCCGGAGGGCGGTGCCTGATATTGCACCCATCTCCTCGCCAACCTACAATTACAGCACTAATGGATAGTGTATGTTATAGGATTTCCTGAATCTATATTTGTCATCTAAACTCCCCCATTTCTCTAGAGCTGTACCCTGCCCATTTCGTCCCACGTTTAGTGCGTGTTGGGATCGATTTTTATGCTTTGGACAGTGAAAATCCCAGTATCCACATTTCATGGTAACTATACAGGTAAATTGTTAAAAGTTTTAAATCTAATTTCATTTCGGGCTGTTGCTGATGGCAACAACAGGATCCCATTCGAAATGGAAAACTGCAGAGCGCTCTGTGCTATTCCGCCGAGCAGGAAAAGACCGCTCCTTTTGAACACTACGCGATGTTCGAGCGTTCTGCTGACGTATGACGTCATAATCAACTGTCACATGCAGGCTGACGTCACAATCAATTACGTCATGAATGCTTAATAGTCGGTCAAGTTGTACGAATTGGGTCTTTAACATTTAATAAACATTCTGTTGAATATTTTGAAACTAATTTGACTGGGCGCTGTTGCTGCCATAGGCAGCCAGTCGAATTAGTCTCAAAAGAACAGCTTACCTATATAGTTTTCTGGAAACTGAGTTTCAGAGAGTGCATGATCGATTGATCCCAAAACGGACAAAGCGTGCGTGGAGCTTACCTAGAGATGGTCAGGGCATAGCTAAAACTGGATTCATCCATTGCATGTGAAGAGGAATCATATGTCATATAGGCATATATTACGTCATAAGCGCAAAGGATGTTGGGGGAAAGAGCATTTTAAAAATATTTTCATCACGAACAGAATATTATAGAAGCAGACCGCTTTGAAAAAAATCGACTTTTTGAAACTAGTTTTGCAACTCTTTCGGAACGTAAGGCAGCTCCCATAAGCAGCAACAGCTCCCAGTCAAAATAGTTTCAAAATGCTTACCCGCATAGTTACCTTGATATTAGGATTCTGGCATTTCAAGGTTCGATCGATGCCAACACAGGTGAAGCGTGGGTGAAGCTTAGCTAGCGGTGGGCGGGGCATAGCTAAAAATATATTCATCAATTACCTACAAAAAGTAATGTGTAAATATCCTAACGAAAATCCACACATTACATCCAAAGACAATGGACATTTCCATTTTTAGTTATGCCCCGCCCATCTCTAGCTAAGCTCCACCCACACCTCGCTCGTGTTGGGAATGGGATCGATCGATCGCTGAACCATCAATTTCCCAAAAACTACACAGGTAAGCTGTTGAATATTTTGAAACTAATTTGACTGGGCGCTGTTGCTGCCTAAAGCAGCAACAGCGCCCGGTCAAATTAGTTTCAAAATATTCAACAGCATGTTTATTAAATTGCAAAGAATTACAAAGACATACAAATTCATACAACCTGTCGGAGAATTTGAGATTTGGTGACGGTCTATATGGAACCCTTTGTGATGTAATGATTGCGACGTCACCATACACAAGCTGGGCTGCTTATGATGCCATACGGGGTCAGATGATCGATGGATACTCTGGCAAGGTGAATTCCATTGTGCTAACGCTTTTTATTGTGACGCCAGGTAACAAATAATGCCCTTTTATTGCGACGTCACATGCGGTGTCTTTAGATTGTGACGTCATCTAACATGTAAGATCTTTTGTTTGCGGCTAGAAGCTGATTTCAGATTCAGATTATTTATTGGCACATAAATTAACCCGGCGTTTCGGGTATATGTACTCTCTTATTGGGGCCGTAATAGCGGCTTTTTCGTGTAGGGGCCTATATGGGCATAATATAATGTTAAAATTTAAAATCTTGGCGATGCTCTCACTATAAACTCATGACGGGCGTGGTGACCACAGAAATAAATTTAGGGTTCAAAACCTTAACAGGAATATCTTTTATTTATGACGCCACTTGTCAAATGATGTATTTTGAGAGAAAGTGACCTCAGTAGAAACGCCTTGGCTTTTTACGATTCAGATTCACATTATTTATTGGCACAACATCTTTTAGGCCTACATTAAGATATGGCCAAACATGAAGGTTGCACAAACATACTATAGAATACAAGACACACAATACGATTTATGAATAGTGAACAATATTATTATGATATAAAGATGCTAATATTTTAATATTAGCATCTTATTTTATGTGATAACACACGTATACTTGCGGGTTAGTTCAATAATTAAATGAAATAAGCAGCGTTGTCGGTCAGTAACAAATGATAATGTCATAAACACACAATTATGAATTATAATTTAATAAATGCAAACTACACACTTCAGGCTCCAGAAAAGCATGCATGACGTCAGCCTGACCACGCCTATACTTTAGCGGCCGACCATAGGCTATATCCGTGATGTAGAAATGTTGGTCCAACCATCGTCCTCCTAATCTTCTAAAGGTCACAATACCAATGTTAACCCCCGCGGTATTATCAATGTCATCCCTCTCAAGTTTGCTAATCACAATGCATCGTCATCTCATTAGAGATCGGCCATCTTCGTCGCCCATCTGGTTAACAACTAGTTAGTTTACCTTCATTAGAACTAACCTTGTAGGCATGTTTTCTCTCCAGTGACCGGATTACAGATTTCATGCTCAGCTCTATAGCCAGGTACAAAGCAGAATACTGAGCAATTTCCGTAGTAATTGTGGTGGCACGATAGGTTTAACATGAACGTCACACTGGAAAACAAAGACACGGTAATCAATATAGAGGGTAATCAATTAACCAATTAATAATTGACATCCCACTGTCGTAGCAGTAACTGTTCCCAGCAAAATTAGTTTCAAAATCGTCTATAGAATACGCTGTACATTATGAACGATTTGTCGTTTCTAATTTGTGAGTGATAAATGGTTAAGCAGCTAAGAAATGAAGATTATAAAAAAAGTTTAATTTAAATTTTAACAGATTGTTGAATGAAGAAATGTAAATTAATTGAAATAATAATGAATAATACGTTAGATCGAAGACAGTCTTACGGTTTAAGGTAATAAGGAGTGGTATTTAGCTGTCACTCATATTTAACCCTCATAGAATATAATATGTCATTGACCTGTCTTAAGCGACCGCCTGTCTTCAGTGATGACTTTCTACAGTGTGGGCTATTTGAGTGTAATTTCACCTGATTTCCCCCTGATCGACGGTAAATGAACCAGACACACCAGGGGGTATTCTTCTAATGAGTGTGATCACGTGATCATCATCGGACATGGAATCCGCATCCCAGACATCGATCTTTACTTTCACTCCAGGCTGAAGCGAGAAAATATTTATGAGAAAGAGAAGATGAGGGGAGAGAAGGAATGGAGATATAGAGTGTAGTCTGAAGGAATAGATATTATTTTATAAACGTAGACAGTCCAGGCCAAACATTTTATAAACTTTCATTCACTGACGATGATTTTCCAATAGGCCGCTTTTAAAAACTTTTTTTTAGTGGTAGTTCGTCAAAATGCAGAAATATCTTATTACTTACAATATATGCATAGCTCAGACAAGATACCATTGTTCTCTTCTAGAATTTAAAAGCAAACTCAAGGCTATGTCATCCATACGACAACCCCCTGAGTGGTATTACGTAGGCCCGAGGTTTGCCAACATAATGCTATGCAGGCTCCGAAATGGTTGTAGTTCTTTAAACCGACATCTATTTGACAACTTTCTGTCGGAATCTGCCAGTTGTTCTTGTGGGCACAATGATGAATCTACACACCACTACCTCTTACATTGTGCCCTTTTTAACGAGCAAAGAGTCGTTTTCCAAAATCAGCTTGCCTTGAACGATATTTCTCTTGCTAATCTTACGGTCAACCAGCTTCTATACGGGACTTACACTACCAACTTGGAAATGAACAAACTGATCTGTAATACGGTATGTCAATACATAATTAACACCAACCGCTTTCAGTAGCTTCCTGTTTGTGAACTTATAGTTTACGGGGTAAATGGACAGCAGCCCAACACGTACAGGTCGGGGCGAAGGCAGCACCTAGAGCTCACCTCTACTATTCTTCCATTTGATCTTATTCCTCGCTCTCTCTATCTCTCACCCTCCCCCCCCCCCCCTTTCCCCCTCTCCCTTTCTATCTCGGTCTTTCTTCCTACTCTCCCCCACCTCACACTCAACATTCACATACTTATGCACACCAATAGACTACAATTAATTAAACTATTATGATTTGCCGCCATTTTGTTGTAAAAATGTTTTGAATAATCTGTATGTGTATGGGAGACACGGGCATAAGACTCTAAGTCTTATCATGCTCCCATCTGAACAAATAAATCACGTTTAAACCAAGATACCATTGTTGTAAAGGCCATTAATGTATACACAGCTTGATGCCATGGCAATACTTTATTGACGAGTAACAGTTGCCAATATGAA
>CM067371.1:108816416-108821416 GCA_034401795.1 Chaetoderma sp. LZ-2023a | reverse complement strand
TGTATGTCATATCACAGATGCCGGCAATAGCTTTCCAGTAATTTGCGAATGTCATGATACAGACATGCAGAGAGGCTGCTCTATGAAGGATCAATGATGATGCTAGTTAGCAGCTGCAGATCTGTACTTATCGTGTCCAGTATGCCATCACAAAGCCTTGTATGACTAAATGGTTCAGGGACTAAATTGTTTGTTTGTAAGACAGCAGTGATGGACACTGGATTAGCATGTAGATGTAGGTTTCGGTGGCTGTGTGACAGTTTAGCATTACATATATTTGTTTTGACAATGTGCGATTGAACTAGGTAAGTGCCAGTGAGAAATCTCAACTTAGAAACGCAGCACTTAGCTTCCTTAAAGTCACTTTCCATCAAATCAATAGAGGGATGGAGATGGCCGAGACGCTAAGAATAGCGGCTGCAGTGTGAAGATGTACTTTTTCTTTGAAGTTTAATTAGCGCATCCTGAACCATTGGTCTTCCACAGACATTTGGGCGGCGTATCCTCCATAAGCTGCTCTATACATGGTAAATCATACATTGCCAAGGTGTTTTTTACTGATGAACCAGGAACTAGCGGAAGCTGCTTTAAGTACAATCTGTCTGCTGATAACGTTAATTATATTATGGCTATATTGCCGCTACGAATGATGTTAGCTAACAAAGACAACTGACGTGAATGGAGTTCAGCAACAACGTGTTTGCCTCCCGGTATTAGGTACAGGAGGCACTTTGCAGTACGCTTAGGTAGTGATAAGATTGTACGTAACATGTTCAGGTGGAAATTCTTGACAGTTGAGTTTTATCCAGTTTAAAAGCTTTAAGGCCATATAATAACCGAGGTAGAACATATATCAAGAATATCAGATTGTTGGTGTTAGCCCATTTGAGCCATGGAGACCGGCTCCGGTGAGAGCAGAAAATGCCTTACTAGGCCGGGAAATTCTTTCGTGAATATTAAGTTTGGTTTGTTCCACCGGCAGCAACAGTAATGCTGTTGCTGAAGACTATAACAGTAGCAATGACGGCGACAATAACGTAATAGAAAATACGAGGTCATTGAACATGACAACAATATTTGTCGATATAATATCACTGATCCCTGAGAACAATAATGACAACGAAGATGATGAGGAGGACAACGACGATGATGACGATAAGGACAATGCTGACGATGTTAACCGACAATGACAACATCAACAATACAAAAGCAACAACAACGATGGCGAAAAGAACACCAATACAAACAACAACAACAACAACAACAAGGACCACCACCAGCACCGCCACCGCCACCGCCACCGCTACCGCTACCGCCACAGCCACCGCCACCACCACCACCACCAACAACAACAACAGCAGCAGCAGCAGCAGCAGTAGCAGTAGCAGCAGCAACAACAACAACAACAGCAACAACAACAACAACAATCAGCTGCATCGACAACAACGACAAAAAAGTGGGACAACAACAACAACAACAAGGACCACCACCACCACCACCACCTCCACCACCACCACCACCAACAACAACAACAACAAGGACCACCACCACCAGCAACAACAACAACAACAACAACAGCAGTAGCAGCAGCAGCAACAACAACAACAACAACAATAACAACAACAACCTCAACAATCAACTGCATCGACAACGACAAACAAGTGGGCCAACAACAACAACAAGGACCAGCACCACCACAGACCACCACCACCACCACCACCACCACCACCAACAACAACAACAACAACAACAACAGAAGTAGCAACAACAACAACAACAAAGACAGGTAACAACAACGACGACGACAACAACAACAACAACAACAACAGCAAGCAGCAGCAGCAGCAGCAACAACAACAACAACAACAATGATAATGATAATAATAATTATTATCCGGATCTATGGCATAGATGTATACTGTATCTTCATCTTGTAAAAAGACAAAATCTAATTGTAAATACATAATGAGTACGTGCTCCATATAACTATTATGTACATCTCCAATATACCATTGTGATATGGTCTGGTGTATAAACAAAGCATTTCACATTGCATATGTTCCTTGGTATTCACAGAAAATAAACAGCGCCATATAAACCGGGAACTTGCTTTTGGGCTATACGATTGTTGTTCTTTGCGACGGGTGGTCGAACGAATTTTTTTTTTTCAATTTATTTTAGGGAAAAAAAAATAAAATAAAATAAAATAAATATAATAAATTAAAAATTCGTTCAACCACCCGTCTCAAAGAACACCAATCGTATAGCCCCCAAAAGCAAGGGTCCGCTATAGCGAAAGTTATATCACGCATGCCTGATTCAATGGTGATGGCTTCGGAGTGATCTGATCTCAAGGGCACCTGGTAGAGTCCAAGATATAACTTTTCGATTTTGACACAGATTACCTCCCTTTACCCATACAAGACGATTGGGAGACTTAAGATTGAATGAAATGTTGAATTATGAATCCAAGGCACCCGACACAAACTTTGCAGATTTTCTCGGTTATTTGACACTTCAGGGCTTTTTCCTTGATTTTCACGAAATCTTTACTGAATGCATATTGTCTGTCGGTGTGTCTGTTTGCTGGTCAAACTCACTAAAGCGTGACCTCACACTCACACGTGCAAGCACATACGTACGCACCTACCCAGCCACGCACATAGATACGCATAGATACACACACGCGCATGCACGCGCGCGTACGCATATACACGCACACACAAACTCACTTTTATTTACATTGCAGTAAGTATACATTTCAACACCGAAATCCCAGTATTATAATTTGAACGTAAAGTATACAGGTAAGATGCTGCATAACAATTTGACCGAAAGATGTTGGTACTTCAGGCAACTCCAGTCTCCAGTGAAATTAGTACCAAAATACTCAGCAGAGAATTTCTTCCATTCTAAGGTTATTTGGCTGTTTTCCTTCGTGGGTGCTTTTCAGGATCAAATGATATAAGGCCTACATAATTACATAGTGTTCCAATTTCCTATCTATAATATCCGCATGACTGCTGAGATTTTGCAGATGAAATATTTCAAGAGTTATATCTCTGGACCCGTTAAATATCTTTAAAACTACCTGGAGAAGAATATTGATGATTTCCATCAGTGTGAAGGCCAATTCAGAAGAAGGCCAATAACAAAATCCAGTTCAGAAAAAGGTCAATAACACAGTCCAGTTCCGAAGCAGGACAATAACAAAGTCAAGTTCAGAAGCAGGTGAATAACAAAGTTCAGTTCAGAAGAAGGTCAATAGCAAAGTCCAACTCAGAAGAAGGTCAAATAACTAAGTTCAGTTCAGAGGAGGGTCAATAACAAAGTTCAGTTCAGAAGAAGGACAATAACAAAGTCTAGTTCAAAAGCAGGTGAATAACAAAGTCCAGCTCAGAAGAAGGTCAATGACTAAGTTCAGTTCAGAAGAGGGTCAATAACTAAGTTCAGTTCAGAAGAAGGCCAATAACAAAGTCCAGTTCAGAAAAAGGTCAATAACACAGTCCGGTTTCGAAGCAGGACAAAAACAAAGTCAAGTTCAGAAGCAGGTAAATAAGTCCAGTTCAGAAGAAGGTCACTAACAAAGTTCAGTTCAGAAGAAGGAAAATAACAAAGTCTAGTTCAGAAGCAGGTGAATAACAAAGTCCAGGTCAGAAGACGGTCAATAACTAAGTTCAGTTCAAAAGAGGGTCAATAACTAAGTTCAGTTCAGGAGAAGGTCAATAACAAAGTTCAGTTCAGAAGAAGGTCAATAACAAAGTTCAGTTCAAAAGACGGTGAATATCAAAGTTCAGTTCAGAAGAAGGACATTAACAAAGTTCGGTTCGGAAGAAGGTCAATAACAAAGTCCAGGTCAGGAGAAGGTCAATAACTAAGTTCAGTTCAGAAGAGGGTCAATAACTAAGCTCAGTTCAGAAGAAGGACAATAACAAAGTTCAGTTCAGAAGACGGTGAATAACAAAGTTCAGTTCAGAAGAAGGACATTAACAAAGTTCAGTTCGGAAGAAGGTCAATAACAAAGTTCAGATCGGAAGAAGGTCAATAACAAAGTTCAGTTTAGAAGAAGGTGAACAAACAAAGTTCAGTTCGGAAGTAGGTGAATAACAAAGTCCAGCTCAGAAATAGGTCAATTACCAAGTTCAGTTTAGAAGAAGGACAATAACAAAGTTCAGTTCCGAAAAAGGTGAATAACAAGGTTCAGTTCGGAAGTAGGTGAATAACAAAGGTCAGATCAGAAGAAGGACAATAACAAAGTTCAGTTCGGAAGTAGGTGAATGACCAAGTCGAGGTCAGAAGAAGGTTGATAACAAAGTTCTGTTCAGAAGAAGGTGAACAAACAAAGTTCAGTTCAGAAGAAGGTGAATAACCAAGTCCAGCTCAGAAGAAGGTCAATTACTAAGTTCAGTTCGGAAGTATGACAATAACAAAGTCTAGTTCGGAAGTAGGTGAATAACAAAGTCCAGCTCAGAAGAGCGTTAATTACTAGGTCAGTTCAGAAGAAGGACAATAACAAAGTCTAGTTCGGAAGAAGGTGAATAACAAAGTTCAGTTCAGAAGAAGGACAATAACAAAGTCTAATTCAGAAGCAGGTGAATAACAAAGTTCAGTTCAGAAGAAGGTCAATAGCAAAGTCTAGTTCAGAAGAAGGACAATAACAAAGTCCAGTTCAGAAGAAGTCAATAACAAAGTTCAGTGCAGAAGAAGGAAAATAACAAAGTCTAGTTCGGAAGCAGGTGAATAACAAAGTCCAGCTCAGAAGAAGGTCAAATAACTAAGTTCAGTTCAGAGGAAGGTCAATAACAAAGTTCAGTTCAGAAGAAGGACAATAACAAAGTCTAGTTCAGAAGCAGGTGAATAACAAAGTCCAGCTCAGAAGAAGGCCAATGACTAAGTTCAGTTCAGAAGAGGGTCAATAACTAAGTTCAGTTCAGAAGAAGGCCAATAACAAAGTCCAGTTCAGAAAAAGGTCAATAACACAGTCCAGTTTCGAAGCAGGA
>CM067371.1:108796059-108815916 GCA_034401795.1 Chaetoderma sp. LZ-2023a | reverse complement strand
CAACACATCGGGTGACGGATAGGACGCAGATATCCATCTAGCTCCATACAGTCACTGGGTGTGGTCTTGGAACCCACCACGACCTCATGGGAAGGTCAATAGAGATGGCTAACTCCCTGTCATGAACCTTTCTGAGCTTTTCAAATTGCTTGTGTAATATTGACTTGTCCTAGTGATGTTCTATATGGTTGTGGTGTGATATGTAACCTGATTGTTATGTGATTCTGTAGCTGTCACTCCGCAACATGTCCGCTCACTGCCTTTCTGAGGGAGATGCTCCGGAGGGTGACCTTAGGGAAACCGAGCATCTTTGCCAGTCAGGCTCATGTATCAAAGATAGGTAGAAATTCCTGCCACTTGCGGCCAAAGCTTGGATATAAATCTAACAACTAATTATTAGTTTAGGATTTAGTGGAAGGATCACATAAATAAAAGCAGCAACTGCCAATACAGTATCTTGGACTTACATAATATGACAGTGTTGAATTCTACGGAAATCATCCACCACATCTTCACATAATACAGCATGCATCACATTATTTATAATTTCACTAGGTTGACTCACACTACATTTAGCATAGGTTTGAACAAGAGAGTGGCCCTTTTTGCCAGCTCTCTTCCTCCGCTTCAGCATTGAAGGCATTTTCCTGTGATGGAGGCCCGCGCGAGACACTTTCCTCTCACAACAAAAATATTTTTTGTCAGGGGTATAATGGTTTATATTAAACTATATAAGTGGCTACGTTAGGATGCTCCCTTGCTTCTGATTATGCTTGATAGTAATGTGATCTGCTGGATATGTGTTTCAGCAGCAATTGTTCTGGCTCCAATCAGTAGGTCCACAATACACTTTGCTGTATGAACCGGCAGGGACAGAATCTTTCTCAACATTAAAATGTGAAATATGCCTCCAAATCGGCCATATGCTTGCTGGAGGGAGTGAATACTTCAAGACCATATAACAGTCGTGGTAAGATGTACATGATGTATATATGGTAGCAGGTTCCTGGGGACAGTCCATTCCTGCCATTGAGACCAGTGCCTGTCATAGAGTAGAATGTTCTACGAGCAAGTGAGATCTTTTCTTCAACATTGACAGAAACTTAATTTTTTTATGTTCTCGAGAGGCCCGAAATGTGCTGCTTTAGTTGTAATAGATACGTCTACCTTCCCGAGTTTCCAGTTGCGCATATTATTACAATTCTTAGTGGTTGATAGCTTACAGAGGATGTTTGTTTCCTCAGGATGGATGTTATATTTTTCTCTGGAGGCATGTGTGTAAGCTTGATCTAGCATAAGCAGGAGCTTGTCTGGGGAATTACTACATAATGTAAGCTCGCCTGCTACTGTTGGGCATCCCGTGTAGATGGAACCAATAAATTCCCATATTTGCTTACTTTGTAGCTGAATTAACAAGCTAGTAATGTATGTTTTGTAGAGCCCTCTAGACAGAATGCCTCCTTGTCGGACCCCTTGCTTTACTTGGAATCTATCACTGATCATTCCTTTGCATTTCACTCGTGCTAATAGGCCATCATATAGTTTGTCCACAATCAGCCATGTATTTTGGTCTAGGTTCTGGTCATATATGTGAATATCATTCAAGATTCAAGATTCACGATTCAAGATTCTTTATTTCAATATCGGTAAATAGTTCAACAATTCAATACAGGCATCCACTAAAGGCAAGGCCTATGATGCGGTGGACCCTGGACATATAACATAAATTTGTAATTGTCATTGAATTATGAACTTTTAATTTTGATAATGATGATGCGGGAGCTACAAGAAGAATAAGAAAACACCCAAAACAAATGACGTCAGAAATGTCAAAAATGGCGTCTGCTCTCTCAGATGAAGAATTTCACAGATTACAGGTAATTTATGTATGATAATGATATTTGATAGATACATTGTCATAAACATGATTATCCACGGCAGATATTGCTTCAAGAAGCTCGCTATTGTACCCTTGTTATACTTAAAAATGAGTTTTTTCATGGCATTGTGTTTTCGTGGTATGAATTTCTTCCAGTTAAGGAATAAGGGTAGACGAGTATCCATCTCAATTTTCTCATAGAAAGTATTAATACATTTGCAGACCAAGAGAAGACTATTTTGAAAATTTTATTACTGGACTGGTGACTGGCTCGGTTATCGAGCCAGCCATTCCAGTGGTAAATTTGCAAATTCATGAAATTGAAAGATATAGGTCAAGTTAGCTAACTTGTAACTAGAGTACCAGTCGACCTTCAAATAGTTAACTAGCTAGTCAACTATAGTCAACCGAGCACCCGATCTCGGTTCAGATGGTTAGTCCGATATTTGCGTAAGTTTCAAAATGGCTGACACCGATCGCTTGCCACAAATAAATGCATATAAAAGTGTAAATATTTCACTAAATAACTTAGGTTGATGAAATTATGCTTTCCCATTGTATGTTGATATTCCCAAGCCCATATTCCTTCCCACTTTATGCCATATGGGCGCTTTTTGACGTCTTAGCGGACAAAAATATCCCATTTTCGTAGCTCATTAAAACAGACGACAGAAAGGGTTAATGGAGACTGGTACCCGGCTCCAAATTTTTTGCAATAGTAATTGAATAGGGAACCGGGTACCAGCGAGCTATAGTCGACTAAAATCAAGTTCGACTGGGCATAGCAACTGTGCATGATCAGTAAACCATGAAACTGACTATGGTTAGCGAGTCGAACTTGACCGTAGTCTTCTTAAGGTATCGTGGAGTATCCAGTTTCGGGGTGCCTAAGCAGAAATTGCTAATAATTTAATAAATACCTTACATATTTAAAAATAAACTGGCTTAACTTGTTAGTGACTTTATCCCATATCCAGCGCCAAGTTAGAAGAAAATCTGGAACTAGTCCACTTTACGGGCCGCTGATAATGGCGGCTAAAGTGACGCAAAATAACGCGACAAATGAGATTTGTTGAGATTTTAACAGTTGCTAGGAATTCCTTAAGGAATTCTTTTTATTGCACAGCGATTGGTTAACATCTATGACGCGTTAATGACGTTTCATTAACGTTTGTGACATTTCAATGAAATAAAGGTTATTTTATAATAGAAGTAATGTAAACAAATGTGAATTTTTAAAAGCCGGTTGTATTGTTTATAATAAAAACATGAACATTAAAATATCTAACCCTAACCATAAACTCTAATCCTAACCATAAACTCTAATCCTAACCATAAACTCTAATCCTAACCATAAACTCTAATCCTAACCAATTCCAATTGCTAGGTAAGATATATATAGGCTAGCGGATTTTGGAGAAGCTGGGGAAAAAATTGCAATGTTATCGAAATCAACGTTTTCTTGCTCCCCTATGGTCATATTATCACAGAAAAAATGTCCTGACCAATATCCCTTGGGCAAGATTTTTTACGGCACATTGAAATTTTGCCGCTTTTTGCGTTCTTAGAAACCCTGATTTTTTTGGGTAGGCAAAGGCAAGTCCTTTTTTCTGACTGTGTGTCTAGGAGTACATCACTGAAACTGTATATTTATCGGGTGTACCATATTCTCTTAGTCTGTCAATGATTCCTTTAGTTGTAGTCATGGTAACGTGAGAAAAAAACAAGATGGCTGCGCGTATTATGGATAAATATTACTTTTGTCAGCAGCCATTCATTTGTCGCATACTTGCGATCAGAAACCCTACTAAAATGAATGAAATGGATAAAAAAAATATAGAGTAAATAATTTCTATCAAGAATTTTAAAGACATATTTCTTTATGTGAATGCGATATATTTTAAACAACGAGAACTGAGGATTCTGACAGATGTAAAAATCATTGACAAAGGATTAAATCCAAGAAGCACATCTTGTCTGCTATCTTTGCCCGTACACTAATCGAAATCTTGTTCATCATCATCGCCAACGTCTTCACATCCGGAAGGAACAACCTTGTTGCTACACGTTTCTCCATGGCAACCGCCACATGCAGAGTAATCCTGATTTGTAGCATGAACATTGCCTTGTTCCACATTGGGTTTTATTAGTAATTTTACAATTACAACGAATAAATTTCAGAACATTTGCAGGTGCAGCATCGATATCTGTCATGACTGGGCGCATAACCTTGTTTTCCAACTTCCAGCCCCATTCGTACGGATTAAGGCACTTGTTATCGAGTTCAGCCCATTGGACAATTTGCAGATGGACACGTAGACTGTGGTAATGAGCCGCTCAGTCAGTTGGTGGACGTCTCTAAGGCTGAATTTTATTACACCGTGCAATCATTGCTTGATAACGCATGTCTCAAGGATGTCAGTGATTCAAAATCGTTCCCTCCATAAAGGATACAGAAAACAGATATACCGGCATTACCGACGTCTTGGGGTGTCGTCTCAGTATCAGCCATTTCATGAGCTAATAACTGTAGTTTGCTCTGTTTAGACAAGACTTTCATTACATGAGTTTTTCCGTGTCCAAAGGTAGATGAAGTTGTATCGCAACCACTCCATCATGGATGAACAGTATGTTGTGGTGCAATACTGGATTCATCACTTCATGTGCTTTGCGAAGGCTGTACATCTGCACAGTTTTATTCGGTCCATTTGTTTTTTTCTCGTTTACTAGAAATATATCGGCCATGTATGTTTTCCAGTGGTGAATTAGCATAATAAAAATGTCCGTGTCTTCCGCTACAACCATTACTGATTGACCGCTTTTCGAAAGGTCCAGAGCAGTTGATACAATCAAGGTGTCTGCATCGCCATCACTACACGTAACTATATAATCCTTAGATTGTAAGAATCTAACAAGAAGCTGTATGAACTGTGTCTTATTCCTCATGTTGGCTGTTGTGTACATACAGAATTGGATAGTTCAGCATCTACAGGTAATAGATCAGAAATCAGCTTTGTCATAAGCGCTTTTTCAACAAGAAAATGTGCACGTAAAGCCCTGGAAATTGCTTTTCCATCCAAAATCTGATTAATGGTGTTTGGTCCATACACCTGTCCCATGGCTTCTTCAAGACCCGACCCTTTCATCACATTGCCAATACTACCACATGCACTCATTAGAAGATGGAATCCACCAAGTCGACAAACCAACCGGTTGAGATCTTTTGCTTTAATAATTTCAACTGCTTTCTGCCAGAGTGGCTGGTCAAATGTGATTGATGCACTGGGTTGTATCAGGTTACTTGACTGATCGTGAATGTATAAAAGCGTAGAGTACAGACAAGTCTCGTCATTTGGGTTGAGGTCTATGAATGGAAGAATAAGTAAGAATGACCAATGCTATTTCTTTTTACATCATTTTCTATCATTGTCTCAATAAATATACGAGTTAGTGGGGTGAGAAACTCCCTTTCTTTACCGATATCACTAATATCATTGCTACTCGGATAACATTCTTTTGAGTACTCTCGCTGACATATCTCGTCTTTCAGTAGTTTAGCACACGTAGCAACTATTCTTTCAGTTTCTAGTTTGACTTTTTCTCTCTTCAGAGTGCCATTTCTCATGTACTATGTAACTAGCCATATCATGGAAACATAATACATCTTCACGACCCCCTTTCATTCGCGACCAGAATATGTGGTTGCCGTAATGGCCGTGGAGTTTCTCTCTCAGGCTCTTAATGCCGTAAACTTCTTCACCACTGGATATCTCTATCATCTTCTCGTATATTTCCGTGATAGTAATTTTTTCTGACACCCTCTCATCATCCAGCCAATGGCAAAGTGCCTCAACTCAGATTTGCTTCTTTGAATCGGTTAGCCGACCGACTGGTACATTAGTAGTGTTTGCAGAACAGAAGAAATCTGTATAACATTTGCAATGATATTGGGCTGATGATGCAATTAAATCTATGCAGTCATTTACTCTTAACATAATTTAATGAGCCCAGGTGTCATTTCGTTTCATTCACTAATTCAAGACAGATTGTCTGAATGCAAGCAAGGCAACCTTTGACACCAAGTCTTTGCCTGGATGTTTGCTGTCAAAGACTGCTGTTTTCCCACACAAAAAGCAACCGCCCGTCCAGTCAACCACGATATGATAGTGAATAAGCATATTAGGTAACTTTATTTCAACCTGTTACACGCAAAAGTCATAATTGTCTTTTAATTTACATTAATTGCCAGTTTCTAAAATTATCCTGCACTATGTATTATTATTACAAATGATTAATTAATTCTACGCGTAATCTGACCACAGACCGCGCTAAGTTGGCTATATTTGTAAACGATGTATTGTCCTGGACAAATTTATTCGCTAACTTTCTTATTATAACGCAAAATATATTGATAGGAAAAAGGATACAGTTATAGTTTCATAAATACTGTGAATTGGCCTCTTTATTGGTGATCATCAAAGAATTCATCAAGGTTATTTTTGATATAGTTCAACAATTATTATTTTACACGATAGGGTATTGTATCTTCGAAATGTATGCCAATTTTCGGTACTCTAATTGTACGGAAACGTCAGAAATTTGAATTTGCCCCTGTGCACCCTATAATAAGGCACTGCAAGAAATTTGAAAGTAGGAAGATTTCAAAGTGGTGTAAAAAACTTTTTCTAGGATACTAGAGATAGTGAAGATCAAAAATGAGCAGGAATTGATAACATTGGAATTTTTTCCCCAGGTCGCCCAAAATGTGCTTATTCTACTAGTCGATATAATCTTGTTTGTAGGTGTGTAGTAGGGCCTGAGCCGAAATGTGGTAACATTATTATGATGTAATGTAAACAAATGGCAATTTTCAGAGGGTTTTTGTTGTTTATTGCTGGGTAAAAATAATAACAATGATTATGTGAACATCATTTTAAAAATCTCACCTTAACCCTAGTATTAAACACTAACCATAACCAAATCCCATTAAGGTAAAATATAGTGGTGTTTGTAGGTGACTAGTAGGTCTAAGTGTGGTAAATTTTTTTAGAAATCCCCTTTTAAATTCCTGGGAAATCCCTTGACAACGATTAAAATCTTGTATCTCGTTGGTCGCATTATTTTGCGTTACTTCGTCCGCCATTATCGGCGACCCGTAAAGTGGACTCTATCCAAAAATCCCCCAAAACGCAATGTCAAAACACAGCGCCATGAGGTGATGACGTACGTCAAAACAAACAAAAATGATGGCATCCTGTTTCAGTGATACCACGTGCCCGCTCACCCAAATGGCTGTTTCTGGACAATAAAGTTTTAATATGGAGCAAAAAATACTGAACATTCAGAGGTGTTAGAATGGGAACTGCTTTTATTGTCGTTTTCTAGTTTTTTCTCGTGTGGTGGTGGTGTAATGGTTTATCAAACTGGGGCTAGTTGTGATGGTTTACTGACTGAAGCATCAAATGGAAATATGCATAAGTTATTTAATAATACTATGCATATTCTCATTGATTTTGATAAAAATGTGCTAAGAACAGCCACTGTGCTCTTGACTTTTGAACCACCCTGTCCAGTATAGATTTTGACATTGGTCACGTGGTATAAATAAAACAGACAACATGGAAAATTTTCTAATATTTGAATAAAGAAATTTACGATTTTTATTTAAAATACAATGGTTTAAAGGCATATGATAAAAAGTAATACGAAAATAGGACATTTGCTCACTTTGCATTTTAATGTGCATTTTGAGGGGAAATGTGGTAAACGTTGCCTATAATTACTGTACTGTTTGACTACAAAATTATGACGTCATGAGAGCTTGTGTTGTTACACAGCACATGCGTAACGAAAGAAACTAGAGCCTCACCGAAACCGGATACTCCACGATAAGTTAAGTTAAGTTGTTTCTGACCACAGGTTTACACCTCTATGGTCAGATCTTCATCATCGCAATAGTGTGTGCTATTACTTCCAGTTTCTACTTGTGCAGTGTAGTCATATATAGCAGTGATTGGTTTCACCAGTGTTTCAACTGTTTGTCTAGCCAAGTTTTGAAAGTGCAGACCAATGGTTATTTCACCACATAGATATGTCAGCTCCTACCTGTGCCGATGACGTCATGTATCTAGCAGACTCTCAACTACAGATACTACTGAACATAGCGAACATGTATTCCACAAGTAAAAGGTTTCTGTACAACTTGAGCAACTTTGGCCCATGCTAGCAAAGGTGTGGAGCCACCGAAGTTTAAACTGGGTCATGAGGCAGTCCCTACTGTTGAAGATGTTCTTCATCTGGAAATTCACAGGACAGGAGATGGCAGTGTTAAAGTTAGTCCTCTTGTGAATAGTGCATGCTCTACTATGTATGCCCTAATGGGTGCAGGTCTTCATGGGAAGCGAGGTCTCAATCCGCAGCTAATCTATAAGATATGGACGCTGTACATCAGCCCCAGATTGACGTATGGTTTGGAAACCTGCTGTCTGAGGGTCGTAGATGTCCAGCAACTTGAGAAGGTCCAGCATACCAAACTGTGTGGAGATTAAGCTAATCGACACACCGTGACCATGCACAGCACACTAATCACCATTAATGCAAATACCAAAGTGCCCGATTAACCCTTTGACCCCTGCAAAGCCAAATAAACCTCAAGATATAGTTGCACGATTTTTGCTTTGAAAAATTGCGATCGATTTTCTAAAAAAAAATCGTGATTTTCGATTTAATTCTAGGTCCAAATTCCCAAAAGTATAAACCGGGGTAACGTGACAAGTCACCAAAACTGGAATTTCTAGAAAGTTGAAATAAATGATACAAAAATAGCACGAAATTAGAACACAATTTCATGCGACAAATTCTTACCATCCTACGTCTATACATAATGTATACCTTATATCCATAATCGCGGGAGTGAAATTATTTATTGGGACCGCCTAAATATTGTGTATAGTTGAATAAACATCGTTTATTTCATCAAAATTTGACATAAAATGTCGCTGAATAAAGATATAAATCCCGCTTCCGCTTATAGCCTCCCTTTGTAGGACGAGTTTAGGTCATACGTCATTTTAATTCTTTCAGCAATGAGTAGCACGAAGATGCTAATATTAGTAGATACCCGGGGAGATAAAGTACTACGCAATCCATATACATAGGACGGTTGCTTTGAGTAGCTATGATAGTAACGGCGTAAACTCGTCCTATATTGCAGTTTATAGTTGCTTTCAGAATTTACGATTTACATTTAAGAGTAATCAACAGAGTGCACAGTTCGAAATACAACATTCTGGAATGCTGTTGCATTATTTTCTTTAATTAGGCATGACAACCGAATCAAAAGGGAAAAATTAGTACACAGCCTGAAATTGCTGAGAGAATTAAAATGAAGTATGTTCAGTCATTACCTGAGTAGCACGAAGACGCTAATATTAGTACCCGGGGAGATACTACGCAATCCATATACATATGACAGTAGCTTTGAGTAGCTACGATAGTAACGGTGTAAACTCGTCCTATATGCAGTTTATAGTTGCTTTCAGAATGTACGATTTACAGTTGAGAGTAATCAACACAGCGTACAGTTGGTGCATTATTTTCTTTAATTAGGCATGACAACCGAATTAAAAGGTAAAAATTAGTACACAGCCTGAAATTGCTAAAAGAATTTAAAATGACGTATGTTCAGTGATTATTGCCTAACACTCTGCAACTAAGTATATATACTTAGTATTTCACAGCAGACTCGGGGTATGCAGCGAAAGAAAGAAAATTATATGGTGATTCGACGGAGTAACTAGCTGGTTTTCTCAATGACAAAGGTGTTACCTCGCTATTGTTAGCTGGTTTTCCATAGAGCTTTGCGTTTTAATTAGGACTTAGTGAACACATGCGTGAAGCGATCAAGAAAAAACTCAAAGGATACATGCACGAATGGATTATAACTGTATTCTTTTACTGCTGAATGATGAGTTTTAAAATCTTAGTTTGCTCAATTTTTTCACGATTTTTTGATTTTTTTCAATTACATCGTAGAAAATAGTGATTTCTTTTCAAAATCATGATTTTTGATTAAATCGCGAAATCGCGCAAGCCTACCTCAAGACCTAGTAAGATAATATTTGTCTGCCAATGCTGGTGCTGTATTGACTAGCAACTGTTTCTACCACTGGAACTGACGGTTTTTGGTCCGGATAGCCCAGCATATCAAACAAATTACTAATAATTGTCATGGAACGCAGCGTGAAAGGATTAATGGGTTGAATGTGTTTAACCTAACCAAACTGGTGGAGGGTGTTAGTCCCATGGCTAACAGATAAAACTGGTAGGTTGGGTAGCGGAGAGGCTCCACATACCACTAACATTAATTTTTAATGTACAATGCGTGAGCTGGTCAATGCTGAATCTTTTGAGACTGGGTAGACTGGAACCTCCTGCTTTAACTAATGCAGCAGCGGCTTTCAGGCTGGCGAGTCCCAACATATCCAGACATTGCATAGATAAAGGAAATAAAGGAACGGGCCAGAGAGGTCGAAAGTGTCAAACCTAATCCTTTTTCTAACCTAGCAGCCAGATCTTATATTTACTCTGTACCTGCAGGGGCGATTACTGCCAGTATGAGTCAATCCCACCTTACTTATTCCATTCTGCGTCAATGCGCTTTACTATTTCAAGCATTTTATCAATCTATATTTACCATAAGAAACTCGGCTCAAATACTAGCTGACTTGTTACTGTTGTTATTAATATTATTATTATTATCAAGTTATTATGTAATGCGACTGTGTCGGTTTGTCGGCTCGCCTGCATGTGTGATCTGTACAGCTGCCCCACCCCCAAGCCCGTGGCCGAGACAGTGGCGGCTAGTGTCACATCACCCAGCGGGATGGTGATGGGGAACCCACCCCTGTAGCGAGAGTGGCCACAGCTGCCACACCAGCACTGGCTCCAATCACACCCGCAGCATTGGTTGTACGCGCGAGGACGTTGTATGCTGTCTTATATCGCCTGCACGTTCTGCTGTACTTTTCTGTCTCACTGATGAGATTCTGCCTGATGGTGTCAATCTGCTGGAGTCGGCAGCCGTACACTGAACCACCCTCCTCAGGTGCTAATGCGGGATAAAGTTCAGGCTGCTTCAGCCACTCTGATTTTGCCATAGTATATCTGGAGGCTTAAACCGGCATCACCTGCAGAATCTGCTCATGAGTCATAGAAGGGTTCATTTTGGAGAGCCCGACGAACGGTACCAGCTTGCTGGTGTTGAGACAGACGTCTCTTAGACAGAGGTCATCCAGCACTATGTCGGGTGCCAGTAGCTTTCTGAGATGTGATATCTGGAACTTCACCTTATTACCAAGATAGTAGGTCCGCTGCTGGATGGCTTTCTTGATCTTAAACTTCCGCGCCATCTCCTCTTCCCACTGTATGACATCTGGCTCATCCTCATCTGAGAAGACACCTGGCTCATCGTCGTATGTGAAGACATCTGGCCGATCGTCGTCTGTCAAGACTGCTGGCTCATGGGTGTATGTGAAGACATCTGGCCAATCGTCATCTGTCAAGACTCCTGCATCCTGCTTACTCTCCTCCAGGAGGGCCTGTCAGTATTGAAAGTTTTCCCTGTCCCTTCGCCTCCTTGCCCTGTGCACGTTCTGTTGATACCAGTTCACCCGCTGTAGGCACTCTCCTTCTTGTTGACATATCTGTTGCTGTGTGAGCATCTGTTCGTTTAAGGCCTTTATCTGTGCATGGGTCATGAAGGGGCAATCCTCTATAGGGTTCATCATCTCGGCCAAGGCCAGATATTACTGGTATGATATCATGTCAGGTCAATGAGTAATAAGAGTGTAAACTCTAAATGGGCGTCCGATATTCCATCTGTGCTGGCATATAGGTAAATGGAGGGGTTGTCAAACAGGTGATTTACAGGTGTGAACAGGCTAGGACTGATAGCTTTCCATAGGTTGCTGTTGGCACCTGGGAGATACTCTATCACGTCCCGGCCGACTTCTACCAGTGAGCTGCTGTGTGCACTGCCCGGAGGTTGATGTAGCACATCGGCGTGTTTGTATGTTGTGCCTCGCTGGGGCACCTCGAAGAGGACCCATTCTACACGGTACTGTACCGCCCGTCTCCCCGCTAGAGAGGGTGAGATTATGTTCTCACCACCAGGGAGCAGAGGTCGGACAATCGGCATGGTTATATGGCTCATTTAAACCCCTCCTATAGAGTGCTATGGAACCCATATTTGCTCACTCGACTGGTCTTGTGTACGCAGTTGATGCCGCCAAGGTAGAAGAGAGTGATGGCAAGTTATTCGCCCTACAGTACGAAGCAAGTTCAAAGGCATTGTCCCTCCACCCCATTGGTGGTGATGGGGTGGAGCTGCTCATAGACCTCATGGATGTGACGAAGGGGCGCCTAGGTCGCGACATAGATGGCCACAAGATCGTGTTTCGGTACGATTTCCCGAAGAGAAAGTACATCCTCGAGCCATTGATTGAGCTCTCGGATACAGAGGTGGTAGACATCAACACCCTAAATAGCGACCTCAGCTTTCACTTGGTCAAACCCTGGCCGTTGGCCCGTGATGGCCTGCTATTGACCCTGGCAAAAAGCCTGCAGTTCATGTTTGAGAAGAAAGAAGTGTGGTACCGCGCCAGACCTGGGGGTAACTGGCAACCATGGTTGCCCCTATATAGGTCTCTCGCAGTCATTGACATAGAGGTTACTCCCCTCTCCACTGTTGTGAAAAGGGATGGGAAAGTTCGAAAGCTCTACAATCGGGGATCATCCTTCCTCACCTACATAGGTGAAGGTGTCTCTCTGACGAGGGTGGGTCACCGGATCGGGGTTACAGGTGGAAAGCTCCTGCTGCAGCGTTCATTCGATGAAGAAGCTGTTAACCTCCAGGAAGGCACCCTACGGGTAGATGGTGTGTCACGTGTCACCAAAGCGAAGGGTGCTGTTAAACTGCTTCATTGAGTCGGACTCACTAGCCTGCAAATGACTCATATAGTCCTAGAGCTACGTTTCTTAGCCGGCGGCAAAGTGAAGCAGCTAGCCCCTGCCCCTGAGGGGATGAAGATCACTATCGAACCGGATGGAGCAGGGCTCGATCTGGCACAGATATTTCTCGAGGCGATCACTCTGTTCAGTTTAACTCTTCATGTATAGCCATGATTGTCTTCATACTGTTCATGTTGGCATCTACAGCAGTGACACAGAGCGCCGAGACTGCCATGATATTGAAGGCCAAGTGGGCACACTTCCGAGATGAGCCCCAGTATAACCCTTGGGTTGACCATCTCCGGAAAAATATATACGACCGCTTTCACCCACATGAAGCTATTGAATCTGTCTGCCACTACTACGTTGTGGAGAGGGTGGGTCGAGGTTGTACTCATGAGGTAGCTCAATACCACATTATCTGTGTAACGTGTGAATATGTCTGCAGTGGAGCAAATGGTAGGTATTTCAGCATTCGCCCAGGTGAGCGTTGTCAAGGTAGGTGGAAACGGCTATTGACGGACCCATCTTGCCGATGCGACACTAGCCATGACTATGTATTTGTTTGAGCCTATGTCTTTGGTGACACATGTCTAAACCGCTTATGCTCCATGGTTTGAGAGGGCCATAGGGGGGGGGGGGGGGGCACAGATCGTCGGAGCTGTGTCTAATTGGGTGTTAACGCATAGCAGGTGATCTAAACTATTCTTGACTTTGACCCTTCGAGGGTCTGTGGCCTGCAATCATGGGTTTTATGTGGCCAGTCAATGACTGTGCGAGTTGGTCTTGTCATGCTTCTACGTAACGGGTAATTATAGACAGGTTTACCATACTTACACATAACGAGATTTGAACCTGCGATTTTAAAGTTTATCATTTGCTAATAACGCATTACGAGATTTGAACCTGTGATTTTAAAAGTGTATAATACAACGCATTAACTATCTGGAGCATGTATGCATTATTATAGCTGATAAGTTATGTGTTCACACATTGCTGTGTTGGTGCGCTATCATGCGTAACAGCGATTGCACAACTCATGCTCAGAGATAAGATTACTAAGAAGCAAGATTTTAGCGGTGTTGCGGTGGGTCTATCCATAGAGTTGTTGAAATGCATAGCGTTCCCAGGCTGAAGACTGGGTTCAAATCTCACTCAAAAGACCTCGCTAGAACTTACCTGAAATTTCGAAACTAGGTAAGACTAGGGCCGGGGTAATATGACCAGGCTAGATAAAGACCCACCGTGACACCACCCCCCCCCCCCCCAGTGCGGGGTCAAAGCACCACAGACACGCACGCACCAGCTGGCTGGAATATCAACAGGGTGGGGGTAGAAGATTAGTAGGATAGGTACAAAACTGTCCCACAGATAGAAAAACCTCCTCAGGATACCGGTCAGAATAGAGAGAAAGAGAGAGGCCGGCCACTGGCCGGTATCCTGAGGAGGTTCTCCTGGACATGTGGGGTCCGCACGGGAGTTTTATACACATGTCTCAAATCCTATGCCCCAGGGATTGAGAGCCTCCATCTAGAGGCATACACCAACCACATGTCTAAACCGCTTATGCTCCACAGTTTGAGTGGGCGGTGGGGGCCACGGATCGCCAATCGGCGCCCCAGGAGGGAGGCGGTATCATTTTGACTCCAGACATACTACTTACAGAACTGGCCCAGGGCTGCCAGAAGCTAGAACTGCAGCTAGTAACAGACGTAGCGCCTGGATACTAAAGAACTGGCCACGGGCCACCAGGAGCTAAAACTGCAGCTACTAACAGATGTAGAACCCAGATACTAAAGAACTGGCCCCGGGCTGCCATCAGCTAGAACTGCAACTGGTAACAGACGTAGAGCCCAGATACTAAAGAACTGGCCCCGCGCTGCCAGGAGCTAGAACTGCAGCTGTTAACAGATGCAGAGCCCGGATACTAAAGAACTACCCCCGGGCTGCCAGGATCTAGAACTGCAGCGGGTAACAGACGTAGAGGCCGGATACTAAAGAGCTGGCCCGGGCTGCCAGAGCTAGAACTGCAGCAAGTAACAGACGTAGAGCCAGGATACTAAAGAACTGGCCCGGGCTGCCAGGAGCTAGAACTCCAGCTAGTAACAGATGTAGAACCCGGATACTGAAGAACTGGCCCCGGGCCGCCAGGAGCTAGAACTGCAGCGACTAACAGCCGTAGACCCCAGATACCTAACAACTGGCCCCAGTTCGCCAAGAGCTGATATTCGAAACAACCTGGTTGTAAGCTGCCAGAAGTTGAAAACTCGAATCAATCTGGAACCACAAGCTGTCAGGCGCTGAATATTCTAGTGAACTGCCCACAGGTTCACCAAGAGCTGATATTATAACCGGACGACGACCGACGGATAACACGTTTACTTCATATCATGATGATGATGATGATAATCATCTATGGAATATCTTCGCATGAGACTGGTTTTAACTTGTCATGAAGACGAGATATTAATGTGCGAATCGACATAATATTGGCTGTTCAAACTAATGACATTGATGTCTTGAAACGGCTATATATACACCTGTGCAAAAGTTAAGCACCAGCAAAAACAATAGAACGTAGAAACATGATGGTACAACTAGGCTGCCATACTTTTTGTCCCCGCATTAGCTGACATAATTCCAAGTACGAAATGCACATGCATGCATGACTTCACGCCGCTTGATGTCCGTGCGTGGCGGGAAACAGCACACGTGTTCAGTTATGTAAAAGTCCAGTTTGAGGTCTAGAACATTACATACAGATTTAGGCGACAAGATTAGGAATTTTGTACAGAGAGAATTAGCTCTTGATTGTGAACCGCTATGGCAGGACGAAGGTTAAGTGATCGTGTGAAATGGCAAATCATAGGCATGCATACCACTGGTATGTCATGCAGAGAGATTGGCAGACAGCTGAACATTAACCATACTGTAATCAGTCGTTTGATTGCAAAACATGGGCAAACTAACGAGGTGAAGGACAGGCCTAGATCTGGAAGACCGAAGAAGACTACTGCCCGTGATGATCGAGCCCTAGTACGCCTTGTTAGGAGATCTCCATTCACCAACAGCAGAGTGCTCAGCCAGCAATGGGAAACGCGCAATAGAGTGTCAATGTCTACCGTCAAAAGGAGACTGTATGCTGCTGGCATGAAAGCTAGGAGACCTGTCAGACGTCCTCTCCTCACTGCACACCACGAAGAGGAGCGTCTGAGGTGGTGCAACGAAAGAAGACACTGGAACATGAAGTCGGTTCCTGTTTCATGCCACAGATGGTCGAACTCGTGTATGGAGGTCCAGACGCACGGCGTACGACCAACGTAACATCATGGAAGAAGTTCCATTTGGTGGAGGTTCCGTTATGATATGGGGGTGCATCTCATTTGATTGTAAGCTGGATCTGTTGACTGTACCTGGAACACTAAATGGACAAAGATATCAAGATTCCATACTGGATAGAGTTGTGGTCCCTCATTTTGTAAATCATGCACCTGGAACCCACCCTATATTCATGGATGACAACGCCCGACCACATCGTGCTAGAGCTGTGCATGAATACCTCCGCCAGAATGCCATCGAAACCCTACCATGGCCAGCAAGGAGCCCTGACATGAACCCTATTGAGCATATCTGGGACATTCTGGGAAACATGGTGAGAAGGAGGGATCCTCCTGTGCAGAACCTACAGGAATTAACAGACGCACTCCATCTTGAATGGCAACGAATACCACAATGGCGTATCAGTCAGTTGGTGACCAGCATGAGACGTCGTGTCCAGGCCGTCATCCAGGCACAAGGTGGATATACCCGGTATTAATAATGACAGTCTCAAACTCGTGCACAGATGTTAAACTTCGT
The DNA here is from genome assembly GCA_034401795.1 of Chaetoderma sp. LZ-2023a. NCBI lineage: Eukaryota > Metazoa > Mollusca > Caudofoveata > Chaetodermatida > Chaetodermatidae > Chaetoderma > Chaetoderma sp. LZ-2023a. The sequence goes on along the minus strand of CM067371.1, from coordinate 108,799,169 downwards.
TTTCAGACACCATTAATGACAATCTAGCCACGTGTATCAACTGTAGGGCAATAGTTGTCAGTTGTGTCAATACGTAACCATATTCAGGCCTCGTTTTCAAGTTCAAACACAAACATACAGTGTTTCCCCACCATCATAATCAGCATTCCTCTAGTTGCATTATTACCCCTTGCACTAAGATGGATGGGTACATAAATGTTTATGCTATTGCTTTCTTCATAGCACATGAATATACCCTCGCAATGTGCGTAAAAATAGGGTGGTGCTTAACTTTTGCACAGGTGTATATATAGGCTCTACTTCAAACTGCAAATGCAGACACTTTAATGACGGACATATCTATACAATCGGAAGAAACGTTCGTTCGTTCGTTCATTCTTCATTCATAGTGTTATACCGGTGTATGGTGCCTGTGTAGAAACTATATACAAAGTCAGACGGCAACCAATTACATTCTTGTTATTACGCGTATTGCGATTGCGTGCTCTCCATACCACAGCTGGCTACCGAATAACTCACAAGCTCAATCCAAAGACACACACGCTTGCTGTGTGTGACCTGCCTGGATCACGCTGTAGTTGAGATAAATCACGCAGTCCTAAAAATTGAAAATGCTTGTTTACTTGAATCAAAATCAACATAAATTTTGCAAAGATTTAGAACCAATAATATGCTATAATTATATATTTTCTCAACCTTTCACAACAAGAGATAAAGAGATATTATGTAGCAACTACATTAACACCCCCCCCCCCCCCGCATCTCCCCCCCCCCCATTTCAAATAATCAATTTCAAGAAATCGTGCAAGCGTAAATACCAATCTGTCTACAATACTGTAGCAGAATTTGAGCATTGCGATATTAGAGACAGCATGGGCTACGATGTTTATATGGGAATGCGATTGCTACGTAAGATTTCATGATCATATGATAGCAATAGTCGTTGCACCATCTAGAACCATAACTATGAATGTTAGTTGAGAGAACCTATATCTGGACAACCACGCTCAGGGAGGCCATGTCTAACATTTCAGGAAGTTATTTTACCAAACCGTACTAGATCACAAACACACGACAATGTCCCACGTGTACACACCCCACCGCCAACCCCTGTTTCCCAGACCCCGCTTTCCATAAAGCCCGATCACAGGATGCATGAACGCTTGCCATGGCCTGGCTATACATTGTACCACCTAGATCACACATAGCCACAAGCGGGTTGATGAACTAACATGAGCAAGGCAACTCGCTGGCGAACAAGTCGATAGCAATCGCCATCTCAGTTCACTACCAGAGACAACCGTCGGTTTTGATCCATGCTCATATTATAGAACTATAAAAATTTGTCCGTTTTCTCCAACCTTGCCTGCGTCATTTTTAACAAATATCCATCCCTCGAGGAAGACATTGACTTAAAGCTCATGATATTCCTTCGTTAATTAGAGCAGATTTCTATGAATTATTACGCCCTAAATTTATCACTACTTTTCAAACATTTTCTCTCGCTCTCTCTCTCTCTCACCCAGTCTCTCACCCAGTCTCTCACCCAGTCTCTCACTCTCTCTCTCTCTCTCATCTCACTCTCCCTCTCTCTCTCTCTCTCTCTCTCTCTCTCGCTCTCTCTCTCTTCCTCTCTCTCTCCATCTCTACCTCTTTCCTTCTCTCCTCTCCCTCACTCTCTCGCCCAGTTTCCCATTCTCGCCCTGTCTCACCCAGCCAGCCACCCACCCAGCCAGCCACCCACACACACACACACACACGCTCTCTCTCTCTCTCTCTCTCTCTCTCCCCCCCCTCTCTCTCCCTCTCCCCCTCCCTCCCTCCCTCTCCTTCACTCCCCTCATTCCCTCTCACACTCTCTCCCTCCATCCATCCCTCTCTCTCTCTCCCACCATCTCCCTCTATCTCACCCCTCTCTCTTTCTCTCTCTCTCTCCAGCTCTATATCTTTCCGTCTCTTCTCTACCCCCATACTCTCATCCAGTCTCTCAATCTCCCTGTCTCAGGCGCACACACACACACGCACGCACGCACTCACGCACACACGCACTCTCTCTCTCGCGCTCTCTCTCTCTCTCTCCTCCCTCCCCTCTCTCTTTCTCTCTCTCTCTCTCTCTCTCTCTCTCTCTCTCTCTCTCTCTCTCTCTTTCTCTCTCTGCCAGCCCTCCTTCCCTCTCACGCTCTCTCTCGCTTCCTCTCCCCCTCCATACCCCATTCACGCTCTCCTCCCTCTATCTCATCTCATCTCATCTCTCCCTCCAATTAAATTGTATTGTAACATATATGTACAATGGGATCTGGCACATGTTGTAACAATTTAGAGACGCCCTCTCACTAATTATCACTGCATCCCCATTTGATCATCTATCTATACCCACTTCCGTTCATTTCATACAGCTGACATTTAATTCGTTCATTATTGATTAATTGATTAATTAAGCCATTCATCCACCATCCGCCCTTAACACCGGTCCCCACACATTCACCAACATATGTATCCACCGATGCCTCTACCATGCAGCCGCCCAACAACCTGTCCACACATCGATAGGCCCGTCCATCTATCCATTCATTCTTCAGTTCACGGATTCATTGATTGATTAATTGATTGATTGGTTAATTCATGCATCATCTACCAACGCATCATTCTCACACGCACGCACGCACGCACGCACGCACGTACGTACGTACATACGCGCACGCGCAGCACGTACGCACGCATGCATAAATCACACACGTCCTCACGCCTTCAAATCACCCATTAATCCGCGCACCCACCCACACACCCATTCCAATCCATCCATCAACCCAGTCATCCATTCATCCATCGACTCAACTCACTTTCATTCATTTATAATATAGTTTGTTCATTAGTTAATTCCTTCGTTCATTCGTGATTAATGTCTTCATTCAATCTCCTTCCAGGATACGGCTTTATTCAACACAATGGCTTAATGTCGGCATACGGCACAATATCTGAGGGTATTTCGCGATGTTCGGGCTGGAGTGTTCATTTCTTCCACGACTGGTTTGAGTCAGGATACTGCTTATGTTATAGTAATCATAACAGGGTTCGCCAGTGACTTGATGTTAGGCTTGGAACCAGTCTTT
>CM067371.1:108793059-108795559 GCA_034401795.1 Chaetoderma sp. LZ-2023a | reverse complement strand
GCACTGAAATCTGCCTATTTTGGTGGATATTTTGAATTTTGGATTTCGGAAATAGTTTTTCTACACTGGGCATGCCGAAATAAATGTGACTACACACTTGGATTATCTCAATCAGGCAATATTTAGACAAATCTCCATCGTGAGTCCCACTTCATCCAAAATGGTGATATGGAAGTATTTTGGACAGATTTTGCCAAACATCCGTCGACACTATCAAATTCCTTTGAGAAAACTGGTATAAGATCAATTACGAACTCTTTCCCTAGAGAATGCAATTTTAAAAACAGCTAGAAGCGAACCTGTCTATGTGACGAAAGTCCCAAAGTTTGTCCATGTACAAAGCCAATTTTGGGTGTATTATGGTGAGGCAATTAGTCGCTCCTGCCGCTTGAAAAATAGCGGTAAGGCGTGCGTCACCTATCTTGGGTAAAGAGGCATGACCATTTTATTGTGGCACCACGGAACTATCTAACTGTTGCTCAACACCGTTAATATTTTGCCCAGTCAGATGAGTGTTTCGTTGCAGTGGATGTTGCCAAGACCGTTGCCGGGAGAAGCAGCCAGGAGATGGATTGCATTGCATTGATCGGTGATATATTTTACGTGGGCCCAGGTTCTCATATGAGCAGCTAATTTCTAATGGGTACGACTAATCTCAAACAAACACAGTTACGCTGTTAGGACGTGCAGGTCTGTGGCTGGGTGGGTGGATGGATGGATGGATAGGTGCTCCATTTAGATGTATACGGTGTACTAGATAGAGTTGATGATAGTCTGAACCAGTTGATGTTGAAAATATTATTCGAATGATTTGAGTTACCTCGAGAATAAGTTGCTGTCGCCATACCAGGTACTTGTCTCCTGATGTTGTCGCGAAATAACAGCTAATAACGAATGCACACAGATTATTATCCATAACGCGATGTTAGAATCATACTTGGTTTTAAATGGTATATTATATTAGGCCTAGAAGCCTGTACGTTTAAAAAGTGACATTTTAGATTCATGTAATATTTAGACCAGCAGGCTTTGGACGCCCATTTGGCGAATGTGTATTTTACTGACTCAGTTCCGCCTGTCTAATAAGATCTCTGTTGTTTATGCAGGATTGAATATCAAAGTCTTACACAGTATTAACAGATTTGATAAGGCGTGACTTAAGAAGGACTTGCCAGCATTCAGCGCATCAATACCGTGTAAGATGTTCCTTTAGACATTGTTTTAAGATGATGGAGCCAAGATGCATCCCAAGCTAATATACATGGTTAATTTTATGGTTCACTTTGACTTTCGTAATAGAAGCATTGGACTATGAATTACAACATACGCACACTCATGGCTTTTCCAGAAATGAGACAGCATGTACGTGCCAGGTCAGATATCAACCCAAAATGCACTTTGATGGATGCGAACTCGGTGAACCCCAAGATTTGCCTATTATAAATGAATTGGAAAAGCTTAGTCATAGAGCTGTCAAAGGTAAATTGGAATCGAAATTATGTGTGGTATTTCCGGTTGATGGCGACTGGCGAGTCAAAACAATATTTGTTATTGCAAGGTATCATGAAGCCATTGGCACTGGATCAATCCGTATCATAATTGTACAGATGGAAGTTTCCTATCAGAAAAATTCCAACGTAAGCAACCCCATCTTTGTGTTTAAAAGCCATCAATTCTTTCATCATAATGCATCGAATTTAGAAACGGGGAGGGGGATAGATTTATTATACACACGCACGCACGCACGCACGCACGCACGCACGCATGCATATACGCATGCATATACGCACGCACACATGCATGCACGCACGCTGGCTCATTGACAAAATAGATATATTAGATATATAAAATGAGTTTGAACTCTTAATACATGGATGGAAAAATTATTCTACGCGATTTCAGTGTATTACCTATAAGGGTGTTTAAAATTTAATTAATGTGATTTAAACTGAGAGGCTAATTTAACATCAGAGCTCATATACACGAACAGGCTAATCCAAATGTAGATCTCTCTGGAATTCTATGGGAACATCCACCTCGCTTATGGGCAACTTAAGGATGAGTCGCCGATAGTGCTCATCATGTAACTCATAGAATTGGGCGATTAACCTGGTTTGAACAAACGTATCCGTATCTAATAGATACCACAATGGTCCGTAGAATTTGCCTGTAAACATAAACCCAGACCGCCATACACTTAGAGGTTCCAGGTACGTCGTCCCAAAAAGACCATATAGCGGTTCAAGTGTGTGGTTCCGCTAGTTGTAACTCACGGTTAGATTTCCAAACAGCGTGTGACCATATTGACCAGCACACAGTCCTCCCATATATGGGCTAGTTTTGTTAGCATGTCGCTCAGCAACGGCCTGTTCACGGCGAAAGTTAATTGGTCTTGTTAATTTGCTTATAGAATCATATTGAAAGCGACCATTAGTTGAAACTGTGTATGGTTTTCCACCCGCATCTTTGGAGTCAGTGTGCTTTAATAAGTCTACATCAA
>CM067371.1:108720559-108790559 GCA_034401795.1 Chaetoderma sp. LZ-2023a | reverse complement strand
AGAGACTGGATGAGAGTATGGGGGAGAGAAGAGACGGAAAGATATAGAGCTGGAGAGAGAGAAAGAGAGAGTGGTGAGATAGAGGGAGATGGTGGGAGAGAGAGAGAGAGAGAGGGATGGATGGAGGGAGAGAGGGAGAGAGTGTGAGAGGGAGTGAAGGGAGAGGGAGGGAGGGAGGGGGAGAGGGAGAGAGGGGGAGCGAGAGAGAGAGAGAGCGTGTGTGTGTGGGTGGCTGGCTGGGTGGGTGGCTGGCTGGGTGAGACAGGGCGAGAATGGGAAACTGGGCGAGAGAGTGAGGGAGAGGAGAGACGGAAAGAGGTAGAGATGGAGAGAGAGAGGGGGCGAGAGAGCGCGCGCGCGAGAGAGAGAGAGTGAGATGAGAGAGAGGGAGAGAGACTGGGTGAGAGACTGGGTGAGAGAGAGAGAGAGAGAAAATGTTTGAAAAGTAGTGATAAATTTAGGGCGTAATAATTCATAGAAATGTGCTCTAATTAACGAAGGAATATCATGAGCTTTAAGTCAATGTCTTCCTCGAGGGACGGATATTTGTTAAAAATGACGCAGGCAAGGTTGGAGAAAACGGACAAATTTTATAGTTCTATAATATGAGCATGGATCAAACCGACGGTTGCCTCTGGTAGTGAGCTGAGATGGCGATTGCTATCGACTTGTTCGCCAGCGAGTTCCCTTGCTCATGTTAGTTCATCAACCCGCTTGTGGCTATGTGTGATCTAGGTGGCACAATGTACAGCAAGCGTTCATGCATCCTGTGATCGGGCTTTATGGAAAGCGGGGTCTGGGAAACAGGGGTTGGCGGTGGGGTGTGTACACGTGGGACATTGTCGTGTGTTTGTGATCTAGTACGGTTTGGTGAAATAACTTCCTGAAATGTTAGACATGGCCTCCCTGAGCGTGTTGTCCAGATATAGGTTCTCTCAACTAACATTCATAGTTATGGTTCTAAATGGTGCAACGACTATTGCTATCATATGATCATGAAATCTTACGTAGCAATCGCATTCCCATATAAACATCGTAGCCCATGCTGTCTCTAATATCGCAATGCTCAAATTCTGCTACAGTATTGTAGACAGATTGGTATTTACGCTTGCACGATTTCTTGAAATTGATTATTTGAAATGAATCAGGAAAACGTTAGGGGTGTGTGGGGGGGGGGGGGGGGGGGGGGGGTGTTAATGTAGTTGCTACATAATATATCTTTATCTCTTGTTGTGAAAGGTTGAGAAAATATATAATTATAGCATATTATTGGTTCTAAATCTTTGCAAAATTTATGTTGATTTTGATTCAAGTAAACAGGCATTTTCAATTTTTAGGACTGCATGATTTATCTCAACTACAGCGTGATCCAGGCAGGTCACAAACAGCAAGCGTGTGTGTTTTTGGATTGAGCTTGTGAGTTATTCAGTAGCCAGCTGTGGTATGGAGAGCACGCAATCGCAATACGCGTAATAACAAGAATGTAATTGGTTGCCGTCTGACTTTGTATATAGTTTCTACACAGGCACCATACACCGGTATAACACTATGAATGAAGAATGAATGAACGAACGAACGTTTCTTCCGATTGTATAGATATGTCCGTCATTAAAGTGTCTGCATTTGCAGTTTGAAGTAGAGCCTATATATATAGCCGTTTCAAGACATCAATGTCATTAGTTTGAACAGCCAATATTATGTCGATTCGCACATTAATATCTCGTCTTCATGACAAGTTAAAACCAGTCTCATGCGAAGATATTCCATAGATGATTATCATCATCATCATCATGATATGAAGTAAACGTGTTATCCGTCGGTCGTCGTCCGGTTATAATATCAGCTCTTGGTGAACCTGTGGGCAGTTCACTAGAATATTCAGCTCCTGACAGCTTGTGGTTCCAGATTGATTCGAGTTTTCAACTTCTGGCAGCTTACAACCAGGTTGTTTCGAATATCAGCTCTTGGCGAACTGGGGCCAGTCGTTAGGTATCTGGGGTCTACGTCTGTTAGTCGCTGCAGTTCTAGCTCCTGGCGGCCCGGGGCCAGTTCTTCAGTATCCGGGTTCTACATCTGTTACTAGCTGGAGTTCTAGCTCCTGGCAGCCCGGGCCAGTTCTTTAGTATCCGGGCTCTACGTCTGTTACTTGCTGCAGTTCTAGCTCTGGTAGCCCGGGCCAGCTCTTTAGTATCCGGCCTCTACGTCTATTACCCGCTGCAGTTCTAGATCATGGCAGCCCGGGGGTAGGTCTTTAGTATCCGGGCTCTGCATCTGTTAACAGCTGCAGTTCTAGCTCCTGGCAGCCCGGGGCCAGTTCTTTAGTATCTGGGCTCTACGTCTGTTACCAGTTGCAGTTCTAGCTGATGGCAGCCCGGGGCCAGTTCTTTAGTATCTGGGTTCTACGTCTGTTAGTAGCTGCAGTTTTAGCTCCTGGTGGCCCGTGGCCAGTTCTTTAGTATCCAGGCTCTACGTCTGTTACTAGCTGCAGTTCTAGCTTCTGGCAGCCCTGGGCCAGTTCTGTAAGTAGTATGTCCGGAGTCAAAATGTACCGCCTCCCTCCTGGGGCGCCGATTGGCGATCCGTGGCCCCCACCGCCCTCTCAAACTGTGGAGCATAAGCGGTTTAGACATGTGGTTGGTGTATGCCTCTAGATGGAGGCTCTCAATCTCTGGGGCATAGGATTTGAGACATGTGTATAAAACTCCCGTGCGGACCCCACATGTCCGGGAGAACCTCCTCAGGATACCGGCCAGTGGCCGGCCTCTCTCTTTCTCTCTATTCTGACCGGTATCCTGAGGAGGTTTTTCTATCTGTGGGACAGTTTTGTACCTATCCTACCTATCTTCTACCCCACTCTGTTGATATTCCAGCCAGCTGGTGCGTGCATGTCTGTGGTGCTTTGACTCCGCACTGGGGGGTGTCACGGTGGGTCTTTATCTAGCCTGGTCATATTACCCCGGCCCTAGTCTTACCTAGTTTCGAAATTTCAGGTAAGTTCTAGCGAGGTCTTTTGAGTGAGATTTGAACTCAGTCTGCAGCCTGGGAATGCTATGCATTTCAAGAACTCTATCGATAGACCCACCGCAACACCGCTAAAATCTTGCTTCTTAGTAATCTTATCTCTGAGCATGAGTTGTGCAATCGCTGTTACGCATGATAGCGCACCAACACAGCAATGTGTGAACACATAGCTTATCAGCTATAATAATGCATACATGCTCCAGATAGTTAATGCGTTGTATTATACACTTTTAAAATCACAGGTTCAAATCTCGTAATGCGTTATTAGCAAATGATAAACTTTAAAATCGCAGGTTCAAATCTCGTTATGTGTAAGTTTGGTAAACCTGTCTATAATTACCCGTTACGTAGAAGCATGACAAGACCAACTCGCACAGTCATTGACTGGCATATTAAAACCCATGATTGCAGGCCACAGACCCTCGAAGGGTCAAAGTCAAGAATAGTTTAGCTCACCTGCTATGCGTTAACACCCAATTAGACACAGCTCCGACGATCTGTGCCCCCCCCCCCATGGCCCTCTCAAACCATGGAGCATAAGCGGTTTAGACATGTGTCACCAAAGACATAGGCTCAAACAAATACATAGTCATGCTAGTGTCGCATCGGCAAGATGGGTCCGTCAATAGCCGTTTCCACCTACCTTGACAACGCTCACCTGGTAGAATGCTGAAGTACCTACCATTTGCTCCACTGCAGACGTATTCACACGTTACACAGATAATCTGGTGTTGAGCTACCTCATGAGTACAACCTCGACCCACCCTCTCCACAACGTAGTAGTGGCAGACAGATTCAATAGCTTCATGTGGGTGAAAGCGGTCGTATATATTTTTCTGGAGATGGTCAACCCAAGGGTTATACTGGGGCTCATCTCGGAAGTGTGCCTTCTTGGCCTTCAATATCATGGCAGTCTCGGCGCTCTGTGCCACTGATGTAGATGCCAGCATGAACAGTATGAAGACAATCATGGCAAACATAATCTCACCCTCTCTAGCGGGCAGACGGGCGGTACAGTACCGTGTAGAATGGGTCCTCTCCGAGGTGCCCCAGCGAGGCACAACATACAAACACGCCGATGTGCTACATCAACCTCCGGGCAGTGCACACAGCAGCTCACGACGATGAGCTAGGTGTCTTTTCAGATGAGGATGAGCCAGATGTCACACAGTGGGAAGAGGAGATGGCGCGGAAGTTTAAGATCAAGAAAGCCATCCAGCAGCGGATCTACTATCTTGGTAATAAGGTGAAGTTCCAGATATCACGTCTCAGAAAGCTACTGGCACCCGACATAGTGCTGGATGACCTCTGTCTAAGAGACGTCTGTCTCAACACCAGCAAGCTGGTACCGTTCGCCGGGCTCTCCAAAATGAACCCTTCCATGACTCATGAGCAGATTCTGCAGGTGATGCCGGTTTAAGCCTCCAGATATACTATGGCAAAATCAGAGTGGCTGAAGCAGCCTGAACTTTATCCCGCATTAGCACCTGAGGAGGGTGATTCAGTGTACAGCTGCCGACTCCAGCAGATTGACACCATCAGGCAGAATCTCATCAGTGAGACAGAAAAGTACAGCAGAACGTGCAGGCGATATAAGACAGCTTACAACGTCCTCGCGCGTACAACCAATGCTGCGGGTGTGATTGGAGCCAGTGCTGGTGTGGCAGCTGTGACCACTCTCGCTACAGGTGTGGGTGCCCCCATCGCCATCCCGCTGGGTGATGTGACACTAGCCGCCACTGTCTTGGCCACGGGCTTGGGGATGGGGCAGCGGCAGACCAGAAGGAGGTTGGAGAAGCATGCTAAGTACGTGACACTAGCACAGAGTATGCTACGGACTATCGACGAGTCTGTCAGTAAAGCTCTCGAGGATGGCAAGGTCACCGATGAAGAGTACCGCCATATATTGAAGGTCCAAGCCCTGTACCACACTGAGAAACCTAAAGTGTGACAACAATACCTCAAAGGCTCCAGCGGGCGGGGTGATATGGAGGAGATAAAAAACGAGATGTTACGGCGAGGTCACCTCGCCGGTCTCTGGAGTCGAGATGATTACAAATAGTGTGCTGCCTGTACGGTACCTTTAAGAACACCAGTATAGATGGCCTTCCCATTGAACCTCATGACAGTGAACCGGAGCCAACCGCCCCTCCTGGGTACACCCTTGACTGGCCTGAGAGGCCTACTGGATGATATACCAGAGCTAACACCGTTCTCCATCACAGTGGTTGGACGGGCCGGAATAAGCTTCTCCGTCAACCCACGGCCGCTGACCAACCGCCCCATCACCATCAAGGATGTGAAGCAAGCTCATACTTGGATGGCCGCCCCAAGCCTCTCATACTGGAATCAGCAGCTGAGCTTTGCCGTCTGGTGTGCCACGGCAGGATGTGGAGTAAGTTCCACCCTGCTTCACTCCTATTCTGCTACTCCTGAAGCTGTGCTCATCGCCAACTGTCTCAGATTCCACGTGTACTTCACGGTGTGACGAATCCTCCATGAGCTGGGTGCAAGCCTCCCTGATACAAACGACTCCGACCCACAGCTCAACAGTCATAGCGTCTCAGCGGCCAGCAGACTACAGAGAGAGTTCAGCGCTCACCCAGACTATCGGTGGCATGGTGGCGACAACAATGGTCTAGGGGTTATGTACGGTGACCCGAGACATGACTACTCAGGATTTCCCTATCGAACACCCCGACGAGCAGGCCATCAGGAGACAGCGACATTCTCGTTCGATCCAGACTCTGACCCTGGAACGATAGCGCAAAATATGCACATCACCGGAATCAGGCAGGACTATCCAGATGTGTGGAAGTACTTTGTCCCACATACCACCTCAGGCCTCACACCAGCAGGGATCGTTCGGATCAACCATTCCCTAGAAGCACTGTGCTACTGCCTCATTACAGCACAGACCAAGCTGCGTCATTCCATAGATGGTGTCAGCGGAACAGAGGCCCAGGCCATGTTCATCAGTCTCGTTGAAGATATGATCATCGTGGCAGATCCCAGCAGTCTTATTGCTAAGTTCCAGCAGGGGTTGCAGAAGGCCCGTTGCAAACTTGACATTGCTATTTCACCACACATACGGTTGATTCCGAGCAACATGATCGTGAACATCGAGGACCTCCAAGTCAGGGGCTATAACAACATTATAGTCGAGGGGAGTTCCCCCGGTGTCAACTTCGGTTTCAATACGGATATCAACACACCTACGCATAGTATGGGCCCTACAGTCGTTCTGACCATGCAGCCAGTTGACACGACGCTTCCCATGGCAGCGCCAACCCCGCCACTGCAGCCAGTCGACACGACACCTCTTCCCATGGCAGCTCTACGAGTGGTGTCAGACCTAGCTATCATGGTGCTCGGGATCAGCCTACTCCGCAGCTAGTAAATCAGCTATAAGACTATCCTGACTCTCGTCAGTAGCAGTGGGGACTACGGCGAGACACTGAGCCAGCTTGGCCTGCCCTACAGGAGACCAAAGGGGACTTTATCGCAGGTGTACAGAGGGCAGCTGATCTGTACCGCTTCATCTTCAGCAACAAGGACACAGGTGAGCTGTCACACTTCAAGCCATCTCTGGAAAAGGCGCAGACCTTCACCTACAAGCTGAATCCAGCCAGGAAACTAGCCTGCTCTATGCGTCATCGCTGACAGACTGTCGGCCGCAACTTCTTTTCGTTCATCAGAAGGCTGAGGAGGTTCGTCCGCTACTTCGTCAGAAGCGTGAGGAACTTCGTCAGAAGCTTGAGGAACTTCGTCAGAAGCTTGAGGAACTTCGTCAGAAGCCTGTTGTTGAAACTCTATCCACTGAGGGTCAGATGGTAGGACTCTCTTCTTCTGGAACTTCTCACGGAAGACCCACTTTTTCCATGCGTGATGAGCATCTGACTTGCGAGCGGCTTTGATGAGGTAGTCCTGGTAGTTATCTGGGAATTTTAGAAATGCTGGCAGATTCCTGCCCAATCTCCTATGCCCTCTTTCATTGAAGATGTGCTCAACAGCCTCCTTGCGGCCATCAGTGAGCCCCTCCTGAGTACTTTTGGCATGCCCAGTGTCATGGCTTTCCGCTACAGCGGCACTGTCCTCCTCCCTGAGGTAGTTATTTGCTCAAGACTGGAGGCTATCCAGTAAATCTCGCTTTTCCTGGCTTTGGAGGCTAAATACGGGAGCCCACTTCCCGAGCATTAGTAGATCTTTTGGTTCGACCTTCGCCCTTTGGAGAGCTAGAATAACTGGACTGTTGGGTTGGCCCACTTGTAGGTTTAGTGCCCTGCCCTGGGTGCTGTCAAACTTCCCGTAGAGTATCCAAGTCAGGAGTTCTTTTGTACTACAAGCTGGCGCTCCTTCCTCTATGGCGGCCAGTATCTCCGCATCCATCAGCGGCATACCCTTGGCTCGCTTGTGGATAATGTTGATGTCACGAAGCAGTCCTCGGACCCTGTCACAGTGGGACAGTGCACGCCGTGGCTGTCGTGCTGACTGTCGTGCCGACTTGTCCTGCTGCCTGTAGATAATCTGCTGGAGAACTTTACCAAACATGACAGCCGTTTAAAACCTCCATATACGGAGGCCTTAAACATGCTGCAGTATGTGCAACATCCGGATGGGGCCCTTGAACCCAGGCCATCGCACCGCACTGATCCTCGGAAGGACTGCCTGACGGTCATTCAACCCAGTATACACGATGAGAACCCGTTGTCCGCTGCTGGGAAGTACATCGACTTTGCAATCTCGGCACAGATCCACGAGATCAAGAGCATGACACTCGAGTTCAAGCTTCAGAGCACAACAGAACAGACGATAGAGCTCCCGAAGGTTATGAACAGGCGGGAGATCGTATAGCGCAACAGCACCGTGGACACCACCTATGTGAATGATGAGTACCGAGTCCTAGGTCCGCTGGCTCATGACCCAACCTTCTATGCAAAGGGAAAGGGTTACTACGCTGTGGGTGAGGGGTTCACGGAATTCGAACTACAGGTAGGTGTCGAGAAGCCTGTGGCAGTTCCACTCTTCACCCTCCTCGAGAACACACACGTGAATCCGGCTGCCATGCAGGATAGGTTCTTCCTCCGGGTGTACACTGAGCATCTCGCAGATACATCGATGAATGCTCCAAGACTTCATGTCTGGCATGACGAGAATGACCAGGAACTGAAGCAAACGGGATCCAAACAGCGGATCGTGCATGTGGAGCGAGAACACCAGCAGGTCCAAGCCACAGCTAACCAAAAGGTAGAGCTGACATTGCATCGTGGTGCATCAGACTGTGTCGCTGTTGCTGTCCTGGTTCAGAAGGGGGCACCCATCCAGCAGGTGGATAAGCTGGACGACTTCAAACTTGTGGTTGCTGGGACCAATGTTCTTGGTGAGGTGCGCGAGCTTGCTGACTGCTAACTCTACAGACAGAAAACTAAGTCATATGCACTTCTGCGACTAACCAGTGGATGCGACGACCACAAGTTGGCACTCGAGGGCCGTCACCACCACGGGGGCAGGGACATCCCGCCTAATCAGGGCAACCGGCCCAGCTTCAACATCGGAAACCTCATAACTGGGACTCGCCAATTAGGTGTGACAGTACTTTACTTTGGCTATGCTAAGGTATGCATATCGAACAAATCAGGTATTCACCTTGAGCGTGCGTAGAGCATGACCCCTGTCGTCACTGCTGCAGCTGCCACCACTACCATAAGCTCTGCTGTCTTCTGACCTGTCGATGCTTCATAGTCGAGCATTGGCTCAGATACAGCCTCGCAGTACTCATCGAGACTTTCATTAGCCTCTTTGAGGCTCTGGTTAGCGTGAGCACGGAGTTGTCATTGGCGTGCCTCCCTCTGGCGCATCCGCTCGAGTGCTTTGCTGTATTCAAACTTCTCCTTAGACAGCTTCTCCATCGCCTGGTTATGACGCTCACGCTCGACCTCTGCCGCCTTCTTGTCGGCGAAGCTGAGTACCCAGTTCGCTAAGGCAAACACGCCCACATTCAAGATTGCGGATGCCATGCTATAGTCTACAGTTTAAAGCTACTATATAGCTATCCCCAGAGACGGATATGTATGAACCAGAGGCTTATGAAGATCCAGTCGAGGATATAGATGACGAGGACTATGAGGAGGACTATGATGAGGAGGAGGATGCAGACGACTACGATGTAGCGCAGACCGCGGGTGAGTATGATGATGTAGAGCCTGAATCCTGCAAGCTAATACATAGAGCGAAAGGAATCTATCGCACTTACATAAAAGGTTCTATTGGTCCGCTGGCAGCAGTTGGGGCTCTGATTGCTCTGTTCACAACGAAGGCGGGCGAGACGGACCGCAAGATCGCCAACAATGCTCTCCATGGTGTGGAGAAGATTTCTGAAGCCATACCACCATTGCCTCAGGAGTAGGTACGTTCTTCAGAGTCGCAGGCCCTTGGCAACCGTACGTTGCCATAGCACTCGCGGCCATCTGGGCCGCCAAACATTTAAGCTATACTATATAAGGATGGCATCCCTATACGACTGGGTCAAGACACTTAACTTCCGAGGGTTAGTCGATAAGCTACCATTCAGCGAGGAACCAGCAGAGACTAGACGCCGGTGTACGGAGGTGGTTGAGGAGGCCTTCAGTGGCTGTCGAATGAATGACGGCCGACTTCATCTGTGTAGAGTTCACCCAGGCCGTGCATGACAGGACTGGAGTGGACGTCAGTAATACCCTCACCCAGACCATGCGTAACAGGACGGGAGTGGACGTCAGTGATGAAATCCAGCTTTCTTGAGGAACTCTACTATCAGCCTGGTGGATATTACCGTGAGACCCACCAACTACTCGAGGCTGTACGTCGCAAGGGCCACAACTTCACATTGGAGACAGTTAGCCAGTGGCTCAGCCGCCAGGCGATGTGGCAGATATACAGACCTCGTCCACAGCACATCAGGCATGCCCATTTCGATGAAACTGTTCCGAATAGAGTTCACCAGGCAGAAGTTCTATTCCTTCCACATGACTCGGTTGGTCGTAAGACCTACAAGCATGCCCTCACCATCGTCGATGTCGCCAGCAGGTACAAGGCTGCAGCACCGCTCACAGATAAGTCAGCTGGCCAGGTGGCCCAGGCATTCCAGGGTGTCTACGACGATCCGGAAAAACCCCTCCAGTGGCCAGAATTGTTGCATGTGGATGAGGGTAAGGAGTTCAGAGGCGAGACTGCTGCCCTCATGTGGAAACATGGTGTGGCAATTAGACGAGGTGAAGTTGGTCACCACCGTGCCCAGGCAATCGTCGAGCGGTGGAATCGGACACTGGCAGAGAGACTGTTCCCACACCAATACGCCCAGGAAATGGCACAGGCTGGAGAACAGTCCAGAAAGGTTTGCCCCCGGTGGTAGAGCGATCCAATACTGAGGTAACTCGGTTAACTGGTAAGAAGCCAGTAGAGGCTATCCAACGATCCTCTGTTGCCCAACCTTCCGGATGAGCAGACAAGGAACAGGTGTGCCTTCCATCTTATGCTCTGGTTCGGTACCTGTATGAACCTGGTGAGTTGGAAGGTGGGCGACGACGTGCAACAGATCCTACCTGGTCGCTAGATGTCCACAGACTTGACAGGTATGTCGAGATGGAGGGGCAGCCTATGCTGTACTATCTGGCACGCTCAGAGAGCTGTCCCAAACGTCCGTTTGTTCGGGAGGAGCTTCAGGTGGTCCCTCCAGACACACAGCTACCACCGTCGCCAGGTGTCTAAGCCTGAGGGATATGGTACTCGATTGGCTCGGTATGGACACCATCTGGCAACACATGCCACTTATCATAGTGGGCTGAGAGACCGAGATTTTCCTGTTCATACATAACCATTCCCTGGTTGCGCATGCGTAGGCCTCGGTTTGTAGCTCGGTCTATGCTACCATTTAGGGCACTGAAGAACCTCTGCCAAGAGACATCGTTCTGACGTTTAGACATACCTTTGGCTGAGCATTTCACCTTCCCAGCGAGGCTCTCCACATAGTAGCACTTGGAACAGAGAGTGATACCACGGTTGCCTTCGAACTTGAGCTTGAACAGTCCCGGAGTCTGTCCAGACCACTTGTCCCAAGCTAGCCACTCCCACTTATGAGCCTCATACTCTGCTCCGCATCTCAGGGCGAATGACTTCGTCGAGGCTGGAGGCAGCTATTGCGATGTACGCAGAGTCTGTGTCCATCTGCAGGTACTCAAATCTGTCACGAGGCACATAGTGATCCAGGAAGTCGTAGTAGAACTCCACCATCCTCAGCTTCGCGAGCTCGTATCCACACCTGGAAGAGGCGACGAATGGTGATTTTGGCCTTGCGACTCTGGAGCTCGTAGGACTCGCCGAGCTCCTCGAGATCCTCGAACCATGCACTGTGGAGGGCTCTATCTACCGCTTGTTCATCCTTGGTGAAGGTTGTGTTGCTGTGACGCTCTAGAGCCTCGATGAGCTTGCCGTAAGCACTGTTGCCTAGTAGCTTGAACAGATCTGCCAAGAGCGCTTTGCTCTTATCAACATCTCCTGTACGACGAGCATCGGTAACATTGTTCACAAACCACTCAAAGGGTCTCTGCGGTTTGTAGTCTATTGTGCGGTAGACAGCTGTAATCTCTAGCCCATGGGCGAGGTACCACTTGAGTGATGGTGCATACATGAGCTTCCTCTTGGCTGAGAGTGCGCCGACTAGTTTACTGGTTATGGAACGTTTCCTACCTGTTTTCTCTAGGTATGTGAGCATCTCAACAGATACTGCCTCAGCTGGAATCTCTCTGTTGTAGAAGAGAGGTGGCATTTCCTCGATCTTCGCCCACAGTGCCTTAGGAACCTCTATGTCCACTTCAGCGAACCGAACCTGTGGTCAGCCAGCGGATCCTTCTTAAATCGTGCTATGTTGCTAGCACCGGGCCACTGCCGTACTGTCTCCTTACCACATGGCATCTCTTTAGCCATCGTAGACAAGTACAGGGCATTAGCATCATAGCCTAGAAGACGGTTGCAGACCGTACCACCATGGATTCGAGTCACGCCTGCCTCATGGTATCGAGTGAAGACAATGCTGGGTCCGCCAACAGCTGCATCTTTCAGCATCTCATAGGCCTCCTTGTTTGGGGCATAGATGCTAACATCAGGCATGTTTTGAGTGGTTCCACGAAGCAGATACTGCAGAGACACTCCTGGGTGGGACACAGCATCCTTGAGAATGTCTATACCTCTGTCTGTGTAGAACTGTCGCATCCGCTCTAGGGCTTCGATGAATGGGCTGACATCCAAGTTATTGTAGTATCGCAATCCATTGTCTCTGAATGTCTGTTTGCACTGTTTCCACTCCGATAGCTTCAGGAGGTAGCCCCCCTTGAGCTTAGACCACCACGCTGGGTAGTCAGGGAGTCCGGGATAATTAAGCCTCTCGGGTGTGTCGAACCATTCATATGGGAACCAGCTTGTCATGGTCTAAAGGTATGAACTGTGCCCTGATGTCTGTACGGATTCTGTGTGCTCGCCTGGTAATCTCATCCATGAAAGCCTTGATCAGAGCTTCTGGGTCAGGATTGCAGCGGTGAGTTTGCTCACTGGTGGAGCCTTCCAAGGAGCAGCCAACTGACACAGAGATCGGTATGTGGGTACTCTCAATCGTGAGAGTCTCCGTAGGATGTGTATTGATACCATCTAGGAGTGCTTCGCAGTCGTAAACTATGAAGTGTGGGTATGGGACAGTCTGAACTCGTTTAGGGACGCTTGGACAGCGTTTTATACAGCACTCCCACTGTACCACAAGCGTGCATCCAGAGGCTCTCAGCTTCTCATCTCTCAGGACTGTCTTGCAGTATCTTTGTTCGGCATCCTCACCTGGCTGGTGTTGTCGACATCCATGCCAGTAACAGCCGTGGAACTGGTAAACGGCGTTGGTGGCTGGATCATAACCATCTACGGGAGCACCCTCGATCCAATGCTCACCACCGTGTCCACACTGTACATGGTGTATGTGTACGCCTCTGTTTCTCGACTCATACTCGATCCAACGAGTAGCCGCTGAACTGGATGGTTCGGGCGGATAGAATGCTTTCTCATATGCAGACTGTGGTGCATCAACCTTCTCCCCAGGGCACTCCATGGTTGTTTTGCCGCCTGTACAACGGTCAGCATGACGCTGAAGATTCGAGGCCTTTGTGAACCTCTGCTTACAGTGACTGCAGACTAGTGTATGTGCGAGCTTGGAGATGTTCTTGATGTAGAAGGCGTGGTGGTCCCACACTCTGATGGTCATGGTGTCACGGTAGTGAGCCGCTTGCCTGATCAAGTGCCAGGTGCCCTCTTCGGTTGGTTCGTACACGCGAATCCCGATCTTGGCGAAGAACTCTACCTTGTCCAGCTGGTCTAGGGATGTCTTTGGTATGTCAACCACAGGCCTGTTCAGGCCATAGAACTGTGTGGCAAGCCCTCGTGCAGGAGCTGTACTTCTATCAGCTCTCACTCCTCGGTGGACTGCTAGACATCTCCAGAGACACAGGTTGTCCCTGTAGGTGTCGAGGGCAGTCATACTCTTCTTCTGTCGTAGCCAGTCTGGGAGGGGGGCCTGTCCCAAGCAGAGGTCGATGACAGCCCTGACCTCAACATTGATTGATCGAATGAAAGCCTACTTGGTGTTGGGTCGATCGATATTGTCTGGGTCAAGGCGGGCTTGCTCTCTTGCCGCCACCCAGTCCTGAGCTGCTCCTATCATGTTCAGCCACGGACTCTCTGGAGCATTCTTGTGGAAGAGCACCACCCTACCGTCCTCGATGTGTCGGATGCGATAGGTGTGGGTATGCCAGAGGTAGAAGGCGTTATGGACAGTCTGCTGGATCTTACCCATGCTCTGTCCTGTGGTGTCTTCATTGAGGCCTTGGAAGAACGTCCAGCATATAGTTCGCCGTCCTCTCTCCTCACCTTCCATCTCACCCAGACGTTCATTGAGAATCTGCTCACCCTCTCGCCTCATGCTCCGGGCTAAGGGTTCAGACCTCCCCATCACTCGCTTAGTGATCCTGCGTAGGGCAGGTAGGCACTCCATTGGATGGTCTGCCATCCGCGTCGCTACAGCTTTGGCTCGTAAGCTAGCAGTCACCTCCTCGTCCAACCGACGAAGCTCACGGCTCTGCTGCGCTTTCTTGTGGAAGTTCTCAGGATCATCTCTGGTGGTCGCTGGAAACCGTCCCGTCTTCATTGCTCGGGAGAGTCGCTTCTGCAACTCCTCGGCACGGGCCTGTCTGATCATCTGGAGCAGATCGGCTTTCTTGGCCTTAGAGTAGCCTCTAAGGCCGAATTGCTTTGCAATAGCGCGAAGCTGTGCAACAGTAATCATGGTGTTTATCACTGTGGATGCCTGTCTCTAAATGGGCGTTCAGACCCTATTATGTGTGGTTGAACACAAGGCGATCAGTACCTGGAACCTGTGGGTGGCCCGTCTCGATATGATAGTGGATGCTCATCTCTAAATGGCCGTTCAGACCCTATTATGTGTGGTTGATCACAAGGCGATCAGTGGTATATATCCCTGTGGATGACTGACTCTAAATGGGCGTTCACATGCCCAGAGGTTGGGCCCTCGGTGACGTAGATTGCCCCTTCTGCGTCTACGTGAACGCCAAGCGACGTAGTTAAATAATTGGGGCAAAGTTATCTACCGGGACGCGCTGCGACGTAGATAGCTGTGGGGGCAAAGTCATCTACAGGGGCGCGCCATGACGTAGATAGCTGTGGGGACAAAAAGTTATCTACCGGGATGCACCACGACGTAGATAGCTGTGGGGGCCAGGGATTGAGAGGGCGGTGGGGGCCACGGATCGCCGATCGGCGCCAGTGGAGGGAGGTGGTATCATTTTGACTCCGGACATACTACTCTTTAGGATCTAGGTTCTACGTCTGTTACTAGCTACAGTTCTGGCTCCTGGCGACCCAGGGCCAGTTTTTAGTATCCAGGCTGTACGTCTGTTACCAGCTGCAGTTCTGGCTCCTGGCGGCCCAGTGCCAGTTCTTCAGTATTCGGGCTCTACGTCTGTTACCAGCTGCAGTTGTAGCTCCTAGCGGCCTGTTGCCAGTTCTTTAGTATCCGGGCTCTACATCTGTTACCAGCTGCAGTGCTAGCTCCTGGCAGCCCAGGGACAGTTCTTTAGTATCTGAGCTCTACGTCTGTTAGTAGCTGCAGTTCTAGCTGATGGCGGCCCAGAGCCAGTTCTTTAGTATCCGGGCTCCACGTCTATTAGTAGCTGCAGTTCCAGATCCTGGTGGCCCGGGCCAGTTCTTTAGTATCCGGGCTCTACGTCTGTTACCAGCTGCAGTTCTGGCTCCTGGCGGTCCAGGGCCAGTTCTTCACTATTCGGGCTCTACGTCTGTTATCAGCTGCAGTTGTAGCTCCTAGCGGCCTGTGGACAGTTCTTTAGTATCCGGGCTCTACATCTGTTACCAGCTGCAGTTCTAGCTCCTGGTGGCCCAGGGACAGTTCTTTAGTATCTGAGCTCTACGTCTGTTGGTAGCTGCAGTTCTAGCTGATGGCGGCCCAGAGCCAGTTCTTCGGTATTCGGTCTCTACGTCTGTTACCAGCTGCAGTTGTAGCTCCTGGCGGCCTGTGGCCAGTTCTTTAGTATCCGGGCTCTACGTCTGTTAGTAGCTGCAGTTCCAGATCCTGGTGGCCCGGGCCAGTTCATTAGTATCCGGGCTCTACGTCTGTTAGTAGATGCAGTTCTGCATCCTGGCAAGCCGGCGCCAGTTCTTTAGTATCCGGGCTCTACGTCTGTTAGAAGCTGCATTTCTGGCTCCTGGAAGCCCGTGGCCAGTTCTTTAGTGTCCGGGATCTATGTCTGTTACTAGCTGCAGTTCTGGCTCCTGGCACCCTGTGGCCTGTTCTTTACTATTCGGGCTCTACATATGTTACCAGCTGCAGTTCTAACATGTAGCGGCCTTGGGCCAGTTCTTTACTGTCCGGGCTCTATGTTTGTTACCCACTGCCGTTCTGGCTCCTGGCGGCTAGGGGCCAATTCTATACTATCTGTTCTCTACGTTTGCTAGCAGCTGCAGTTCTAGCTCCTGTTGGCCCAGGGCCGGTTCCTTAGTATCCGGGCTCGATGTCTGTAATCAGCTGCAGTTCAAGCTCCTGGCAGCCGGGGCCAGTTCTTTAGTATCCGGGCTCTATGTCTGTTACCCGCTGCAGTTCTGGCTCCTGGCAGCCCGGGCCAATTCTGTAGTATCCCGTTTATTACCAGCTGCAGTTCTAGCTCCTGGCGCCCGGGGCCAGTTCTTTAGTATCTGGTCTCTACATCTGTTACCAGCTGCAGTTCTAGCTCCTGGTGGCCCGGGGCCAGTTCTTTAGTCTCCAGGCTCTACGTCTGTTACCAGCTCCAGTTTTATCCCCTGGCAGCCCGGGACAGCTCTTTTGTTTCCAGGCTGTTTTCAACTGTAGTTCGAGCTCCTGCCACCCCGGGGTAAGTTCTTTAGTATCCGGGCTCTACATCTGTAACCAGCTGCAGTTAAAGCTCCTGGCAGCCTGGGCCAGTTCTTTAGTATCCGGGCTCTACGTTTGTTACCCACTGCAGTTCTAGATCGTGGCAGCCAGGGGCCAATTCTTTAGTATCCTGTCTCTAGGTCTGCTACCAACTGCAGTTCTAGCTTCTGTCAGCCCGGGGCCACTTCTTTAGTATCCGGGATCTACGTCTGTTACTAGCTGCAGTTCTGCCTTCTGGCGGCCCGGGGTCAGTTCTTTAATATACGGGCTCCACATCTGCTACTAGCTGCAATTCTAGCTCCTGGTGCCCCAGGGCCAGTTCTTTAGTATCCAGTCTCTACGTCTGTTACCAGCTGAGGTTCTAGCTCCTTGCAGCCCGGGGTGAGTTCTTTAGTTTCCAGGCTCTACGTCTGTTTTCAACTGCAGTTCGGGCTCATGCTGCCGCGGGGCCAGTTCTTTAGTATCCCGGCTATACGTCTGTTACCAGCTGCAGTTCTGGCTCCTGCCGGCCCGGGTTCAGTTCTTTAGTATCTGGGATCTACGTCTGTTACTAGCTGCAATTCTCCTGGTGGTCCACGGCCAGTTCTTTAGTATCCAGGCTCTATGTCTGTTATCAACTGCAATTCTAGCTCCTGTCGCCCTGGGGCCAGCTCTTTAGTATCCTGGCTCTACATCTGTTACCAGCTGCAGTTCTTGCTCCTGGCGGCCCGGTGCCAGTTCTTTAATATCCGGCCTCTACATCTGTAACCAGCTGCAGTTCAAGCTCCTGGCAGCCTGGGCCAGCTCTTTAGTATCCTGGCTCTACATCTGTTACCAGCTGCAGTTCTAGTTCCTGGCGGCCCGGGGCCAGTTCTTTAGTATCCAGTCTCTTCCTCTGTTACCAGCTGAGGCTCTAGCTCCTTGCAGCCCGAGGCGAGTTCTTTAGTTTCCAGGCTCTACGTCTGTTTTCAACTGCAGTTCTGGCTCATGCTGCCCCGCGGCCAGTTCTTTAGTATTCCGGCTCTACGTCTGGTACCAGCTGCAGTTCTAGCTCCTGGCAGCCAGGGGCCACTTCTTTAGTATCCGGTCTCTAGGTCTGCTACCAGCTGCAGTTCTAGCTCCTGTCGGCCCGGGCCGGTTCTTTAGTATCCGGACTCTACGTCTGTTACCAGCTGCAGTTCTAGCTCCTGGTCGCCTGGGACCACTTTTTTAGTATTTGGGATCTACGTCTGTTGCTCACTGCAGTTCTGGCTCCTGCCGGCCCGGGTTCAGTTCTTTAGTACACGGGCTCTATGTCTGCTACTAGCTGCAATTCTCCTGGTGGCCCGCGGCCAGTTATTTAGTATCCAGGCTCTATGTCTGTTATCAACTGCAATTCTAGCTCCTGTCGCCCTGGGGCCAGTTCTTTAGTATCCTGGCTCTACATCTGTTACCAGCTGCAGTTCTAGCTCCTGGCCGCCCGGTGCCAGTTCTTTAATATCCGGGCTCTACATCTGTTACCAGCTGTAGTTCTAGCTTCTGGCAGACCGGGACCAGTTATTCAGTGCCAGAGCTCTCCGTCTGTTACTAGCTGCAGTTCTGACTCCTGGCGGCCGCGGGCCAGTTCTTTAGTATCCGGGCTCTACGTCCGTTACAGGCTGCAGTTCTAGCTCCTGGCGGCCCGGAGCCAGTTCTTTGATATCCGAGCTCTACGTCTGCATCCAGCTGCAATTCAAGCTCCTGGCAGCATAGGGCCAGTTCTTTAGTATCCAGGATCTACGTCTGTTACCCGCTGCAGTTCTGGCTCCTGGTGGCCCAGGCCAATTCTTTAGTATCCGGTCTCCAAGTCTGTCACCCGCTGCAGTTCTAGCTCCTGGCAGCCCGGGGCCAGTTCTTTAGTATCCGGGCTCTACGTGTGTTACCAGCTGCAGTTCTACCTATTGGCGGCAAGTGGCCTTTTGGGGACTGTTTTCCGGATTCTACCTAGATATCATCAGCAGTCATTTCTTTCGGATCGGAATTTCACTTTTTGCGCGGTCGATAGGGTGCACCCACAAAATTTATTAAACATTCGCCTTCAATATAGTTCCGTCGTGGTCAGCAACATCAACTGAACTTTCATAGCAACACCAACGATCAGGTCTCTTGAATTTTAACTGACATATTGATTCGTCATTCTATCTTGACTGTCATCTATTATGTAAGTCAATTACACCGACTTTCATAATTTAAATTATTTATTGTTATTAAGTTATGTAATAACTCTAAGAAGGATATAAGTAGAAACAAGATCTACTAATTTCGCATTTCGTGGAACTTAAAAATCGCATGTATTGTTCTTGTGCCAAGAATGCGTTGTTAAACGTAAAATGACGTCGATTTAATGTGAGAACCAAATGTCCTAATAGTCAGTATTGGTTATCCTTTAACTGGACTGAATAGAGGCCATTTGTTTTCTTGTTGATGAATTTGACTCGATAGATCCTTGAAAATTTAAGTTACAACTGTGATTCAGGAATCGATTTCTGGGGTTTTCATGAATTGATGTGTGATGTTAAATCAGGACAAGAAATTGTTTTGTTTCGGCAGATCTTATTTGTTCATGAATGAACAGAGGTTGGAGCAACTGTAGCCAGTCGTCCACTGGTTATTGCTGTTTCAATTGTCATTTAATTCAGTTAATTTTTCGATCTTGGTTCTTTCAGTTTTGCATTTAGGTCAGCCATATCAAATTGAAAGCAGCTGCCTGTAAAAACCTGCAGATTTCAAAGGTAAGTTTGGATCCTTGGGATCAATCAGTCAGGTAATTGTCTTGAGACGTAGATGGGGATTTATACCGTTTGTTCAGACGCAAGGTTTTGTCAAGCGTTGGGAAGGTGGTAGGCGCTGTTCTCATTATTAAGTTACTCCGATAATATCTTCAAAATTAATGTGTTTCTCGTGAGATTAGTGTAATAATTTTTATATCATCGTGTTGCTAAGGATGGTTTCCTTAAGAATGTGTAATTAGTCTCTATAAATGTGTAGAAACCGTCGAGTTATATATGATTTTATATTTTGATATATTTTCAAATTGTATAATTCTGCAGTGTATTAGTGACGATGGCTAATTCAGCGTTGTCTTCGAGGCTTAATGGCGGCTTAAGCCCTTAACAAAAGAGCCGTTAAATTTCTATACTGTGCCTGGTCGATCAGGATGGTATGTGATTATAATGGAGACATCCGGTCTCCCGTGTGAAAGTGGCAAACCATGACGATTAGCGAAGACATAAGCATTAATTTGGAAACTGCTCTAACTGCTAGGTGTGACGACAATAAAAATTTCACAATTAAACACAATACATACTCCGTGACTGTTAAAGTTAAGAACTCTAATTTAATGTATAAATGGCTAGAAGATTGTGAAGAACATTATGGCATAGGTGAACTTATGAGTGACAATGGTGTTATTTTCCGTGTAAATCGATTTGTCACGGACAACAATCAACGCAGTGTACCTGTGACTGTTTACACAAGTACAAGTGTGATTGGCGTGCAAGGTGACAACGCTAGGACTTATTATATTTGGCGGCTAACATATATGATAGTCCCTGCAATCCTGATCGGAGCACGGTCGAATCGGTCGATGCTGTGCCTGTGGAACGTGTAAATGGTCAAATGCTGACACTAGGAGATGACGTACTGAATGCCGAAAATCACGTGCTGAATAGTACAGAAACCAGGCCAAAGGAACTATTCACTCCGGAGCTTAGTAGCACCCCGACTATGACATGTGTCAGTCTACCTGTGCGCGCGCCTACATCCGCGGAACTTAATGAGCAGGTGGTTCAGTTACAGAAACGTCTCAGTGAACGAGATGCTCAAATATGTTTGCTAAATGAGGAGAATGCTATGTTACGCTGCAAACTAAGGACTAAAACAACAGTAGGTGTGAATGTTGACCCTATTGAACAAACGAGGCAGGATGGTCAGATGGAGGTAGAGGCGGACAGAAGCGCAAAGCGGTCTGGCGAGCTTATCATAGATACAATCGTTACGGTCAACAAGAAATCGGACACGCCCATTCAGAAGCGCGTAAATAAGTCTAAACTCTCGAATCATAAAATCCCGATGACAAGTAAATCCAAGAAATGTGAAAAAAACCCAGCCCTAGATGCGCTCCAGTAAGTCCTGATCTGAAATCCATCGATGTCATAACCAATGCTAAATCGGCTACAATCACTAGATACTCTCACCACGTGTCAAATCCAGGTAAACAAACACTAATTATAGGATCATCTATAATAAAGAAAATTAACTAAAACGGCTTGGATCCTCGTGTTCAAGTTATGTGCTGTAGAGGCGCCCAGATACTGGACATTCTGGAGGTCCTATACGCTATAGACCTCCAGAACTATACCGACATAATAGTGATAGGGGAACAAACAATCCAAACAGCCCTATCGGTGACGCGCTCAGCGATATGGAGAATTTAGTGCGTTCCATTCGCTCGCTGGCACCTCAGAGCAATTTGTATATTTGCCAGCTCTGTCCGCGTGGAGTCAATCCTAACCGGAACGAATTCATCCGGCAATTCAACAGACATTTGGATGTTCGGGCTCATTTCCTGGACTTCACGCTGATTGAATCGGCGGAACTATTCTATTCGCATAGCAGGCCAGGTGTTATAGACAATTCTCTGTTTTTTCTCAGACAAGCTGCACATCAACGAAAGCAGATCAGCCATACTAGTTGAATTGAATTGAATTGAACTTTATTACACTTTTTTACTTGATACATGAGGGAAACGATATTAAATAAATATTTTACACTATAGACAGAGTTTATAAGTAATTAAATTATCATCTACTATTATTATTATTATTATTATTATTATTATTATTTAGTAAAAATCATCTTCATCATCATCATCATCATCATCTTCATTATCATCGTCATCATAATCCTCGTCGTCGTCATCACCGTCATCTTTGTTCCCACCATTGCCATTGTCGTCGTCGTCGTTGCTTGCGTAGTTTCTGCTGTTGTTGTCGGCATCATTTTCGTAATTGCTGTCGTTGTCATTGTCCTTGTTGTTGTCGTTGTTGTTGTTGTTGTTGTTGTTGTTGTTGTTGTTGTTGTTGTTGTTGTTGTTGTTGTACACGGCGGCTAGGGAACAGTTCTAAGATAATTCTGATAAAATTACAGAGTTTGTTGAATACTTTATGGTTTTTCGATGTGAAAAGTTTTGAAAATTTTTCGTAGCTTGGCCGGGTATAGTAGTATTTTTGGAGTACTTCTTTCGTTTATCTTTGAAAGATGCACTTGTCAGGATATAATGATATTCATCACCTATGTCATTTTGTGTGCATATAGTACATTTTATGTTCTCCCGTGTGGTCCCATCCCATCTTCCTGTCTCTATCGGTAGGTAGTTATTTGATGTTCTGAATCGTGTTAATGTAATCCTGTTGTAATTCCATAGTATAGATAAATATTCTACTGTGTCTAGCTGTGTTTTGAAGGCATTATATGATTTTCCCTTCCATGAGTTCCACATTTCTCTGTTCCATTGTTGCCTAAATTGGTCTTTTAGTACTCGGCGTATTTTATTTGATTCTAATTTAACGTTGTGTGCAGTTTGTGCAATCCAGAGATAACTATTTCCTGTTGAGTCTAAGATATTTCTAACATTTTCCAGCCATTTATACCGTATGTTATTAATGGTGTAGTTAGTTAACATGTATTTGTAAATTAGTGCAGATATTTTATTTTGTTTACCTGTGACAATTTGTAACCAATAGGTTATTATGCGGTGTTTAATTTCAAGTTTAATTGGCATTTCCCCCGTTTCCCCATATATCATGTGTTTAGGTGTGGAGCGTTTGACTTTTAGTACATTTCGTAAAAAATCAAGTTTAACTTTTTCAAGTTGGTCGCCATTTTCTATACCGGTAACTTCACACCCGTATAGTAGTACTGGTCCCACCAGCTGGTGGAATAATTTTAGTTGGCAATCAACAGGTAGATCACGTTTGCGTGAATTTCTTAATAGTGCGTATGATGCTTTTCATGCCTGCTCAGATATATGATTTTGGGCCTTTAATAATCTGCCATTTTGAGAAAGTAAGATTCCTAGATATTTATATTCATCGCAGATATCTATTTCTTTATTATGCAGGTTGAATTTAAGCTTATTATAATATCGTTTTGAGGCACCGAATATCATAATTTTGGTTTTATCTATATTTATTTTTGGTTTCCATTGGTCTGTATATGCTCCAAAGGTAGTAAGTAATTTTAGTGCATTGTATCAACGAGTACATAAACATTCTGAGAAATGTGGCATGTAAATTTTGCGCGGAGCCAAACCATAAGTCGTCAATGTGTCGTCACGGTCGGCCTGTTCTGTGTTACAAATGTAACGGTTACGGACACAAAGAAATTCGATGTCCTGGACACTAATGGTTCGGCCAGGAAGAAGTGCCAACGCTAAACAAACACTGCAAATTAAACAGTCGTGAGGCTACATGGCCAAATTACTTGAACTCGGATAATAATAATAATAATAATAATAATAATAATAATAATAATAATAATAATAATTCTGTATCTGTCTATCGTACACTACCTACTTACAATGTGTCAATCAGTAACAGATTCGATTTGATAAATGATATTGCTGATAACACAATTAGCAATGCCGTAATAGAGGATGGCCACACAGTTACTGATTCATCATCAAATCCTATTGTCTTAGCAACTGATACTGCTAATTTTTCTGATGCTCAGGACACCGATGGCGTTAATAATAATAATAATAATAATAATTATTATTATTATTATTATTATTATTATTATTATTATTATTATTATAATAATAATGCTCACGACACAATTAGAAATGCCGTAATAGAGGATAGTCACACAGTTACTGATTCATCATCAAATCCTATTGTCTTAGTAACTGCTACTGCTGATTTTTCTGATGCTCAGGACACCGATGGCGTTAATAATAATAATAATAATAATAATAATAATAATAATAATAATAATAATAATAATAAGTATATGGAATACGTTAATATTTTCAGCTATATGGTTCAAGTACATTTCCGTAATTTCATCGATATTATATCATATTGCTTCATTGAAGGTGAAAATGTTATACTCTCACACCGAATTGCTAGGGACCAGCTTGACCAATGGAAATTTAGTCCCAATTTTGTCAAATTAACAAAGCAGTATGAATTCCCATCATTCAATATAAATACAAAAGGCTTACGTATAGGACATCTAAATGTACAGCACTTAATGCCAAAAATAAACCAATTGAAAATAATTATGGAAAAACTACAAAGGAAATTGTAATTTTTGGTACAACAGAAACTGTTTTAGGAATTAACATTACAGATAATCAAATAGCTATCTACGGTTATAACATCGAGAGAAAGGGTCGGCCAAATCGCGGCGGCGGTGGCGTCGTAGTTTATATTGAAGAAAATCAGTCCTATAGTAGAAGGTTAGAATTAGAAACAGATGACTTGGAGGCATTATGGCTCGAGGTCACGCCCTATAAAACAAAACCTTTCTTGCTTGGTTATATTTATAGGCCACCAGATTCACCAGCGAGCTGGATCGATGGATTCGAATCTTTGCTCGAGGCGGCCTATTCACATAACACGGATATTGTTTTAATAGGCGATTTTAACAGTTTGTTTCAAGTTACTATACCAGCAAACTGGCAATCATTAATGGATACATTTCATCTACAACAACTAATTAACACGCCCACTAGAATCACAGAAACGACAGCCACCATAATAGATCATGTATATGTCACCGACAAAAGTAAAATCACTTCAGTAAGCGTAGGCGAGTTAGCCCTAGCAGACCACCTTCCTGTATTTGCTGTGCGGAAGAGCGTCACTCACAAAACTCACACTCACCAGACTATAAAATACAGATGCAAGAAAAACTTTGATAATATTAAATTCCTTCAAAATTTTTCACAATATAATTGTGAACTGATTAATTTAATAAGTGACCCAAATGAAACTCTTAAAATATGGCATGAAACGTTCCTCACTATTCTCAACAACCACGCCCCTATCATCGAGCGCAAAGTAAAAGAATATTGTTAACCTGAATGGATTTTTAAAACCTATGAAAGATCGCGATTATTTCAAAAAAGTTAAAAATGTCAAATACATAGTGTTTAAAAATAAAGTAATGTCCCTAATAGAAAGCGCTAAGCGAAACTATTTCGGTAAACAGCTTGCTGAAAGGAAAAATAATCCTTCTAATATATGGACCATTATGAGAAACATGGACCCAAAATCTAGTAAAATGCCATTAGTGTTATATAATTCCGAAGGTAATGACATTAGAGACATAGCGCAACATTGCGAGATGTTCAATACATATTTTAGTACAGTCGCTGCAAATCTCGTAAAATCAATAAACGGCCCAAATCACGCGATATCAAATGATCTTAAAATGCATGTTAACAGTAGGGTGCCAAATGAAATCGAGTTTAGAATATCTCTAATAACAGTAGATTACGTTTACAAACAACTTACAAATTTAAAAACGAACAAGTCGGCAGTATATGACGAGTTGAACGCCCATTTTCTAAAATTATCGTCATCAGTTATCGCGCCATCAGTTACAGCCATTATTAATAAAAGTATAGACGCAGGTGTATTTCCAACTATGTGGAAATGCGCCAAAGTAAAACCTTTACACAAGTCAGGTAATAAAAGCGAGATCAGTAATTACAGACCAATTTCAATTCTACCAATTTTGTCCAAAATCATTGAAAGACACGTCCATAATAATTTATATAAATTTCTAAGTACATATAATTTACTATATGAATCTCAGTCCGGTTTCAGGCCAAAGCATTCTTGCGAAACTGCATTATTAAAATTATTAGAAAAATGGCGATTCGTGGTCGATAGTGGCGAGATCGTAGGAGCTATTATGATAGATTTCAGGAAAGCTTTTGACCTTGTAAATCATGATATTCTGCTACAAAAATTAGCCATTTATAAATTGGATTCACTTACGCTAAATTGGTTCGCATCGTATCTGGAAGACAGACAGCAATACGTGTCTATTTCTGACAAGATTTCGGGTCTTTTACCTGTAACAGTGCTAGGACCTCTGCTATTTATCATTTATGTAAATGACTTACATATGGGCATTAACAGCAATGTAGACTCGTATTGAGATGATACAACTATGCATTGTAACTTTGACAATGTACAAAATAGAACTGAACAACTGTCTGGGGATATGGCGTCTGGCCAAAACTGGTGTGAAAATAATAAAATAATTATAAATTCTGACAAAACCAAATTATTAATGATATCCACTAAACACAAACTTAATCAGATTAATGATGCAGAAATTAAAATACATATATATATATAACGGAGAATTAGGTATTGTAGACAATGCAACACTTTTAGGCGTACATATAAACGGGAATTTATCTTGGCAACAACAAGTAAACAAAATATGCAGCAAAATAGCCTCCCTTATATACACGCTAAGGAAAAACAAACAGTACATGAATATCGAGGAACGCAACTTGTTTTACAAAGCATACATACTATCACACATAGATTATTGCTGTCTTGTTTATTATGTAGGTACACCGACTTTCTTAAGTAAATTAGAAAAATTACAAAAGCGTGCTGCAAGAATTATCTTAGACGTCCCATATAGAACTCCGTCAAAACAATTATATGCCACCCTAAAGTGGACGTCGTTAACTCAGAGAATGGCTATAAAAAAACAAATATAATGACATACAAAGCACTAAATAATCTCACACCTAAATATATTAACAATATGTGTACACCCATAGACGAAGCACATACACTAAATCTGCGATCAAAAAATTATGGGAACTTAAAGCCTCCAAAAATACGAACAGACTATGGTAAGAACAGCTATACCTACTTTGCAACACAAATGTAGAACTCGCTACCTAAAAGGATTACACAATCAACAACGCTTTCATCTTTCAAATCCAACATATGCACTCATCTAAACGTGGGTTAAATAAGTGGCGCGAAATTTTCCGCCGCCTCCCCCCTCCACCCACCCCACCCCACACACCCCACCCCGTGGGGGGGGGGAGGGGCTGCGAGTCCATACGTGCGAGGGAAAATGAGCAAGGGACCGAGTGAGTGAGTAAATAACTGAACTAGCGAATCAAAATAGGAATTAATTCTTTAATTATTGTAGTGTATGTAAAAGTGTGTGCATGCGTATGCGCCAGTGTGTTGTTTTGTGAGGAAGAGTGTAAGTTTGTTCGCGTGGTTGTCTGATTTAGAGTGTATGTGCGAGTTTCAAATAATAATAATAATAATAATAATAATAATAATAATAATAATAATAATAGGAATTTAATCTAATAGTCTGTCAGAATTTCTTTGTGTGTACATAGATGTATAAATTTGTATATATGTTTATGAGGGCCTCTGTTAGATCAGGCCGTGTACTTGAAGATTTACCCTCAATAAATAACGATTATTATTGCAGATTTTGGGTTATTTAACAGGCGACATATTTCTTCTTATTTCTCATGTCAACGAATGGCTTTGTGTCGTCAAGTATTCAACCATGAATAGAGTTGCCGGATCATTTCTTTTACTATTAATGATCGACTAAAATCAGATCTAAATATAAAGTATTACAGTCCGCAGAAATGTCAAACTATTCAGATATTATTTACATGAAATCCAATATTTATAAATTAATATTACTTGCTCAATTCAAATTTTCAACAAAGTGCAAAGAATGAATGAATTATTCAGTTTTCTTTAAATCTGTCTTTGTTTACATTTCTTCTCGCCATATCCACCTTTTGATCCATACATATAGGATTAAGTTCAAATACTAATTCGGATCACTCTTTCATAAACTGAGCCAATATATTGAAGAGTAGAATGTCATAGAATATTGATAATGAGTGATTTCTTCTGATTGATTAATAATGGACAAACCATTCATAATTGAAGCTATTATAACCCTAGACATCTAAATTCATGCTTCCATTTAGGTTAAATATTTTGGCAATTATATTATTGCCCATCACTTATATCAATGACGTCAAAATCATTACTGGTATCTTTATCTGATGGGTTTATTATTACAAAAGATCAAGCAACATCTTCATCCTATCATGGCGAAATTAGTCTATGATCATAAAAGATCAAACAACATCTTAATCCTATCAGGATGAACTGAGTCTATGATCATAAAAGATCCGTTTGTAGTTTGCGCCATTTGCCCACAGTAATCTAATCTATGCCACTACATCTCTCCGTTACAATGGACATATCTCACATGCGTGTCACAGGGCACATAGCCTGGATGCGTTCTGTGACCTGTTCCTTGTCTTGGGGTTATTTGGACGGAAAGGTGACTGGGAAAACCAGAAGGTTGTGTAGTCACTGTAGTGTGATGAAATCGCTTTTCAGTATGATTTATGATTTCAATCGACTTCGTCAAGCAGTGTCTGTACGTCGATGAGTTATAAATAGACCATTTTAAAGGTGACCATCGGTTATTTGCAATAGTCGACAAACATGGGATCGTAAAATGAGCCGAAAGCTTGATGCCATTTAGCGGGGTAGAGAGATCCATTTCTAGCGATACCCCGCCCATTGCTAGCTAAGCTGCACCCACTTTTTATGCGTGTTATCATCGATTTATAAACTTTGAACCCTGAATTACCAGAATTCCGATTGCAAGGTAAGCTGTTCAATATTTTGAAACTAATCTGAAACAGCGCCGAGTCCAATTAATTTCAAAATATTCATCAGAATGTTTATTAAATAGTAAATCTATCAGCGACATATGGCTACAATTCGTACACATGACAGACATTGCAGGGTTCATAACGGAGCTTGACACAATGATTAGGAATATTGATTGTGACATCAGCCTACATGACATTGTTGCGTAATTGATTACGACGTCATATACGCGAGTGGCAGATCGGATCTCTCCATTCGAGGAAAAGAATTCTTGAAGAGATGTTGTTGTAATCTGTTACTATCATAAGCAGCAACAGCTGTCAGAACATCGCTTCTCGAATTAACACCCGTTTTTTCTAGGAAAGGGAAGAACGTTATGCGATCTAAGGATTCAGAGATAATAGGTTTGAAGGTTATCTTGGTTGGTTATTCTAAAAAAAAAAAAAATTATTTTAAAGGATTGCCGACAAATCACCGGCGCTTTGTGGTCAACTCTAGATTTGATTTTAGTTAGTAAATTGGGTTGTAAGGCGTTATGTCCCTTGTTGATGTGAATTATGAGAAATTGTAAATGTCATTTGTAAAAGCAGTTGTTTGCTCTAAACATATGTAATATTATCTTAGGTTCGTACATAGTCTTGCAAATCGTACCTCTGTATGCGCCCGTCATCCAGCCCATAGTGTATGCAGATGTATACTCTGACCACAGGACGTTAGGTGGATGCAAAGGCCCAGTAGGGATCGCCATTTGCGGCTGATACGATACGCTCAGGATCGACAAATCAGCTGTTAACAAATCATTACCACAATCACCATCATCATCATCATCATCATCATCATCACCACCACCGCCACCACCACCACCACCACCAACATCATCATCATCATCATCATCATCACCACCACCACCGCCACCACCACCATCATCATTACCACAACCGCAGTCATCATCATCATCATCATCATCATCATCATTACCACAACCACAATCAGCATCACGCTATGAATGCCACATTTTCACTGGTTATTTGCTAATCTACTATGAACGCATCGAATGCTACTTTCATGCGTGCTGCCCATACACCTTAAGGTCGGCTTGGCTGTGGGCCAAAGCTGGTGAAAGCATGTCCATATTTGGTGATGGTTCCTGTAATTAAATATTAAGCTCATATAAAATCCCCTTCCAGATCAACTTAGTCTAAATGAAATGCTTTGGACATATGTTACTAACCCACATGGCTTGACAATGTATGGACATAACTATACCGTTCAGATTTCTACTACTAGCATGCTTGCTTTTACCTAGAGAAGACGATGTTCCGGACAAACTGTCTGCGTGAAACATTATCCATTTCGCCATATCCTCTGCATTGCTGTACACCACACAAGCAGCCTCAGCTGGTAAACACCGGCTTAAAACATAAATATATATGTTATCTTGCACAACCGGACGTGCCGACATCAATTGGAATTCAAGTATGTCAGTTTCAGAAAACAATCTGAACGCACGACCTTTTTGGAACCAATTTGCGGGAAAAGTTGAACTACAATTAACGTGCAGTTTCTCGATTGATATGATTGGCCCAATGGACCTTTCTAGTCAAAGCTATTCCCAGCCCATCTCCAGCGAACCTCCATCCACACCGCACTCGTGTTGGGATCGATCGATCTCTGAACTCTGACTATCAATTTCCAGAAAACTATACGGGTAGGGGCCTAAGCTGTTGAATATTTTGAAACTAACTAGACTGGACGCTGTTGCTGCTTATGGCAGTCAAATTAGTTTCAAAATATTCAACAGCATGTTTATTAAATAGCAAAAACATACAACTCGCACTACGTGTAGACTATTACGCGTTTAATTGACTAAATATATTGAATCATTCATGACGTAATGATTATGACGTAATCATACACGTCACTCCGTCACTTAGTTAATTGCGACATCTTATGACGTCAGATGATCGATGGATACGGAGAAGTCCGTCAAAAGCGTTTTCATACGGTGGCTGGTAAGCGATATTCTTTGAAGACTACTATGTGTTTTAGTAACTACTCCCCCCCCCCCACTCCACCGCCAGATCGTCGTCGTCGTTGCTGTTGTTGTTGTTGTTGTTGTTGTTGTTGTTGTTTTTGGGGTTTTTGTTGCTTTAGGATTTTTGTTATTTTGCGGGGTTTTTTGTTTACAAAAGGGTTTTTTCACAATATATAGAAGTATGTACACACAGTGACAAATCAGTACAATACATTTCAATATAAACAGGTGTTAATTTCTAATATTCTAATGAATGGTTTTCTGAAAATGTATAGTCAGGGAGTCCAGGGATTACTTGATTCCAACATGGGTGAAGTGTGGACGGAGCTTAGCTAGAGATGGGCGGGGCATAGCCAAAGCTGGATTCCCTTATTCTGAGGTCATTGCAAATTGTGTTACAAAATTAATCTGTAATCAATGCTTTAACTTTATCAGGAATATTAGCTAAAGTTGGGCCACCATAAATATGTAGATTCTTCAAGATCTCCAGTCTCACCCAATGCTTACCTAACTTATTGGAAATGGTTCATTCTAGGCTTAGGCAAGTATTCTCGGGTATAGAAAAAAGCGTTCCTATCTGCCACAGCTTATTGGTAGCTAAGCAGGTTGCTATCAGAATTTTACCTTTAATAGTTAAATGGCTAGCCTTCAAAACACTGTAAAAATTTGCAAACCTTCTCTGCCTTATTTCCCAATATACCTTTCCATTTTAGATATGCCCCGCCCATCTCTAGCTAAGCTCCACCCATACATAACTCGTGTTGGGATCGATCGATCTCTGAACTTCTTGACTATCAATTTCCAGAAAACTATACAATTAAGCTATTGAATATTTTGGAACTAATTTGAGTGGGCGCCCTATGGCAGCAACAGCGTCCAGTCAAATTAGTTTCAAAATATTTAACAGCATGTTTGTTAAATAGTAGAGACATACAATTCGTACAACGTGTCGGACGGCCTAGTAAGCGTTAAAGACGACGTATTTCAAAACAATCAAAACGTCATGATTATGACGTTAGCATACACGTCACTTAGTTGATTATAGCGCCATATGATGGATGGATAAACTGGAAAGGTCCATTGCAATTGAATGTTAATGTATATGCAAAATGATTACAAAGTAAAACCGACTGTTGCTGCTTTTCTTCACATGCGGCGGTAATGGACCTTTCCATTTTTAGCTATGCCCCGCCCATCACTAGCTAAGCTCCACCCACACCTCGCTGTGTTTGGATTGATCGATCCCCGAATGCCATAGCTATCAATTTCCTGAAAACTATACAGGGAAGCTGTTGAATATATTGTAACTAATTAGACTGGGTGCTGTTGCTGCCATAGGCAGCAACAGCGCCCAGTCAAATTAGTTTCAAAATATTCAACAGAATATTTATTAAATAGTAAAAGCAAACAATTTGTACAACAGCCCATAGACCGTCATCAAATATGCGTTCGTGACGTACTTATCGACGTCATTCATGACGTCATCCATTATGATGTCATTGTACACACCACGCAGTTCATTATGACGTCATATGATGGGTGGGTACTCTGGAAAGGTGAATTAATAGTTGTGAGTCACAATCAGGATTATGATAGTGATTGTTTTGATCGAGCTGAAGTATGTGTAAGCTGTATAATATAGTCTCTTACTTCAGCAAAATTGGATCCAGTTGGTAGAGTCTGTCCTTCGCGCATACATATGAGTGGGCCATATCTGGAGCTGTCCAGTTTGTCACGTTGGTCACCAGGCCAGTGCTGTTCATTCCTAATGGTTCAAATATTCTTGTCCTGAGTAGGTTTCCATATGTGTCATTGCCCAGCTTCTCAGCGACACAGCCCAGGAGCATATACACCATGTTGCTATATCCAAACCGTGAGCGAAATCCAGCCATTGTCTGCAGTGTATAAACCCGCCTGAGTAGCAACAAAATAACACATACAAAGTGTATGGCGAGCTAAGATAGGGAATCATTTACCAATGCCACGCCCAGTTATAGCTAAGCTCCGCCCATTTCGTAATCGTTATATCCAAATGCTCGCTATTTCTATAACTTTTTGGTTTCTTATGCCCGATATTAACAAACGCAAATACCAAAACCACGTCCCAGGACGCCAAGGCGACATTGTATTACGCCACATCAGAATGGGTCGGATCAGCGTTAACCAGATACGAAAAAAACTCAACCCGTCAGACACAGACCAATGTGAGGCCTGCAAGGAGACTGAAACTCTAGACCACTTCTTCCTACGGTGCACTGAATATGCAGACATTAGAAAGGAACTCATCAATACGCTGAGAAAGGGAAACTTCAATCTTGACCCTGTAGAAGACATTATAGCGATGCGTGACCGACAGATCAACCACGAATTAATCAAGTTCGTGCTTGCATCGGACAAACGCATCACATAATCAGAACACATTTTGATTAGCCCGAGACACCGACCGAAACAACAACTGTAGACAATCCTCGTGAGGTGGCAGGTCCGAGGAGAAACGCAAATCACTTCCCCTAGGCGCATGAGGTGTCAGATCCGAGGGGAATCGCATCACACTTTTTCCCCTAGGCGCATGAGGTGTCAGGTCCGAGGGGAAATACGTGTAAGCGAATGATTTGCGGTGTGCATGGCCTATACAGTATGTTATTTGTGATGTCAAAAAAGCAAACACGTGAGACGGCGCAAGAAGCACTCTTCTGTGGCCTCTACGATCCCGGCCTGTCCTGTGGCATTTACTGCCTTCCAATCCCCGGCCTCTCCTGCGGCATTTACTGCCTTCCCACCATCGACCTCTACGACCGCTACGGCCATTGCGGCATTTACTGCCACCCCACCACCGACCCCTATGGTCACTGCAGCATGTACTGCCTCACCACCCTCGTGAGGTGTCAGGTCCGAGGAGAAACGCAAATCACTTCCCCTAGGCGCATGAGGTGTCAGGTCCGAGGGGAATCGCATCACACTTTTTCCCCTAGGCGCATGAGGTGTCAGGTCCGAGGGGAAATACGTGTAAGCGAATGATTTGCTGTGTGCATGGCCTATATAGTATGTTATTTGTGATGTCAAAAAAGCAAACACGTGAGACGGCGCAAGAAGCACTCTTCTGCGGCCTCTACGACCCAGGCCTGCCCTGCGGCATTTACTGCCTTCCAATCCCCGGCCTCTCCTGCAGCATTTACTGCCTTCCCACCATCGACCTCTACGACCTCTACGGCCATTGCGGCATTTACTGCCACCCCACCACCGACCCCTATGGTCACTGCAGCATGTACTGCCTCACCACCCTCGTGAGGTGTCAGGTCCGAGGAGAAACGCAAATCACTTCCCCTAGGCGCATGAGGTGTCAGGTCCGAGGGGAATCGCATCACACTTTTTCCCCTAGGCGCATGAGGTGTCAGGTCCGAGGGGAAATACGTGTAAGCGAATGATTTGCTGTGTGCATGGCCTATATAGTATGTTATTTGTGATGTCAAAAAAGTAAACACGTGAGACGGCGCAAGAAGCACTCTTCTGCGGCCTCTACGACCCAGGTCTGCCCTGCGGCATTTACTGCCTTCCAATCCCCGGCCTCTCCTGCAGCATTTACTGCCTTCCCACCATCGACCTCTACGACCTCTACGGCCATTGCGGCATTTACTGCCACCCCACCACCGACCCCTATGGTCACTGCAGCATGTACTGCCTCACCACCCTCGTGAGGTGTCAGGTCCGAGGAGAAACGCAAATCACTTCCCCTAGGCGCATGAGGTGTCAGGTCCGAGGGGAATCGCATCACACTTTTTCCCCTAGGCGCATGAGGTGTCAGGTCCGAGGAGAAATACGTATAAGCGAATGATTTGCTGTGTGCATGGCCTATATAGTATGTTATTTGTGATGTCATTCTATGAATTGTTATTAAATTCTTGAAAACCTTTTTATCTGGCTTGACTTTTCCACTTAAGGATCGTGACATTCTCATGAATTGATGACCCAGAGTATGTGAGTACATGCCCCAAAACACCTGTCTACACTGTCTGTTTTCTCCTTCTTTTTCTTTGAGCATTGTTCCCCTCCTTTTCTTTCAGAGCCAGAGCTGGAGCTGGAGCTAAAATGCAGCAACGAACACAACAATGACAGACGGGCAGAAAGACAAATGGAGGACTGGAATGGACAACAGAACAACAGATGGGCCTGCCTGCTGGCGGACCGCGAGGGATATGGACGTGTGTCCATCTCATTCGTGGCCCGTAGGCAGGTATGCTTGTCTGTCGAACGGA
Organism: Chaetoderma sp. LZ-2023a; assembly: GCA_034401795.1. Classification (NCBI taxonomy): domain Eukaryota; kingdom Metazoa; phylum Mollusca; class Caudofoveata; order Chaetodermatida; family Chaetodermatidae; genus Chaetoderma; species Chaetoderma sp. LZ-2023a. The sequence goes on along the minus strand of CM067371.1, from coordinate 108,756,047 downwards.
CTGACAAACCAATCAACAAATGGACAGACTGACGGACAACTCTGGGCACAGCAAGCTGCTGGAGTATGCTTAAGCAATGTACTTGGCCCCACTCAGTCTTCTCGGATGGGACTTTAAATTGAGGTCCCATCATACAGTGCCCATCACTGTGTGAACGTGAGCTAGGGTTAGGTAGGCAAGAAATTTCGGCATAATCAAAGTAAACCGGATGCTGAATGGATTCGTCCTCGGATGGAACCACGCAACATACGGATTACAAAATCAAAACAAAATTGCTAGAATTAGAATCTTTCGGACTTTTCGATGGGACTATGGAGGGATGCAACCCGGATGACTGATCGAGTTCGTCCTCGGACGGACAAAGTCACCATAATCAATCAAAATCAAACAAGTGCACGCTGGTGCCTGCTCGGATGACGGCCAGAAGAGCAAATGGGTCCCAGGACCCGAAAGACCCCTCACCCCAATCCCCCACTCCCCCAAAGGGGCCGGGAGGTCTCTGACCTAAAGCCCCCTCCCCCCCCCCCCTTGGATACATCAGGTCATAAGACCGTACGCACCTACTCCCCCCCCCGACCCAGCACCTACCCCATCCCTTCCCCACCCCCGTTAGGTCCAGGTTAGGCCACCCCCATCACCCACGCCCAAGCATGAGGAGCAACAGAAAAGTCATGGACAAGAACAGCAACATGAGACAAAATCGAGAGACAACGATCAACACACACACACACAGAGAGACACAAGCTAATGCACAAACCGACGTCACAAGAATTCACAAGAATTCAACAGAAACCATAAAGGCCAGGCGTAAGTCTAGACCCTAGCATTGGGAACTAGCATATAAACGCCTTAAATATTACAACACACACTACCCGATATTAACCCTTTAACACTCAAATTTATTCAAAGAAAATTTCAATATTCTCATTAAAATGTCCATTTTCACACTAAGCTAAGACTGTTTTTGAAATTTTATCACTGGAATCACTGGCTCGGTTATCCAGCCAGTCATTCCAGTGATAACCTTTCAAAAATAGTCTTCTCTCGGTCTACAAATGGACATTTCTCAAGATCTCAAGAGAAGACGTTTTTAGCTGATAAGAGTGTTCAAGGGTTAAGGTTTTTCCCCAGCGGTTCGGGTGCAATGTCCAGCGCCCACAGTGTGCGAATGTCACAAGGTCTGTCAGTTCCCTATCTATCCGCCAGGTGGCTCAATATCGTATTCGTGTGCTGCAATAATGCTGCCATTACAAATGCGCTCTGCAAGATAATCAGCAATAAAAAACAATGCAACAGTTACAGCATTGGCTTTTATGTCTCTGCCGAAATGGTATGCAAATTTGCTGCCTTAATCGTGCAGCGACAATAATATAAGCCCTACATCCATATTTCTCCCAAAGTGCTCAAACGTATCAACGATTTTACACCCAGTTGCTATGCTAACGTTCTTCGAATTTGTTCAAGAAAATTTTAATTTTCTCATGGAAAACATCAATTAGCAGACCAAGAGAAGACCATTTTTTGACAATTTACCACTAGGATGACTGGCTCGGTTATCGAGCCAGTTATTCCAGTGGTTAATTAAAAAAAATATCCTTCTCTTGGTCTGCAACTTGACATTTCTCAAGACCACTGCTGAAGGTTTTTTTGGCTGATATGAGTGTCAAAGGATTAAGCGGCTATCTATCCGTAGAAGCCACTTACCTGCAGTAGTCAAGGCGAGAATGGCCTTGATCAAAGCCTACTGCCAGTGGTAGGTCGTATGACATTACTCCCATCTTATGAGCTGCCAAATCACGAATAGTAGCATGTTCAGTTCTTATGGCATCAATAAACCGAAAGTCGTCGCCAATGATGTCTTTAATTTTGCTGTCCCATGTGTATCTTAAAATACATCAACATATAATATACGGCATTATCAGAGTCAGGTCTAAGAGTATTTTACAAGAGAAAATGACGTTTGCGCGGTGATGAGGTTTCCACTTGAATGTTTACAATGAGATGCTTTAAAAGCTTGTTGTTGTCAATCAGGATTAGATGAGAGATATTCTGAGGAAGAATTCTGTCGAATAAAACTATACTGGACACCGTTTTGACTAGGTATCTTTGGCAACAAACACCAGTCAGATTAGCATCAGCTTACGCGTAATAGGAGATATACACGTCGACGAACGGACTGGTCTTGTTTTGATTATGATATTCTAGATTACCTCTCTTTAGGATTTGAATTCTATCTGCTCCATGGAACCGCCCCTCATTGAATGACATACCACAATTGTATTATGTACTAAACATGCAATTCACACAAATATACCTTACATTTACAGAGCGATATAGCCAATGAAGGGATCCGAATTGTCGCTCGCGTATCTGACGTCATAATCACAAACGTCACTTGTTAACTGGCATCACATGGACATTATCTGTTGTCATGAAAGAGAAAATGGTCCGTCACGAAAGTGTTTGAAATGCATTTGATGAATTTATCATTTAATAAACATGTGTTGAACACGGATAGACCCCTAGTCAAATTAGTGTCAGCATATTTAACATCTTACCCGTATAGTTAATTTACTTTTCAGTTTTTAGCTATTCCCCGCCCATCTCTCGCTAAGCTCCATCCACACCACGCTCGCCTAGGGATCGATCGATCGCTGACCTCCCTGACTATCAATTACCAGAAAAAAATGCAGCACCAGCGCCCAGTCAAATTAGTTTCAGAATATTCGACAGAATGTTTATTAAATGGTAAAGACGTTCATCGCATACAACGTGTCGGACTATTAGGCGTTAAAGACGGACTATATCGAATCATTCATGATGTCATGATTATGACGTCATCCTATTCGTCATGTAGTTGATTATGACGTCATATGATGGATGGATAAACTTGGAAAAGTCAATTTTGATTCTGGTCAGCTTTGGTATAAGACGTGTTTTAGCTTTGTAATGCGCGTTTAGACAACGCGCGCTGTAATGTTTCAACCAGGTATTGATTAATCAAAATAAAACAGCATTGCCAGCAGTAGTCGATATGTAACGGTAAATGACGCAATGCTATTTTGAATCCATGGAGGAAACCGACACGTCACTCAAGTATCTGACGTCATAATCACATACATCACTAGTTAGCTGACATCTCAAACATATTAACGTATATAGCTTCGTAATGAATACCGAAAATCCGGAAATAGCGTACGGATTGTATGTTATTTTTAGATTTACAATTTTATAAACATTCTGTTGAATATTTTGAAGCTAGTTTGATCTATAGCAGCATGCTCTGTCATGTTCGCTGAAGGTCAGAGATCAAATTGCAAATTAGAAGTGTAATACTTTTATTATATTAACGAATTAATCACGTGACAAGACTGTACGCATTGCGAACTGGTATTTGGTTTAGAAACTGTTGTTGAAAACTGGGTGGCTAAACCCGTCCTTCAACAAACTACCATTCGGTAACACATTCATAATGTGATGAAGTGTCTTACGATGTACTGTATTCTGTCGCTGTAGTAGTCGAAAAATTCTACAGCTGAACTGAAGTCTCTTCGCAATGACGTCGTCTCCTGCCTTTATATTTACTGGCTCTCTGTTAGGCGAATTCCAAGACTCTCTGTCTTCTGGCATCATTAGCACATGACCAAATATGGACCATCTCTGCTGGGTGGCTTTTGCAGTTTACGGACAGTGGCGATGTGCATCTGGTATAGTGCATCATTGGAAATTATGTTGTCCGGCCTTCGGTGTCCAGTGATGATACGCTGCTCAGCGGCTATAGTTGTATACCAGCAAGGATACGTAGGTTGTGTGGTAAAAATGTAGTCTATTGCCAAGGACATTGTTGATCTACGAATCCATAGCTTCCAGAAGGAATGGAAAGCTATGTTTCCCATAGCGAAGCGTGCAACAATGGCAAGGATACCGCTGAGCAGTGAGCCCAGGATTTCGCTTTACCCTCGTGGTTCGCCAGCACGAAGTAGATCAAATGTGGACTTCACAGATGAGGAAATGAAACCGCTTAACCAACTACTCCCAATAGCGTCAAGCAACCTATAAGATGAGAATCTCTTTACGAACGAATCCAAAACAGATTTCACCCAAATATACTTATCGACAACGCGCGAAGTTAAAGAAAATGACAAGTAAGTGGATATTTTAAGCTATATAGTTATATGATGGCGTGATCTACCTGTCTTTATGTTCTGTTAGAAGACTGGCCAGCAAGGTAGTTGTGAACTGTTTTGTCACAGAGCCAATAGGGAAACCTGTTTTGCTGGTCGCAGGAATTCCACGCTCCACATCTGCTAATCCGTATGCTCTGGCGCGTGTGCGATCACCATGTACTAGAGTCAGACTGAGTGCTGTGACCTTCCTGCATGTCATCATGGCTTGGACAAAACTATCCAGCCTCGCGCTTGCCGAGTCATTAAGGACTGGGTCGGCAGGAGATGAATTAAGAGTTACTGTCGCTGTTATTAGTATCGCTAGTGTACTAATCACAACCGCTCTGGTCATTTTGCTGTATCACAGTATTGTAGTAAAGATATTAATAGATACAATATCTTCAAGCACAAGTTGAGTTGAGTTGATAAATGACTGAAAGACACGCTGGCAACAATACGTCCCATAAAGCTAGGAAAACATCTAGAAAACGTGCATATATATCTATATATATATCACGTGGATATTACGCAATTGAGTTCCCGTTGTTTATTAGTAATGGGTGAACTGGACTATATAGAATCACATGATTTATATGGGACAAGTCAGAAATACAACAACTATTCTTAGATACAAAGCTACGTCAAATCTGCAGAGAAATTACTAGACAACATTAATGTAGAGAATCGATCAACAACTTCTTATTTTAAATATTCTCAGAAATCGTCGGGCGCGATGAGCCCGTCTCTAATTCTGATATCCTTGATTGCAATTGTGTGGTGCAACATTACATTACAGTGGACAAACAGACTGACTTTGACTTCTTTTATTGGAGAAATGGCGCGAAAATTCTTTGAAATGGCATACATCAGAATGGTGATTGCCTCCATAAGTTTAACATTTGACATTTCACCAGTAACACATTTAGGCCTAGCTTTCTCAAATCTTAGATCAACGATAGATAGTGATTGCTTTGCGATTTAGACAGAGAATATTTACTAACAAATACAACAAAATTTCCAGTCAGATTAATTAAAAAATATTTATGCAAACATTTTCAATGGAGGAATCCAGTTTTAGCTACGCCCCTCCTATCTCTACCTAGGGTGCATCAACACTGTGCCTGCGTTGGGATCTTTCGAACACTGAACTTCCCTTAATCTCAATTTACAGAAAGTTATATAGGTAAGCTGTTGCATATTTTGAAACTAATTTGACCGGATGCTGTTGTTGTCTTTAGCAGCAACATCACTGTCAAATTAGTTTCAAAATATCCAACAGCATGTTTATTAAATAGTAAAGACAATTCGTATAACTTGATGGACTAAATTAAGACAACATAATTCATTCATGACGTAGTTGATTATGACGTCAGTCTACGTCACGTTATTGATTACGACGTTATATGAGTGATCTATAAACTGGGTACCTCCATTGTCTTCAAAGATTTGACGGGCATCACTTGTTTTCCGGCTGATTATTTTGAGACATGCCCCGGTAAATGGATGAAACTAGTGTTCGCACACAGGAATCAATAACAAATTTAAAATGAGCAAAACTGTACATGAACTGATCTGATGGATGTGGCTGTAGTTCTTACACGTCACTTATAAAACAGTAATATACGAAGCAAGTCTCCCCGTCAATCAAATGACCTCATATTTAACTACGCCACACTAAGGCTGACGTCATAATCAATCACGTCATGAATGGCGTGATTAAATCCGTCGCAAACGCTTGTAAGAATTGTATGTCTTTGCTATTTAATAAATATTATGTTGAAACCAATTTGACTGGGTGCGATTGCTGTCATATTTATTTCCCTAGTACAAATTTTACAATAAACACGCACATGCACGCGCCCTCCCTCTTTTCGTCCCTCCATCCGACCTCCGACACTTCCGACCTCCCCCGTGCCTCATTCCCTCCCGGCCTCCCCTCCTCCGACCCTCCGCCCTCCCTCCACAAAGGCAGCTCTAGACAACCTTCATGCCTACCACCGCAAACACCTACGTGCCGTCACTGGACACCGATGGCCAGAGAGCATAATTTCCAATGATGCACACTATACAAGACGTGTAATACATAGCCGCTGTCTGTAAAAGTCCCCCAGCAAAGATGGTCCATGTTTGGCCATGTGCCAAGGATGCCAAAAGAGACATTCTCTCAGAGAGCCTTGGAATTCGCCCTAATGGGAGCCAGCAAATACAAGGCCAGGGGAGAACGGCATTGCATAAATCTGCTAAGCGGGCTACGACATTACCTCAAGAAATAAGCAGAACTCGGTACACTCAAGTCAAGAATGAACCTGAGGAAGCTAAGGATGTTGGCTGATGACAAGGCACGGTGGGAAAAGACGACGAAGGGCTAATTGCAGCTATAGCCTGTACAGTAGGATGCTTCGACTCTTAGAGCCGCAGAACACAGTAATCACACATACATAAAATTTTGACATATCAGTTATAATCACTTCAAAGGTTTGGTTCCAAAACACAGATTGTCTTATTAACAGGTGATTGTTACTCATTCGTCAACGTCCATGTGTAAACCAGCCGCTCTTCAACAAACAATATTATACATAACAAGAACAGTCAATGATTACAGACGCTTGCCCTTTTTCTAAAATTTTAAGTTTTTCAAATCTTCTGGACGACAGTTGTGGTTATTGAAATGGCTACAATCTCAGGATGTTGTTGGCCTTTGGTGCTAAAATTGAACCAAATTTGACCAGTTTCTGAGAATCATATCCGGTCTGGATCCAGGGTTCTTTTAATACAGGACCATGTCCATAATTTGGAAATCCTCCTGCGATAAGAGCTTTTCTTTCGTTAAAATTTGAAACAAATCACAATGGTTTTTAGATAGGCCTACAGCTCCGGACAGGCAGACAGACAGACGGACAGAGCAGACAGCAATACGCTCTTCACCTTACGGAGAGAGTAATTTTGCCCCCTTGTTAATTACAGCTCTGGTCACACAGATGGACAGAGCAGACAGTACTGCCCTCATATTAATAGTTGCGGATTTTCTAGATGTCTTTTCCGGAACTGAACCAAAGTTGTAGAATCTTCGTGTATCGTTACAACCTTTCTTGTTTTAAAATATGAAAAAGATCGGACCAGCAGTTTCTGAAATATCAATAGATCTGGAATTATATGCGATCCATATCCAGCTTTTTATGTAATAATATGTATGAGTGCTGTATTCTGCAGCTGTAGTAGTAGAAACATCCTACAGCTGCAATCAATCCGTCTTCGCTTTTGTCCACTGTGTCTTGTCCTCAGCCGAAATCTTAAGCTTCCTCGGGTCCATTCTTGACTTGAGTGTACCGAGTCCTGCTTTCTTGAGGTCACCTCGTAGCACGCTTAGCAGTAACAGTCGGTGTCTGGAAATCACCGTTCGCTGTAAGAGCATTTGTTGCATTAAAGGAAGGGAAAAGGGAAATAACAAATGATGTTTATTGGTAATTTCATACAATAGTAAATAAACTACCATCGGTAACAAATGGAAATGAATCGGGATTATTTGAGAAAAAGCATTTAGTAAATCTAGGAACGCTTAACTTGCAGCCAATTAGTGACCAAGCTGGCGCTTCGCACTCTGCCATGTGTCAACTATATGTGCAGGTATACCGCATAGGCATACCTGAATATAACGAAAGCACGCCTGAACATAGTTTTGTAAGCGGTATGAATAGTATTCTCTATAGGCGCCGATATAGAGCGATTAATTTACTACTGCTAAATCACTATTGATCCTTTTGAAAACGTTGTATTGGTGGAAGCAACAAGTTTCGGTTAAATGAGTTCAAAATACACTGCTGGTTTCCAAGGTCGCAATATGATGGCTACTGAATATTTTGAAATTCATGTGACAGAATGTGGACCCCACCCCATGTATAATGTATGTATGTATGATTACTGTATTCTGCGGCTGTCGTAGTAGAAACATCCTATAGCTGCAATCAATCCTTCTTCGCTTTTGCCCACTGTGTCTTGTCCTCAGCCGAAATCCTTAGCTTCCTCAGGTCCATTCTTGACTTGAGTGTACCGAGTCCTACTTTCTTGAGGCCACCTCGAGCACGCTTAGCAAATTTATGCAATGACGTCTTCTCCTGGCTTTGTATTTGCTGGCTCCGAGTAGGGCGAATTCCAAGGCTCTCTGTGTTGGTGTCTCTTCTGGCATCCCTAGCACATGGCCAAACATGGGCCATCTTTGCTGGGCGACTTTTACAGACAGCGGCAATGTATCACACATCTTGTATAGTGCATCGTTGGAAATTATGCTGTCTGGCCATTGGTGTCCAGTGATGGTGCGTAGGTATTTGCGTTGGCAGGCATCGACTTTGTCTAGAGCTGCCTTTGGAGCTGCCCAGTTGTTAAATTTATACAGCATCAAGAATATGCAGGTTGCATTGTATACAGCTAACCTCTTTATCAAGGGCATCTTTGATCTACGAATCCATAGCTTCCATAAGGACTGGAAAGCTATGTTCCCCATGACGCACTGTGGAGAAATGTCAGCAGTACTGCAAAGCAGTGAGTCCAGGATTTTACTTTTCCTCCATGGTTCGCCGCCAAGAAGTGGGTCGTCATTTTCTATAGTTTCATGCTTTGTCGATAGGTATATGTGGGTGAACTCTGTTTTGGATTCATTCATTCTCAATTTTTAGTTTGCTTGCCGCTATTGGGAGAAGTTCCCCAGGGGGAGGGATTGATTTTCCTCGTCCATGAAGTCCACATCGTCGGCATATTCCATCTCTAGCGGCATGCCTAGTTCTGACACTGGGGGTGGGGGTGGTGGGGGTGGGTGGGTTGGTGGTTTGGTCTTGTGGAACTTTCCCGCACATATTTCAATGCGGCAGCAAGGTAGCAGGTGAAAAGCACTGGAGATAGCCCATCGCCTTGTGGGGAGCCGATTGATGTCTCAAACTCCACAGACTTCACTGACTTGACTCGTACTCTCAGCTTGGTGTCTGCATGCGGTAGTCTCACTAGTCGTAGCTCATCTTCATTGCAACTGGCCTGGCGTAGTATATCTAGGACCGTTGAGCGTTTAGTTGTGTCGAAGGCTCGTGACATATCAATGCCTATTTTGTGGAAGTCCCAGTGTTTGGACATGACTATTGACACAAGCATGCGTTGAGCCCATACAATGTCTGCGCAGCTGCGTCCACGTTTGAAGCCACTTTGACATGATCTGGTGAAGTAATCAATCTTGTCTCAGATGCGGCACAGAGTAACACTGGATAGGATTTTCCGCATGCTGTTAAGGAGCACAATGGGCCTCAGATTGGCTGTGGGCCCAGGTGGCTTCTTGGGCTTGGGTAGTGCGATAAGGGTGCCTTGGCCTACAGCATCGATGGGAAGGTGGTGCATAAAAGTTGAATTGATTAGGTGCGTGATCGGTTTTGAGATAATGTAACTTGCATATTTGAATAATTCATTGCTCATGCCATCAGGTCCAGATGCTCGTCCATTTTTCAGGGCTTTAAGTGCTTTCTCAACTTCTGCTGTTTTAATTGGTGTTAGTAATGGCCTGGGGTCTCCTGAGAACGGATGCAAGGGCTCATCATCGTTGTCAGTGAACTGTTCCTTGAACCATTCTCGGATCGCCTCAGCTTTTCCCTGGTCAGTCCCGATAAAGTGTCCTTCAGAGTTGTGTACAGTGAGTGCTGGTGTGTATTCAGTAACTCTCAGGGCTCGGGCTGCGCAAAACATTTTGTGACAGTTATCCGTGGCAGTGATTTCATCTGCTAGGGAGTCTGCCTGTTGAATAGCAAGATCTTTTAACGTTTGCTAATGTGGCGCAGAATAATATTGCGCTCCTGGTGTAGTTTGGTGCGGTCTGCACTTTGGCCACTTTGATAGATGCACAGCCGCAATGCTTTCTGCTCTGCTGACAATTTTACTACTAGAGGTCAGTATACCTAGTTTGGTTGTTTTTAAGAACACCCATGGTGCTGGTAGCGAATGATTCCATAGATTTCAGTATTTTGGTTAGGGCTTCGTTTGGATCGGAGCTGACATCGATGTTAGCTATCTGCTCCCCGAGGGCTTTTTTGTATGACATTTGAGTGTCAGTGTCGCTGATGAGCTTGGGTAGGTTGTAGGTGACTCTACCCTCTTGCCTGGTATGGTGTTTATATATTAGGTAGAGATCGTTTATCTGAAGGCGTGTAATGACTAGCTTATGGTCAGAATTGATGTCTGCGCCTCCATACGAACGAGCATTCCGGAGTAAGGGTTTTGCTTCTGTCTTGCATAGTATGAAGTCTGTTTAGTTGAAGACAGCTTTTGTAGTCTTAGAACCTTTTTGGGCTTTGCGGTCTGTAATGTGTTCCGTCCATGTTGTCCGGTGATGGCATGGGTGTTTGAAAGCCGTATTTGTGACAAATAAGCCATTGGAACTAAGGAATGCCACCAGTGCATCTCCGTTGCTGTTGCGCGTGCCCTTTCCATAGGATCCCATGCATAAGCCAAGTCCTGAACTTTTGTCCGCAATTCCGAGTTCACCCAGCTTGGAGTTGAAATCTCCACACACGAACAGTTGCCATCTAGCTGAGATTGTAATGGCGGAGCTCAGTTCTGCATAGAAGGAATCTAATATTGCTGGATTCTCTAGCTTTTTCGGTAGTTGGGCCGTATGCCTTGACAATTCGACACTTAGTGGTGGTGTGTTTTCGCGTAGGCATAGCCAGGTCAATGAATGCAACGTGATCACTGATGCATCCAAAGCTAACGATCCAAGACCCTTGGTCCGATTACAAAGCCTAAGCCCCGGTATGTGGCCTGTTTTTGCTCCATGAGCACTAGCTTACGGCCTGTCTGTAGTTGCTGCTCTGTGTGTTTAGCTACTTTAGTCTCTCGAATGCATGCAATATCGATGTTATAGTGTTCACAGTATGCACTCCACCCCATCTTTGGAAACAACGACTTTCAGTCAAATTGTTTTAAAACGAGACAGTATTTTACCTGTAGGACGTAGTTGCTAATCAGCTTAACACGATTATAACCGAGCTGATATGACCGGCTGTAGTGTGTATTATTTATTTGCTCGTCATACGCCAGAGCGCATAGGTCCAGCTTCGTCACTAACTGGTTACCGCCAGAGCGACATAAATGGTATTGAGCTGGTTTTTTTAAATTATTCTGATTATTTCTGTTTTTACTTATAGCTATAGGTTGATTATTATATAAAGCTATGATTCGAGAGCATATGTTAATTTCCTGATCCTTTCCTTTAAAATCTGTCGATTCCATAGGGTTTTATATACATCTCCAGATATACGCCTGCGGACACACAGAGAGTTAGACCAGAATACAATACCTTCACCACAACCAGCTCTACTGGGTGGATCTTCAACCACCAAACTAGTACGGGATGTTGCCCCCGTGATTCCGAAGAACCCTTCATCCGGCGGTCGAAGGTCATGGTAAGCTACTTAATGTTCTTTCATTGCATTTCCTCAGGATACCTCATGTTCTACTCAATAAACTTTCGTCACCTTTAGGTGGTAAATCGGCTTTGATGAGTATCAAACGTCAAGGCTGTTATGACCTAATAAAGGATGATAGTTCAAGGTATATGGACGGCATCTTTACCAAAGTCTGACCTGTATGTTCCCCATTTGGTTGCCAGAGAAGCCTATCGACATTGGCATCAGAATAGCAACTGGCTATGTCGTAATATCTAAATACAAATACTGGAAAGGAAAGCAAGAGCAAGGATATACATGTATATTATATGATGAATTTATTCCGAATTCTTACAGATGTTTATACAAAATCTAATAATCATGATATATTATTTGTGAGATTTTTATTCTATAACACGAGATAATAATAGTATAAATAGCGATGCTAAATAGACTTGATGTAAACATATACTAAGGAATAAGTTCTAGGAATATCAATAATTGTATAAACTACTAAGTTCTTTTATTACATGAAATCCTGGCTTCAACAACACGTTTCTGTTTATATGAGGTCACTGTGACCTGAAATCATTTTCTGCCATAAGTCGCTGATACCATGAAGTTACTGTGACCTGAGCTACTACTCTGTCACAACCTACTGAAGCTGAGGTCACTATGATCTGAAATCATCTGCCATAACCTACTGTGGCTGAGGTAACTGAGGTCATTGCGACCTGAAATCATCTGCCATAACCTACTGAAGTCGAGGTCACTGTAACCTTAAATCAGCCATTGCCATAACCTACTGATGCTAAGCTCATGGTGACAAGAACTGAACTTCTGTCATTAGGCACTTAAGCTGAGTCCCTGAAATTAGCTGCTGCTGTTATGTTATGTAATTATGATATGAGGTCACTGTGACCTATGGTTCAGCCATTAGTTGCTGATGTTATGCTATTGTGACCTGAAATAAGCCGCTATTAGTTCCTGATGATAGAAGGTCAGTGTCCTGAAAGAAACTTTTACCATTCACTCCCGATTCCAGCTGCAATGAGGTTGGTGTGCCCTGGAATACTTCTGCCATTAGTTGCTGATGTTATGAGGTCACTGTGACCTAAAATAATCCCTGTCTTAGTTGTGGGTACTATGCCGTTCCTGGGTCCTAATGCTGCGAGGCCAGTGTGACCTGAAATAATCTGCCATTAGTTGCTGATGTTATGAGGTCGCTGTGACCTGTAATACACCTCTTTCATTATTCACTGATTCCTTGCCAGGTGTGTTCAGGTGCCTATAAATAGATTCGCTACTAGCTACTAGATGGTAGCTGTAATAGGGAAAGTAATTATAGGCTCCCTACTAACGTGGCATAGTCTCTGTGATGAGCTAAACGTTTATTTTCAGCTACCTTTGCATTCGCATCTGACAGCTGAGACATTAGTATATATTGCAGTCACATAGACCTTTAACGTGGCTTATTTCCTAGTGCTTTAGAGAATTGAGGTCATAGCGACCTCAAAAGTGGCGGCTTCATATGTTCTATTGCTTTAGAGTTTAAGGTCACGGTGACTGTAACTGTGACAGTTACCTATTTCCTAGTATTTTCGAGTGTCGAAGTCACAATGACCTCAAACATGGCAGCTACATATTTCACAGTGCTTTAGAGTATTGAAGTGTCTGTGCCCTCATCTTTGACAGTTACTTATTTCCCTCTGCTTTAGAGTTTTACGGTCACGGTGACCATAACCTTGGCTTTTACTTATTTCCTAGGGATTTAGAGTATTTAGGTCAGAGTGACTCTAACCGTGACAGTTACTTATTTCCTAGGTTTTTAGAGTATTGTGGTTACAATGACCTCAATTATGACAGTTTTTTAATTCCCTAGTGCTTTGGAATTTTAAGGTCACAATTACCTCAACCATGTCAGTTCCTTGTTTCCTAGTTCTTCAGTGTCTAGTTTCGAGCATTGAGGTCACAGTGAACTCATCCTTGACATTTACTTATTTCCGAGTGCCTTAGTGTTGTTAGGTGACAGTGAGCGTAACCATGACAATTACATATTTAGAGTATCGAGGTCACAGTGACTTCAATCATGACATTGCTAGTCCTTTCGAGTATTGATGCCACAGTGACCAATACCATGACAGTTACCTATGTCCTAGTGCATTAATGGTTTGTTGTCATAATGGCCTCAAACGTGACAGGTGTTTATTTCCTAGTGCATTACAGTATTGAGGTCGCAGTGACCTCATCCGTGACAGTTACTTATTTCCTAGTGCTTTACTGTATTGAGGTCACGGTGACCTCGAATGTGACAGTCCTAGTGCTTTAGAGTATTGATGTCACCGCGTCCTCAAAAGTGGCAGTTACAGTGACCGCAACCGTGGCATTCATAATGCGTTAGCGTTCTGCGGTCACAATAACCTCAACTGTTACCGAGTTACCGACCGTGACGCCAGGATCATGTGTATATTCAAATCATGATTAGTAAAAGATTTGACCATTTTGAATAAATTAATACTATTTGTTTAAAGCATAAATCTATACATGTATATCTGACATCATCGTCATACAATACAGACCATGATCAAACAAACAATGGATCGATTCCAATTAATATATGGTAAAGACAGTTATCATAATATCAAAATAATAACCAGTTAAAGATGAGCAGATTGTTAAAACAATTATCATTATGACACAATAAATACGATAGAAAAGTTGGATAGGCTGCTAAAACAGTTATCATTATGGCGCAATTAATGCCACAAGAAAGGTTGAGTAGACTAGAAATAATAGCAGTGTTCATCTGGTAGGAAGCGTTAACATTTTCAATTCTTCGTCTTGATGCTGAAATTAAAACAAAAAGATAATGGAATAATAGGCTGATATAAGGCTTGCTTCAAATAAATCCTAAATATGTACTGAAATAATAGATCACAAACGCAGCAAATGTTCTGCACTCTCATGCTGATAATCCTGACAGATACAATACACTAGACCAGGGCAGAGCAAATGTTCCGCACTCTCATGCTGATAATCCTGACAGATACAATACACTAGACCAGGGTATAGCAAATATTCTGCACTCACATGCTGATACTCCTGACAGATACAGTACACTAGACAAGGGTACAGCAAATATTCTGCACGCACATGCTGATGATCCTGACAGATACAGTACACTAGACAAGGGTACAGCAAATATTCTGCACGCACATGCTGATGATCCTGACAGATACAATACCCTCGACCAGGGTAGAGCAAATATTCTGCACTCACATGCTGATGATCCTGACAGATACAGTACCCTCGACCAGGGTAGAGCAAATATTCTGCACTCACAGGCTGATAATCCTGACAGATACAGTACACTAGACAAGGGTACGGCAAATATTCTGCACGCACATGCTGATGATCCTGACAGATACAATACCCTCGACCAGGGTAGAGCAAATATTCTGCACTCACATGCTGATGATCCTGACAGATACAGTACCCTCGACCAGGGTAGAGCAAATATTCTGCACTCACATGCTGATAATCCTGACAGATACAGTACACTAGACAAGGGTACAGCAAATATTCTGCACGCACATGCTGATGATCCTGACAGATACAATACCCTCGACCAGGGTAGAGCAAATATTCTGGACTCACATGCTGATGATCCTGACAGATACAGTACCCTCGACCAGGGTAGAGCAAATATTCTGCACGCACATGCTGATGATCCTGACAGATACAGTACACTAGACAAGGGTACAGCAAATATTCTGCACGCACATGCTGATGATCCTGACAGATACAATACCCTCGACCAGGGTAGAGCAAATATTCTGCACTCACATGCTGATGATCCTGACAGATACAGTACACTAGACCAGGGTACAGCAAATATTCTGCACTCACACGATGATGATTCTGACAGATACAATACACTAGACCAGGGTACAGCAAATATGCTGCACTCACATGCTGATGATTCTGACAGATACAATACACTTTCTTATGGTACCACAGACACGCAAATAAATCCTGGTAACTATTTAATACAATAATAGACCACAGATGCGCTTTTCACGTTATACGTGTAGTACATTTATGCATTCTGAGCAGATGGACCTTGTAGAAAGGAGGGATCCATTTCTAGCTACACCCGCCAATTTCTGACTAAGCTCCGCCCATTTTGTATACGTGTTTGAATCAATTTTCAGCACTTTGCACACTAAAGTCCATGAATCTCAATTTCAGGTTCACTATACTGGAGATAAATTGTTGAATATATTGAAACCTACTGTAGTAACAGCTTCCGGTCAAATTAACTTCAAAGTATTTAAGAGAAGGTTTATTAGATTGTACATTCACCAAAAACATACATTTCAGACGGTTATTACCAGACATTTGCCAGTACCACATAATTTGACGCGGCGCACTTTGATTACGATACTTGAGTGGCAGATCAGGGCCATCCATTATCATGCCTGAAATGCATGTCTGATGCATTGATATGTAAATGTAATTAAGGATAATCGTCCATGCCATGAATGATGAATGGGCACGATGACAAGCATCCTGGTGAATGTGAAAGTAACCAGGATGAGGACGCAATCATCATATGGTACTTCATTATTCAGTGTGTAAGAGTTATCATGGAGAATATGCAGAGTATTTAGTCTACAGTGATCAAGCGTGTGAAAAATGTTGATTTAATTGACCATTTCTAGTTTTAGCTATGCCCCGCCCATCTCTAGCTAAGCTCCAACCCCACCTCGCTTATGTTGCGGTCGATCGATCCCTGAACTCACTGACTATGAATTTCCAGAAAACTATAAGGTAATCTGTTGAATATTTTGAAACGAATTTGACCAGTCAAATTAGTTTCAAAATATTCAACAGAACGTTTATTAAATAGTAAAGACCTACAATTCGTGCAATGTGTCGGGCGTCTAAGACGGACTAAATCGAGTCATTCATGCTGTAAATGATTATGGCATTACCCTCCACGTCACGTAGTTGATTATGACATCATATGATGGATGGATAAACTGGAAAGGTCCATCATTGTATGATGGAATCATGGACATGATCATGATCATGTGACATATATGATACACGTCACCATGGTACAGAAAATATTCTCCAATCTCATGATCATGTGACATATATGATACACTCGACCAGGGTACAGCAAAAATTCTCCAATCTCATGATCATGTGACATATATGATACACTTGACCAGGGTACACAAAATATTCTCCAAATTTAGGATGATGATTTTAACATTCAAAGTGATGAATAATCACCATATTCTCAAAATCGGTATTATGAATGTCATGTTGACAATTCAATTTAATTCAAATATTTTCTTTATTTTATAGTAGCATTTCACATTTATATTACAACGGACATGTAGTCCATCAAAGGCAAAGCTTGTCACCCTATTGTTTTCGTTCTGTTTATTTTTTATTTTTTATTATTCTATGCTTTTATTTGTCCGCGAATAGCGCGAAGACAAAAATGCCAATGAAATTCAAGCTTTGCATGACAAGAGGGTCTTATTTAGAGTAACCTTCTTACGTGTGAATGGATATGATTTTCTAGATAGGCTGGCGGCCATCTTGAATTTCCGGAAAGTTTTCGAGCATTTAAAAAAATCTTCTTCTCCAGAACCACTGAAGGGAATGAGGTGAAATTTGGTGAAAATCATCGGTGAGTAGGTCTCATAAAAGTTTGTTCAAGAGAAGCCAGTAGCTCGAAAAACACGGCGTATAGACCAATCAGAATCAAGCCGTCTGGCGGAAATGTTGAATTTTTTATTTGATTGAATTTTTAGCCCAAAATGGTCATATATAGGTTTTGGGGGTCGAGAAATTCAAATCTGGCATTTCAGAATCTGTCGGATTAACGGTTTGGCCACCATCTTGGATTCGTTTCCCGCCAAATTCCCCATAGTAAAGCAATTGGAAATTTAAAATGCCTTCTCCTTGGAAACCACTGGGTGGATTTCAAATTAATATAGTGTATGATGAGCCATAATGTATGATGAGCCATGGTGGTAGTGATCCTCCTAAAATTAATGAGATTGGTTCCATCAGACTTCCACAGCCATACTCCCTCCTCATGTGTTCTTCTAAAGTGGTCTACCTATGTGTGATTAACTCTTTCCCTGATGAGTATCCTATATCTCGCTCAAGTCCACAGGCAATAATTTATGAAAACTGTTGAATATTTTGAAATTACTCCGACTGGAAATTGATAGACGAACAATACAAACATTAAATTACATGTTTCGAAGGATCCAACTATTGCACATTACAATTATAAACATATAAATAATAGATGACTTTGGTTACTATAAAAATACACAGACATACATCCTTCCATTTACATCCACAGCTAACAATATGATTCCAGACGATCTAGACTTTCACTATATCAGTCTCTGACATAAACACTCAATGAGAATGAACATACAATCAATCAACTCTAAATTCAAAATTATGGATCTATCATGCCGAATATGTTGTTACTACATACTATATATCATACTAACTTTCAACCATCACAACCTAAACACAATTTATTCTCTAGGAGACTTATGTTTTGCAGGTATCCGTAGTGTTTAGACTATCATGTATGGTATATTGTTTTGCCTGTATCAATCAGAATCTTATATGAGATTGATATGACATATTTTCTGGTATTCAGTTCAGATACGTTTCTTTAGATTTAGTCGTTAGTTCGGAGAGCTATGTTTAGGATGTCTATGCCATGTTCCCCTGGTCGTCATTTCAGATAGATATGTTTGACTTATATGCCATGTTCCCCTGGTCTTCAATTCAGATAGCTATGTTTGACTTATATGCCATGTTCCCCTGGTCTTCAATTCAGATAGCCTTGTTAAAATGTATGGCATATTGGTTTGGTCTTTAATTCGGTTTACACCTACATTATGGTGTCCTAGCCCGTGTTCACATTAGATTAGATATCCAAAGGAAGTCTAATCGATCACAAATGTTCGTTTTACTTGTGTAAGCGTTCTTTACTCAACTAGGAACAACACACCAATGGAAATGTTAGAAACATACTCCAAGCAGTGCTAAAAAAGTATTGGCTTTTAATTAGCTGCAGTCTCAACCGCCACCTTATGGAGTACACAGGCATAATTACAAGGACAACTCGTATGTTTACATATAGCCTTCCATATTACATGTGGTTTTGTTTATTCTAAGCAATCAAATCTAAATGAGTTTATATGGGTTACAGCGATTGTCTATTTTAAATTACCAAGATACTCTGTCCTAAGCAAATGTACATCTGATTTATGTTAGATTAACTGGCAATATATGTGCGTGTTTAACCATTTCAACGCTCAATTTCAATGGAATCTATCAATCATATGACGTCATAATCAACAATGTCACATGTAGGCTAAAGTCATAATCAATTACGTCATAAATGACCGGAATATGTCTGTCATAAACGCTTAATAGTCCGTCAAGTCCTACAAATTGTATGTCTTTACCACTTAATAAACATGAAGTTGAATATTTTGAAACTAATTTGACTGGGCGCTGTTGCTGTCATTCATAGGCAGCGACAGCGCCCAGTCAAATTAGTTTCAAAATATTCAACAGCTTATCTGCACAGCTTTCTGGAATTTGAGATTCAGAGAGTGTATGGATCGATCGATCCCAACACGGGCAAAGCGTGTGGGAGGGGCTTAGCTAAAGATGGGCGGGGCATAGCTAAATCTGGACTCATCCATTTAACCATGTAGCCCTCATATCAGCCTAAAACGGCTTCAGCAGTGGTCTTGAGAAATGTCCATTTGCAGAACAAATGAAGACTGAGTATTTTTTTTAATTTACCACTGGATTATCGGTTATCGAGCCAGTCATCCCAGTGGTAAATTTTCAAAAATAGTCTTCTCTTGGTCTGCAAATAGACATTTTCTATGAGAAATTAGACATTTGTTTTGAATAAATTCCAGGGTTAAAATGCAAACGGTAACTACAGCTGTTGATTATTTTGTAACTAATTTGTTAGGAGCATGTTGGTGCCATATGCTGCCACCAGCTCCTAGACTAATTAGGTTCAAAATATTCACCAGTATCTTAAATCGCAAAGGATTTTGTTGGATTTTTCATGTTCAAGACAAATTGATAAACATACAAATATTAAATGTATAAGGTATGAGTCTAATAACAAAGCACTGCTGTTCTTAAGACACTTGATGTCTAGCCTGTCACTTACTTGAATGGCAAGTCCATTTTGTCATAATTCTCTTTAGATGGATAGAGGACAACATCACCAGCTTGGTAGTATCCATACTTCTTTTGGCCATGTTTGGCTCGTTTCCATCCAAATGACATTTTCTGCTCATTCTGACAACGTTTCTGTTTGATGACCATACCTGTTTAATAATAAAATACATTGTCACAATTTTATTGGATTCCCTAAGACGGACAATATATGTCATGTTCAGTTCCGATAAACAAATATCAGTGTAATGTTCTCATAGACAAATGAAGCCAGTACCTAGGCTAAATGCTATAATGTGTCTAAAGCAAATTATATTTACCAATTGTTCAGTATTAAAGAATGTGTTATAGAAGTGTCTCGTCAACGACTTAAATCGTCTAAAACTAATATGATGGATGGATGGATGGGTGAATTGGATGGATGGATGGATAGATAGGGACAGGTAGGTAGGTAGGTAGGCCAGCCACGACCCATCGACCGAACAACCATGACCGATGGACCGATCAACCGACCGACCGACCGACCGACCGATAGACAGATAAAACAGATAGATTTGAACTATGTTGTTTGATTTGTGTATGTACCTTTCCGGAGACTCATTTCATATTTATTTCGTGCAGGTCTATCCCGTATGGCGAGGACCATGACGTCACTGATGTTACTGACATTAACATAGTGGTCCTGTCCGATATCAAGGTCACCATATTCCTCGTCACTCTCATCTAGGTCACCATGATACGGAGAGTCTGTAAAAGTGACATACAAATTACAACTAAGCAGTACAAGAACCAAACACTATAAGGAATACGAGTCCTAACATATATACCGATATACAGCGTGACCCACTCATTTCTTAATTCCTTAAATTTACTGGTCATATACTCAAATCTGAATGACATAACACCATTTATACTAACAATGGGCCTTTCTACTCTATCCACCCAGCATATGTCGTCATAATCAACTACATGACGTAGAGAATGACATCATAATCAAGGACATCATTATGGCTAAGTACCTCAAGAACGCATAGTTGAAGACTGGCTATTCGTTGTTGTACGAATTGTATGTCTTTACCATTTAATAAATATGCTGTTAAATATTTTGAAACTAATTTAACTGGGCGCTGTTGCTGCCTATGCTACCATAGGCAGCAACGGCACCCAGTCAAATTAGTTACAAAATATTCAATACCTTAACTGCATAGGTTTCAGGAAATTGATAGTCAAGGCAGTCGGTGATCGATCAATCCCAACACGGCGAAGTGTGGGTGAAGCATAGCTAGTGATGGGCGGGGTATAGCAAAAACTGGACATGTAAAACTGGAAAAGTCCATTGGCAATCATGATCATTGTTACAAAAATTGGTCATAGCTCATGATAATTGCTCATGATAATTGCTCATGATGCCCATGTCTCTGATTTCTGACAATAAGCGACCTCTTATTATACCTTGGTAGCCTTTAAACGTGGCATATGTTTAACAGATGACTGCGCAAGAATGGATATCAGCAAACGACATGGTAACTTATGTCGCAAAAACCTTAAAAAAGCCCCCTCCTCACCCCCACCATTATCAACCGTATTCGATTCCACTAGTCGTCTACTCAGAAGAACGTATACTCGAGTTTCATAAGCCAAAGTGGGTGCTGCCAAATTAGTCGCTGCGATTTTGCGCAGTAATTAAAACACGAATATATTCAACTATGGCGTTATGCTGCTAGCTATGCTGATGTATATAATTTAGTGGTAGCAATTGATATTTAAAGCCGCAAGATTCACAATTACTATTGTATTATTCATCATGCCGATGATCATGGTTCAACATACGGCTTCGCAGCTTCACTGTGACATTGCCTCTTTAGCCCTTGCAGTTCCATTGTATTCGTTGCTACTGAAAAACTGCATGTAAAATTGGCAACAGGTGTCTGGCGTTTGTCAAAGGGATAATCAGTGCACAGAATATTATACCATATTAATTATCATACTAACTTTGGGAACTCGCTGACTCTGTGTATTCTGCCTTGGACGTCTTCTGATGCGTGTGCTTTGAGCCTAAAATATTCACATGACACAGTTCCTTATTAGACAAATAATTCTAGTTAATGCTAAACAGTTAAGTGGACATCGATTAGTGTATAAACGAAATTAGGACACATAGGCAAAATTACTCAGTTCAGTTTAACGCCCAAACGGGTTAGGTCGACTTGCATAAACTGAGTTATAAATGACAATGAAATTATTTTGTAGTTTTTCCCACCATAGTGACAAATGAAAAGGATTGAAAAAATAATAATATGTTAGTGGTATGTTGTAGATATTATATTATGTCAAAAAGCTCAAGTTCGTTATATCTCAGGTATGATAGATCGTGGGCTCTTTGAATGCTCTTATATCTCAGGTATAATAGATCGTGTGACCTTTGTTACATGTAAAGAGAGATGGGTTCATAATGTTGAAAGCTTTGTCCATTGCCTAGATATGGAGAAATAGAGGGCAGACTATTCAATTAAAATGAATCCTGTAACTATTTTACGTACTAACTGATAATTTGTCAGTTTATGGAAACAGTATCCGTCAGAGTAGCAGCAGTGGCATTGATGACAATTTGGTTGGAGTATGTTACTAAGCAGAGTTAGTCATCATGGTGCATGGTCATGGCAACAGTAATTAGCAACGAGAACAGCCGATTGTCTATATGCATCATAGTCTGGACCGGCTATATGAAGCAGACTCAGCGATGGCTATTTTAGTGTTCTAAAATGGATAAATTCCATGTCGAACATCACATTGACATGTCCATAATATGCAAGCTTCAAGAAGAAGCCACAATAATGAACGTTTACTGGACATTATGTTTTTGACAGAAGATTTAATGTTAATATGTAGCACTTTATAGACAGATATTTTGACTTAACATTATCGTACAGAAAATTCTTGAAGATTGTCGTTATTGCTAAACCTAAATCTCAATTTATGAGAAACATAGTTTAATGGCCCTTTCCGTGTTTAGCTATGCCCCGCCCATCTCTAGCTAAGCTCCACCAACAATTGGCTCGTATTGGAATCGATCAATCCCTGAACTCCCTGACTATCTATTTCCAAAAAATTATGCAGAGTTTCAAAATATTCAACAGCATGTTTATTAAATTTTAAAGCTATACAATTCATACAACCTGGCGGATTATTAAGCATTTAAGACGGACTAAATCGAGTCATTCATGACATAATGATTATGACGTCAGCCTACACGTCATGTAGTTGATTCTGACGTCATATGATTTACTGAGGGAATGGATTCATGAATTGAATAACCATGGAGCATTGACTGTATGATGTTGAATCATGGGACAAGTTCGTCAACAATATGTGTAATTATTACCATTTCTTGTCCATCGGTTTCTATATTAACTTAACATGGACGAGCCAGCTCGATGAACCCAATTATTATTTACACTCCTTTTCAGTTATCACTTTGTGGGAAAAACTGCAAAATTATTTTACTGCCATAATTCAGATTCTATTCAAAATCATAACTATGGCTACCGGCTAGTGATAATAAGTATGCTACTCCTATTGGGCTCTACACAAACAACGAGAAGAATGTATAAAATGTTGGTTAAATCATAAGGGCAAAGTTCTGGTCTTTTACATTTGTAATCTAAATGCAGGAAAAGCAGTAGAAGTAATAATATACAGGGCACATGTGTGTATGTTTAAGTATGTATCGTATGTACATTTAGTACAAATCAATTTATTTTAAAAACTATAAGTTCGGCTCTGGTTTGAAATATTATAAACGCCTCTTCTCACCTTTGGTAGATGCATAACGGTCAGAATCTGACTCATATTCTTTATACTGTCTGTCCTTGTGATGCTCAATGACAGTGGTAACCTTGTCCATTACAGATTTGGCGCTGTTGACTGGACTATTAATGAAGCCCTTCATTAGCTTGACAGCAGCTAAAACAGATAAACAGAAAACCGAAGAACAAATAACTGGATTTACAGACACAATCAGTTATTATGTTTCTAGCATCTATGTATAGAATAGAAAACAGATGATGACATTTGAGGGAATGCCACCGTGTTGTTACCACCTTGCACTGGCAGATGTATTAGCTAATTAGCAATGCTCGTGATATCAATGAAGAAGAAGAAAATCTTGAAATCCTAGACATTTGTACGCCTGTAGGTATGTGTATGTGTTAGCATATGCGTGTTCATAGATGTATCTGTGGGTCAGATCCAATAAACGTTCTAAACTTACATTTCTTTTTCTTTTTCTCTCCTTCGACATCATCACTGAAGTTCTCCGGATAAGCTACGTGAAACGTATGCAGGTTTCCGGATCTTGAACCATACTCTGTATCAGAGAAAGTGAATATAAGTGTTATTAACTACGGAAAATGTCTGCATCCGTTGTAACCGAAACTGTAGCTATCTCATGAACAGGTCGACCCTCTAGACTGTATTGTATAAACACATGTTTGTCACATCAGAACATTGTATTTGCGTCACATTAACTTGGTGTATTTGTGTCACATTAACTTGGTGTATTTGTGTCACATTAACTTGGTGTATTTGTATCACATTAACTTGGTGTATTTGCGTCACATTAACTTGGTGTATTTGAGCAGCCAATGGTGTACTATGTTCTGTCATTTATGAGAAAAAGACCATATCAAGTATGTTCACCTTGCTCCTCTTCTCGTCTTAGTTGATCTTTGAGTTTTGTCTTCTTGCTTTTCTTTTTCTTTTTCCTGTCAGCATCATTGCTCTCTTGGGAAGTATCTGTGAACAAATGCTACTCATTAACAGTCAATATCATTAAGTGAATTAATAAGCTGCACGTTCTATTTCAAACCTCTTTTGTAACGATATAAATAAAAGTAGTGAACTTTGATTTAATGACTCAGTTGTGGGGAATATGGCAGGCTATTTGATATGTTGAGATGCGAAAATAGATAAATGGTTTCAAATATTAAACCATATCTTAGATAATGACTGAAAAATTAATTTTCCAACATAATTTCATTGATCTTGAAATTATCTTTCAGTTTAAACGATAGTGAATAATAATAATAATAATAATAATAATAATAATAATAAAAATAATAATATAATAATGAATAATATTCAATTAAAAACCAAAATCAGCAGTGGTAAAAACACATTGAAGACCACATTCCTCAACTTGTATATATATACATTATTTATTGACGTGCAATAAGCGCATCTTCTCACCTTTGGTAGCAGATATATACTGATCAGATACGCCCTCTGAATCGCCATCTGTAAATTGTTTGGACTTGTCCATGTGATGTTCTATAGCAGTGGTCACTTTGTCCATCGCAGATTTGGCGCTACTGACTGGACCATTAATAAATCCCTTCATTAGTTTTACAGCCGCTGAATGAGATAAACGGAAAATAAATGCACAATGAACTGAATTGACTAAATATATGTTGGTATATTTCGAGCAGATAAGTATGAGGCAAAAACAGATCATGGTGTGTGCACGAGTGTGTGAGTGCGTGCGTGCGTACGCGTATACATGCGTACATGTGCGTTCATGCATGTACATACAAGTGCCAGTCCGTGGTCCAATCAATGGACCTTTCCAGTTTTAGCTATGCCCCGCCCATCTCTAGATATGCTCCACCCACACCTCGCTCGGGTTTGGATCGATCAATATCTGAACTCTGACTATCAATTTCCAGAAAACTATACAGGTAAGCTATTGATTATTTGGAACTAATTTGACTGGGCGCCGTTTCTGCCTATGTGCGACACGTCCGGTCAAATTAGTTTCAAAATATTCAGCAGCGTGTTTATTAAATAGTAGAGAATACAATTCGTGCAACGTGTCCGACTATTAAGAGTTAAAGACAGGCCAATTAGAATCATGTATGGCGTAATGATTATGACGTCAGCATACATGACACTTAGTTAGTTATGACGTCATATGCCGTCATATGATTGATGGATAAACTTGGAAAGGTCCATTCTCGAAACTTACATTTCTTTTTCTTTTTCTTTCCTTCGATCTCATCACCGGAGCCATCTTGGTGAGACGTCTGCAGATTTCCAGACCCGGAATCAAACTCTGTATCAGTCAATGCGAGAAGAGTGAAAATAAATGTTATACACGTCTGCGGTAAGGGGAATACAAGCAACATAAGAATATTTGCAGAACAAACTGGAAATAAGCTTACTTATCACAAAATCAAACTAATTGTCACGGAATAAGTGTAATTATCGCTCACAAGTATTAATAAAAGGTTGATTCATTAGAATAGGAGCTTATCAAGTATTTTAGCTTGCTCCTCTTTTCCCTGGGGCCATTAAAATTAGACATTATCAAGTAGTTTACCTTGCTCATCTTCTCATTGAAGCCATTAGAATAAGACATTATCAAGTATTTTACCTTGCCCCTCTTCCCCTTGGCGCCATTAAAATAAGATATTATCAAGTAGATTGCCTTGTTCCTATGCTCCCTGGGGCCATTAGAATAAGACATTATCAAGTAGTTTATGTTGCTCCTCTTCTGACCGGAGCTATTAGAATAAGACATTATCGGTTAGTATACCTTGCTCCTCTTCTGACCGGAGCTATTAGAATAAGACATTATCGGTTAGTATACCTTGCTCCTCTTCTGACCCGAGCTATTAGAATAAGACATTATCAAGTCATTTACCTTGCTCCTCTTCACCTTGGAGATGCTGTTTGAGTTTGATTTTCTTGTGTTTCTGCTTCTTTTTCTTTATCTTGTCAGCTTCATTGCTCTCTTCGGGTGCATCTGTGAACAAATACTGCTCATTAACAATCAACGAAAGTAAGCCAATTAATAAAATTCTTATTCTGAGAACTTCAATAAGTACTATGGTTCAGAGGAAGCATAGTACAATAAAACCCACCAGAAGATTGCATATCCACACAGATACACTCACGCACTCAAAGATTTCAAAATAAGCACATTTCAAGAGTTGAGATGTCATTATTAGCAAAGGACCACGCTTTAGAGCAGGTAATTAGACAATGAAGAACTAATCCACGACACTGCAGTTTTCCCTAATGTATTCATTGAAAAATGATTGCCAACTGTAGATTCAAAACTCCTCAAAATGTGTACTGGACGGGAAACTTTCAAAGAATTTAATACTTGTCTGGGGAGATAACTTTAGTGAATACAAACTGATTTTGCTGCGACACGATCACAATGGACCTTTCCAGTTTTAGCTATGCTCCGCCAATCTCTAGCTAAGCTCCGCCTACACCTCGATCGTGTTGGTATCGACCGATCGCTGAACTCCCCGACTATCAACGTCCAGAAAACTATACAGGTAATTGGTGCCTATAACATCTTTATTAAAAGGTAAACACACAATTCGTACAACAACGCTCAGTCCGTCACCAATTATGTGCTTCTGACGTACTTAGCTACATCATTCATGACGTCATTGATTATGATGTCATCACACACGTCACGCAGTTGACTATGACGTCATATGATGGATGGATAAACTGGAAAGATTCATTGATCTTCTCCCACACGGTATCCATATATCAAATGGTTGAAATCTCACGGGGTAGATAACTCTGGTGAAAATGTATGGATTTCGCTAAAACAAAATCATGACATTGCACCTCACAATAATGTATCTGCAAAAGAGAAACTATAGGTATCACCATCAAGGAATACACAAGATGTGTATCTGAAGTGCAAAAGTAGACTTTGTGTTGACAGAACATAATCACAGATAAATGGACAGACAGATAGACATGCAAATGGAAAGACATAAGCTGTGGCAGATATAGAGACATAGTGATCGGTACTGTCCTTACGTTCCCAAGAAGGTGGAAGGATAATAGAAATATGGGATAATTATAGTTAACAATACTGTTTACCTTTCTAGGCTCATAGTACCTGACGTGTCTATAGCTAGTCTGTATAACAAGCTGTCTATAGCTTATATACAGTACATTAAAACGAGGTTGAATTCTTATATTTGTTCACTATGTGTGAAGTAGCAAAACACATTAATTATTTCTTATTCAGAATTAATATTTGTAATACCGGGATTTAGTATAGTTTGTATATATTTTTCATTGTCACCTTCTTTCGCTTGGACATCTGATAACATCTTCTCCGACTTCTTGTTCTTGTTAACTGTGTGGTCTTTGTACTTATAGTCACCAACAAGATAAACTGATTATATTTATGGAAGGCCAGTCACCTGTTGCCAATGATCGATACGATGTCCATCTTTGAGAAAACTGATTTCCAGCCTACTGCCACTGATGTCCACCTTACCGACACTGATTTCCACCTTATACCGACACTGATTTCTACATTTACTAACACGGATTTCCACCTGTATTGATACCGATTTCCACCTGTACTGCCACTGATTTTCACTTGTACTGACACTCATTTCCACCTGTACTGACACTGATTTCTACCTGTACTGGCACTGATTATTGCAACTTGTACTGACACTGATTTCCACATGTACTAACACTGATTTCCTCGTTCATTGACAATAAACTCAACATGTCTGTGATGTGACTGAACATGCACCCTGTTATGCTCGTCAGCTTAGAATAAGTGGATATTATTTGAGCTACATCTACATGGTCACAGCAACATGGACGTGGTTCGGTGGTTGAAGGATGGGCAACAGGACAAACACCGGAGGAACATTTATATTAGTAAGTCAATACCTTCATGTGTATGATCTGTGTCATCTTGATCAGAACTGCTGATGCTATTTTTCTTGGAATGCCTGTCAGGGTATCCTCCATCTACAATAAAGACGTGTTTTGTGGCAGGCTTGTACATGTATTTGTGTTTAATAGAAATTACATAATATGCCATCTTAATCAGCTCCATAGCGATATCTGGGAATTTGTTTAATGTGATTCAAAACCTAATTTATAGATGGTTACATCTATAAATGAAAAGTGGACTCAATGGACCTTTCAATTTTAGCTATGCCCCGCCCATCTCTAGATAAGCTCCACCCACACCTCGCCGTGTTGGGATTAATCGATCCCCGAATGCCCTAGCTATCAATTTCCTGAAAACTATACAGGGAGGCTGTTGAATATTTTGTAACTAATTTGACTGGGTGCTGTTGCTGCCTATGGCCTACATCATACTGCCTATGGCAGCAACAGCGCCCAGTCAAATTAGTTTCAAAATATTCAGCAGAATGTTTATTAAATAGTAAAGGCATACGACATCACATAGACCGTTTTCAAATATGCGTTCGTGACGTACTTATCGACATCATTCATGACGTCATTCATTATGACGTCATTCTACACATCACGTAGTTGATTATGACGTCATATGATGGGTTGATACTCTGGAAAGGTGAATAATGTAATAGACACGTCTATTTGTAATTATGCCCTGCCCATTTCTATTTAAGCCCCGCCCACGCTGTACGTGCATATGAATCAATGTTATCACTTTTGCACCGGTTCACCGTCAAACTAGTTTCAAAATATTCAACGGAATGTTTATTAGATTGTAAAATCACCAAAGACATAACTCAGTCAGATTCTTGATGGACAATCTGACCATTGCCCCTAATGCCGTGATGGAACTACATCATTTTAACTTTGGCGTCTGCTAACACCTGACGTATTTTGATTAGGACGTGAGATACTTGAGTACCCGATCAGATCCCTCAATACCGAGCCGATTAATTTAAAAAAAGGTGGGAGCTAACTCTTTAACGCGTAAAAATAAACATGATCTAAGATCATTTTAATAACACAATCTGGTGTCGAATTTAAATTTGCTGCTGCCATCAACATAAGTAAAGAGTAAAGAGAAATTACCTGCCCTCTCTTCCACTCCTATCTTGCAGCATTTGGTGAATCGCCTTTGGTGGAGTTCTTCATCTGGTATCCATGGTGATCTGGGTATAGGATGTGGTGTTGGTATCATTATAGACAATCCCCTTCGTCTTAAGGCATTGTCTTCTGCATTCCATTGATCTAAGAAAGAGTAAGCAATACTTGCAGTTCTGTGGACATACACACTTTGGACAATGAAACAGTAAGTTTCCTTCTTAGGTCATCATCTGCATTCCATTGATATAAGAATAAGTAATAATTATATTTCTAGATAAGGGGATATCTACATTGGGCAATGAAGCACTAAGATTTAATATTTAATTAGACATGCTTATTACCTAACTACCCTTAGAGACACGCTCGTGGCCACGCAATGGAAGAATCTAGTTTTAGCCATACCCGGCCCGTCTTTAGCTAAGCTCCACCGACACCTCGTCCGTGTTGGGATCGATCCGTGAACGTCCTGACTATCAATTTCCAGAAAACCATACAGGCAAACTGTTGAATATTTTGAAACAAATTTGACGGGGTGCTGTTGCTGCCATATTAAATAGTAAAGCATACAATTCGTACAGCAACACTTAGTCTGCCATCAATTAAGCGTTCGTGACAAAGTTAGCTGCGCCATTCACAACGTAATTAGTTAAAACGTCATCCTACAAATTACGTAGTTGATTATGACGTCATATGAGTGATGGATAAACTGGAATCCTCTATTACTATCTATCTCTAGAATGGAAAGTACGAATGTATTGTGGATTGATATCAGCTCAAAAGCATAATCTGTACGATATATGTATCCAGATCAATCATAAGAATGTAAATCTACATTTAGTGTAACTTACCCATAGTATCCATTATCCTTGACTCACGGGCCTGGGCTTCTCTGCAAAGCATAAAACATTGATTGCAAACATAGGCTATTGGGATAAAGCATACGTGTATTGCAATGCTTTGGATTTTAGATTAGTCATTATATTGTCATATCATGTTGTACTATTACAAGGACGATCAATTGTGTACATTTAATGGAAGCTCAATAAACAAAGGTTACAGTCAGTGGCATAAGTAGATGATGGGATTACTTGTACAAAGCAGTAATCATTTCCGTGTTGGTCATAAATTATACAGTTCAAAGGCTAACAATAACTTAGCGAAGATGCAGACGCACCAGGATATTCTTCAGTCTGCGCGAATTTAGATCTATTATCAAGTACGATAGTTATGTCGTTTACCAGTTATTTCTAGATGCGCTATATACTTACCCTGGTCTAGTCTCTACACAAAAGAGATCAACTATCCCTGTGATTTGTTTGTGAGAGAGGCCATTAGGAGTCTGTCCAATTGGACCTAACTGAGTTCTTCCATCTGGTGTATATTGAGGAAAACTGACTGACTGAGGGCATGTCTTTTCATATTGTTCATGCATGCTGCATGGCTGTACTGTTTTGCTAGCCCGTGTGGACTCCCCATCCATCATCTGGGATTGTCCATCGTTATTAGCCTGTGTGAACGCCTCACGTCTATGTACAACCCGTCTGGACGTGTGGTCCTAGAAACATAAGCAATAAAGTGTGATAACATAACAATGATAGCACTTCACCATGGTATGACGTATAAAACATATAACTTAAGAGCTACATATAAAAATATTACGCTCCTTATAAGTGAACAATTTGCTTTGAGCATTACTGCTGATGGTAATAAGTTATAAAGGTCAAAAACAGAAACCTACTTCTTCTTCTTCTGCTGCTGCTGCTGCTGCTACTTCTGCTGCTGCTGCTGCTGTCTGTGCTGTTGTTGCTCCATGAAGAAGTCCTTGGAATGTCTCCATGTTCTCCTGGATATAGTTAGCAGCTGCCACATCGTGATCTTCATCATGCATGCTCAATGAAGGAACTTTCTCCAACACACTGAGCCTTGTAATAGTGGAAACACAGGTATGCTTATATAGCTAAACTCGGTAATTTCTGTGTCTACCATTTAATAATAGGATGGTCAATGGCCACTATCTCACCTAGCTCAAATGTATCAAGTAAAACGTATGTATTGTAGACCTAACTCAAAGGTTGTAGTGATGAAAAAATGGAAGTGCCACTTCTACCCCATGCAGTTCAACTTACCCTACGGGCAATAGTAGTAGTAGTAGTAGTAGTAGTAGTAGTAGTAGTAGTAGTAGTAGCAACAGCAAGTTGTAGTAGTAGTAGTAGTAGTAGTAGTAGTAGTAGTAGTAGTAGTAGTAGTAGCAGTAGCAGCCAGCAGCAGCGGCAGCAGCGGCAGCAGCAGCGGCGGTGGTAGTAGTATTAGTAGTAGTAGTAGTAGTAGTAGTAGTAGTAGTAGTAGTAGTAGTAGTAGTAGTAGTAGTAGTAGTAGTAGTAGTAGTAGTAGTAGTAGTAGTAGTAACTTACATTTCTCTGAACAGCTGAATATAGTCATTGGCCAATGTATTGCTTATATTGTACGTCTTCTTACGGTACACAGACCAATACCTCTGTGTTTTCATCAAAAGCTTATCAACGTCCTATAAATAGAAACATGGGATTAATACATGTGACGCGCATAGCGGTGCGTATGAGCGTGCGTGCATGTGCGTGTGTGCGTATGTGTGCGTGCTCACACCTGTCCGTACGTCTGCACATGTATATGTTTATACATGTATGTCCGATGAATTTAATCAGTTATCATACCCCATCAGATAACCTCTAGATAAGAGGGACATTCAGTGTTGTGCAATGTTTCTCTATGTGAATGAAGAGGGACATAAGTTGGGGCATCCATTCTTGTGCGGTGTTTCTCGAGATTAATGAACAGGGACATAAGTGGGGCATCCACTGTTGTGGAATGTTTCTCTATATGAATAAACAGGTGCATAAGTTGGGCATCCATTGTTGTGGGATGTTTCTCTATATTAATGAAAAGGGACAGATACACAACAATACTCACTGCTTGATTTAGTACATTGAGAGAGCTCTCTTTTAGCGCAGCTGCTATCTTCTGTGGGTGAGGATCTTCAAGGAATCTAAGAAATCAAATAACACAAAATTGAAGCAAAACACAATACATAGAGAGCATGTCCTTTCAGTGACGGCGTCACGGTGCAATAGAAGTAGATGTTTATAATACATAATATAAAACATGATATTATTGTTGTCTTATCAAGAGCTTGAAGAGGCAGCATGCGCGTGTTTACTTGCCAATCTTAATGGAGGGGTCCAGTTTTAGCCTTATCAAGACCTTGAAGAGGCAACATGCGCGTGTTTACTTGCGATTCTTAATGGAGGAATCCAGTTTTAGCCTTATCAAGAGCTTGAAGAGGCAGCATGCGCGTGTTTACTTGCCAATCTTAATGGAGGAATCCAGTTTTAGCCTTATCAAGAGCTTGAAGAGGCAGCATGCTCGTGTTTACTTGCCAATCTTAATGGAGGAATCCAGTTTCAGCCGTATCAAGAGCTTGAAGAGGCAGCATGCGCGTGTTTACTTGCCAATCTTAATGGAGGGGTCCAGTTTTAGCCTTATCAAGAGCTTGAAGAGGCAGCATGCGCGTGTTTACTTGCCAATCTTAATGGAGGAATCCAGTTTTAGCCTTATCAAGAGCTTGAAGAGGCAGCATGCGCGTGTTTACTTGCCAATCTTAATGGAGGAATCCAGTTTCAGCCGTATCAAGAGCTTGAAGAGGCAGCATGCGCGTGTTTACTTGCCAATCTTAATGGAGGAATCCAGTTTTAGCCTTATCAAGAGCTTGAAGAGGCAGCATGCGCGTGTTTACTTGCCAATCTTAATGGAGGAATCCAGTTTTAGCCTTATCAAGAGCTTGAAGAGGCAGCATGCGCGTGTTTACTTGCCAATCTTAATGGAGGGATCCAGTTTTAGCCTTATCAAGAGCTTGAAGAGGCAGCATGCGCATGTTTACTTGCCAATCTTAATGGAGGGATCCAGTTTTAGCCTTATCAAGAGCTTGAAGAGGCAGCATGCGCGTGTTTACTTGCCAATCTTAATGGAGGTATCCAGTTTTAGCCTTATCAAGAGCTTGAAGAGGCAGCATGCGCGTGCTTACTTGCCAATCTTAATGGAAGCATCCAGTTTTAGCCTTATCAAGAGCTTGAAGAGGCAACATGCGCGTGCTTACTTGCCAATCTTAATGGAGGAATCCAGTTTTAGCCTTATCAAGAGCTTGAAGAGGCAGCATGCGCATGCTTACTTGCCAATCTTAATGGAGGAATCCAGTTTTAGCCTTATCAAGAGCTTGAAGAGGCAGCATGCGCGTGTTTACTTGCCAATCTTAATGGAGGAATCCAGTTTTAGCCTTATCAAGAGCTTGAAGAGGCAGCATGCGCGTGCTTACTAGCCAATCTTAATGGAGGAATCCAGTTTTAGCTATGCCCCGACCATTTTTAGCTAAGCTCCGCCCAAACTTCACCGTGTTGGGATCAATCGATCCCTGAACTGTCTGACTCAATTTCTAAAACTATACAGATAAGCTTTTGGATATTTTGAATCTAATTTGACTGGGTGGTGTGGCTGCCTATGGCAGGATCAGCGCCAAGTCAAATTAATTTCAAAATATTCAATAGCATCTTTATTAAATAGTATGACATGCAATTCGTACAACAATGCTTAGTCCCTCATTGTGACGAACTTATCTACGTCATGAATGACGGCATTGATTATGAGGTCATCATGCACGTCACATAGTTGATTATGACGTCATATGATTGACGGATAAACTGGAAAGTTTCATTGTAGATTCCAGTTTGTCCACCAATCATATGACTTCATAATCAACTACGCGACGTGCAGGATGACAAATAATCAATTACCTCATGAATGGCGTAGCTAAGTTCATCACGAACGCTTAAAGGACCTTTCCAGTGTATACATTAATCATATGACGTCATAATCAACTGAGCGACTTGTAGCGTCATGAATCACGTAGGTATGGTCGTCACGAACGCTTAATTGATGACGGACTAAGCGTTGTTGTACAAATTGTATGTATTTACTATTTAATAAACATGCTGTTGAATATTTTGAAACTAATTTGACTGGGCCCTGTTGCTCCCGTAGGCTGTAACTTAACATTTGGAGGTGAATGCCATCAGGGCATGCTAATAATGCAAACTGAGTGTCCTCATTTAAATTAGGATGCCCACATTCTCGGATATTTGGCAGATACAGAAAAATGAGCATGCCTATGAGGGCAGGTGACTGAGGATACATGCCCGTGACAATATTCACATGCATTTGTACGAGGGTACACGCTAAGCTACAGCACTTGCCCAGCAAATTTTTAGATAAACCTTTTACGCATATAATGATTTCGTATTAATTTTAACACTTTGACCTCTGAATTCACAGAATTACTTTTCCAACGTAGGGCCTATGCTTACAAGTAAGGTATTGAATATTTGGAAACTAATTTGACTTGACGCTGGCGCTGCTGCCAGCAACAACTCTCAGTAAAATTAGTTCCAAAATATTCAACAGAATGTTTATTAAATTATAAATTCAGCAAAGGCATTCGATTCATATGCTTACTGTCGGATCTCTGTCACATTATTTGTTTGTGAGGTCAGCTAACACACTGATAAGACAGTGACAACCAGATCAACATTCCAATGTTCCATTCAAGTATTACCTTTGAATCTTGTTAAGAACCTTGTCGAATATCCCTGCTTTTTTCTGCAGCTGTTCAATCTCCATGGTGATTAGATGATGCTCTACAGACATTACGTCATCGGACACTGAGAGAAAAATACAAGGACAATTGAT
>CM067371.1:108622983-108720059 GCA_034401795.1 Chaetoderma sp. LZ-2023a | reverse complement strand
CGCATGACACGTGTGTTTTAAATTCGACACCAGATTGTGTTATTAAAATGATCTTAGATCATGTTTATTTTTACGCGTTAAAGAGTTAGCTCCCACCTTTTTTAAAATTAATCGGCTCGGTATTGAGGGATCTGATCGGGTACTCAAGTATCTCACGTCCTAATCAAAATACGTCAGGTGTTAGCAGACGCCAAAGTTAAAATGATGTAGTTCCATCACGGCATTAGGGGCAGTGGTCAGATTGTCCATCAAGAATCTGACTGAGTTATGTCTTTGGTGATTTTACAATCTAATAAACATTCCGTTGAATATTTTGAAACTAGTTTGACGGTGAACCGGTGCAAAAGTGATAACATTGATTCATATGCACGTACAGCGATGGCGGGGCTTAAATAGAAATGGGCAGGGCATAATTACAAATAGACGTGTCTATTACATTATTCACCTTTCCAGAGTATCAACCCATCATATGACGTCATAATCAACTACGTGATGTGTAGAATGACGTCATAATGAATGACGTCATGAATGATGTCGATAAGTACGTCACGAACGCATATTTGAAAACGGTCTATGTGATGTCGTATGCCTTTACTATTTAATAAACATTCTGCTGAATATTTTGAAACTAATTTGACTGGGCGCTGTTGCTGCCATAGGCAGTATGATGTAGGCCATAGGCAGCAACAG
Source organism: Chaetoderma sp. LZ-2023a (assembly GCA_034401795.1). Lineage (NCBI taxonomy): Eukaryota > Metazoa > Mollusca > Caudofoveata > Chaetodermatida > Chaetodermatidae > Chaetoderma > Chaetoderma sp. LZ-2023a. The sequence continues at coordinate 108,719,369 of CM067371.1, read as the reverse complement.
CACCTGATAGCTAGGGCATTCGGGGATCGATTAATCCCAACACGGCGAGGTGTGGGTGGAGCTTATCTAGAGATGGGCGGGGCATAGCTAAAATTGAAAGGTCCATTGAGTCCACTTTTCATTTATAGATGTAACCATCTATAAATTAGGTTTTGAATCACATTAAACAAATTCCCAGATATCGCTATGGAGCTGATTAAGATGGCATATTATGTAATTTCTATTAAGCACAAATACATGTACAAGCCTGCCACAAAACACGTCTTTATTGTAGATGGAGGATACCCTGACAGGCATTCCAAGAAAAATAGCATCAGCAGTTCTGATCAAGATGACACAGATCATACACATGAAGGTATTGACTTACTAATATAAATGTTCCTCCGGTGTTTGTCCTGTTGCCCATCCTTCAACCACCGAACCACGTCCATGTTGCTGTGACCATGTAGATGTAGCTCAAATAATATCCACTTATTCTAAACTGACGAGCATAACAGGGTGCATGTTCAGTCACATCACAGACATGTTGAGTTTATTGTCAATGAACGAGGAAATCAGTGTTAGTACATGTGGAAATCAGTGTCAGTACAAGTTGCAATAATCAGTGCCAGTACAGGTAGAAATCAGTGTCAGTACAGGTGGAAATGAGTGTCAGTACAAGTGAAAATCAGTGGCAGTACAGGTGGAAATCGGTATCAATACATGTGGAAATCCGTGTTAGTAAATTTAGAAATCAGTGTCGGTATAAGGTGGAAATCAGTATCGGTAAGGTGGACATCAGTGGCAGTAGGCTGGAAATCAGTTTTCTCAAAGATGGATATCGTATCGATCATTGGCAACAGGTGACTGGCCTTCCATAAATATAATCAGTTTATCTTGTTGGTTACTATAAGCACAAAGACCACAACGTTAACAAGAACAAGAAGTCGGAGAAGATGTTATCAGATGTCCAAGCGAAAGAAGGTGACAATGAAAAATATATACAAACTATACTAAATCCCGGTATTACAAATATTATTTCTGAATAAGAAATAATTAATGTGTTTTGCTACTTCACACATAGTGAACAAATATAAGAATTCAACCTCGTTTTATTGTACTGTATATAAGCTATAGACAGCTTGTTATACAGACTAGCTATAGACACGTCAGGTACTATGAGCCTAGAAAGGTAAACAGTATTGTTAACTATAATTATCCCATATTTCTATTCTCCTTCCACCTTCTTGGGAATGTAAGGACAGTACCGATCACTATGTCTCTATATCTGCCACAGCTTATGTCTTTCCATTTGCATGTCTATCTGTCTGTCCATTTATCTGTGATTATGTTCTGTCAACACAAAGTCTACTTTTGCACTTCAGATACACATCTTGTGTATTCCTTGATGGTGATACCTATAGTTTCTCTTTTGCAGATACATTATTGTGAGGTGCAATGTCATGATTTTGTTTTAGCGAAATCCATACATTTTCACCAGAGTTATCTCCCCCGTGAGATTTCAACCATTTGATATATGGATACCGTGTGGGAGAAGATCAATGAATCTTTCCAGTTTATCCATCCATCATATGACGTCATAGTCAACTGCGTGACGTGTGTGATGACATCATAATCAATGACGTCATGAATGATGTAGCTAAGTACGTCACAAGCACATAATTGGTGACGGACTGAGCATTGTTGTACGAATTGTGTGTTTACCTTTTAATAAAGATGTTATAGGCACCAATTACCTGTATAGTTTTCTGGACGTTGATAGTCGGGGAGTTCAGGGATCGGTCGATACCAACACGATCGAGGTGTAGGCGGAGCTTAGCTAGAGATTGGCGGAGCATAGCTAAAACTGGAAAGGTCCATTGTGATCGTGTCGCAGCAAAATCAGTTTGTATTCACTAAAGTTATCTCCCCAGACAAGTATTAAATTCTTTGAAAGTTTCCCGTCCAGTACACATTTTGAGGAGTTTTGAATCTACAGTTGGCAATCATTTTTCAATGAATACATTAGGGAAAACTGCAGTGTCGTGGATTAGTTCTTCATTGTCTAATTACCTGTTCTAAAGCGTGGTCCTTTGCTAATAATGACATCTCAACTCTTGAAATGTGCTTATTTTGAAATCTTTGAGTGCGTGAGTGTATCTGTGTGGATATGCAATCTTCTGGTGGGTTTTATTGTACTATGCTTCCTCTGAACCATAGTACTTATTGAAGTTCTCAGAATAAGAATTTTATTAATTGGCTTACTTTCGTTGATTGTTAATGAGCAGTATGTGTTCACAGATGCACCCGAAGAGAGCAATGAAGCTGACAAGATAAAGAAAAAGAAGCAAAAACACAAGAAAATCAAACTCAAACAGCATCTCCAAGGTGAAGAGGAGCAAGGTAAATGACTTGATAATGTCTTATTCTAATAGCTCCGGTCAGAAGAGGAGCAAGGTATACTAACCGATAATGTCTTATTCTAATAGCTCCGGTCAGAAGAGGAGCAACGTAAACTACTTGATAATGTCTTATTCTAATGGCCCCAGGGAGCATAGGAACAAGGCAATCTACTTGATAATATCTTATTTTAATGGCGCCAAGGGGAAGAGGGGCAAGGTAAAATACTTGATAATGTCTTATTCTAATGGCTTCAATGAGAAGATGAGCAAGGTAAACTACTTGATAATGTCTAATTTTAATGGCCCCAGGGAAAAGAGGAGCAAGCTAAAATACTTGATAAGCTCCTATTCTAATGAATCAACCTTTTATTAATACTTGTGAGCGATAATTACACTTATTCCGTGACAATTAGTTTGATTTTGTGATAAGTAAGCTTATTTCCAGTTTGTTCTGCAAATATTCTTATGTTGCTTGTATTCCCCTTACCGCAGACGTGTATAACATTTATTTTCACTCTTCTCGCATTGACTGATACAGAGTTTGATTCCGGGTCTGGAAATCTGCAGACGTCTCACCAAGATGGCTCCGGTGATGAGATCGAAGGAAAGAAAAAGAAAAAGAAATGTAAGTTTCGAGAATGGACCTTTCCAAGTTTATCCATCAATCATATGACGGCATATGACGTCATAACTAACTAAGTGTCATGTATGCTGACGTCATAATCATTACGCCATACATGATTCTAATTGGCCTGTCTTTAACTCTTAATAGTCGGACACGTTGCACGAATTGTATTCTCTACTATTTAATAAACACGCTGCTGAATATTTTGAAACTAATTTGACCGGACGTGTCGCACATAGGCAGAAACGGCGCCCAGTCAAATTAGTTCCAAATAATCAATAGCTTACCTGTATAGTTTTCTGGAAATTGATAGTCAGAGTTCAGATATTGATCGATCCAAACCCGAGCGAGGTGTGGGTGGAGCTTATCTAGAGATGGGCGGGGCATAGCTAAAACTGGAAAGGTCCATTGATTGGACCACGGACTGGCACTTGTATGTACATGCATGAACGCACATGTACGCATGTATACGCGTATGCACGCACGCACTCACACACTCGTGCACACACCATGATCTGTTTTTTGCCTCATACTTATCTGCTCGAAATATACCAACATATATTTAGTCAATTCAGTTCATTGTGCATTTATTTTCCGTTTATCTCATTCAGCGGCTGTAAAACTAATGAAGGGATTTATTAATGGGCCAGTCAGTAGCGCCAAATCTGCGATGGACAAAGTGACCACTGCTATAGAACATCACATGGACAAGTCCAAACAATTTACAGATGGCGATTCAGAGGGCGTATCTGATCAGTATATATCTGCTACCAAAGGTGAGAAGATGCGCTTATTGCACGTCAATAAATAATGTATATATATACAAGTTGAGGAATGTGGTCTTCAATGTGTTTTTACCACTGCTGATTTTGGTTTTTAATTGAATATTATTCATTATTATATTATTATTTTTATTATTATTATTATTATTATTATTATTATTATTATTCACTATCGTTTAAACTGAAAGATAATTTCAAGATCAATGAAATTATGTTGGAAAATTAATTTTTCAGTCATTATCTAAGATATGGTTTAATATTTGAAACCATTTATCTATTTTCGCATCTCAACATATCAAATAGCCTGCCATATTCCCCACAACTGAGTCATTAAATCAAAGTTCACTACTTTTATTTATATCGTTACAAAAGAGGTTTGAAATAGAACGTGCAGCTTATTAATTCACTTACTGATATTGACTGTTAATGAGTAGCATTTGTTCACAGATACTTCCCAAGAGAGCAATGATGCTGACATGAAAAAGAAAAAGAAAAGCAAGAAGACAAAACTCAAAGATCAACTAAGACGAGAAGAGGAGCAAGGTGAACATACTTGATATGGTCTTTTTCTCATAAATGACAGAACATAGTACACCATTGGCTGCTCAAATACACCAAGTTAATGTGACGCAAATACACCAAGTTAATGTGATACAAATACACCAAGTTAATGTGACACAAATACACCAAGTTAATGTGACACAAATACACCAAGTTAATGTGACGCAAATACAATGTTCTGATGTGACAAACATGTGTTTATACAATACAGTCTAGAGGGTCGACCTGTTCATGAGATAGCTACAGTTTCGGTTACAACGGATGCAGACATTTTCCGTAGTTAATAACACTTATATTCACTTTCTCTGATACAGAGTATGGTTCAAGATCCGGAAACCTGCATACGTTTCACGTAGCTTATCCGGAGAACTTCAGTGATGATGTCGAAGGAGAGAAAAAGAAAAAGAAATGTAAGTTTAGAACGTTTATTGGATCTGACCCACAGATACATCTATGAACACGCATATGCTAACACATACACATACCTACAGGCGTACAAATGTCTAGGATTTCAAGATTTTCTTCTTCTTCATTGATATCACGAGCATTGCTAATTAGCTAATACATCTGCCAGTGCAAGGTGGTAACAACACGGTGGCATTCCCTCAAATGTCATCATCTGTTTTCTATTCTATACATAGATGCTAGAAACATAATAACTGATTGTGTCTGTAAATCCAGTTATTTGTTCTTCGGTTTTCTGTTTATCTGTTTTAGCTGCTGTCAAGCTAATGAAGGGCTTCATTAATAGTCCAGTCAACAGCGCCAAATCTGTAATGGACAAGGTTACCACTGTCATTGAGCATCACAAGGACAGACAGTATAAAGAATATGAGTCAGATTCTGACCGTTATGCATCTACCAAAGGTGAGAAGAGGCGTTTATAATATTTCAAACCAGAGCCGAACTTATAGTTTTTTAAATAAATTGATTTGTACTAAATGTACATACGATACATACTTAAACATACACACATGTGCCCTGTATATTATTACTTCTACTGCTTTTCCTGCATTTAGATTACAAATGTAAAAGACCAGAACTTTGCCCTTATGATTTAACCAACATTTTATACATTCTTCTCGTTGTTTGTGTAGAGCCCAATAGGAGTAGCATACTTATTATCACTAGCCGGTAGCCATAGTTATGATTTTGAATAGAATCTGAATTATGGCAGTAAAATAATTTTGCAGTTTTTCCCACAAAGTGATAACTGAAAAGGAGTGTAAATAATAATTGGGTTCATCGAGCTGGCTCGTCCATGTTAAGTTAATATAGAAACCGATGGACAAGAAATGGTAATAATTACACATATTGTTGACGAACTTGTCCCATGATTCAACATCATACAGTCAATGCTCCATGGTTATTCAATTCATGAATCCATTCCCTCAGTAAATCATATGACGTCAGAATCAACTACATGACGTGTAGGCTGACGTCATAATCATTATGTCATGAATGACTCGATTTAGTCCGTCTTAAATGCTTAATAATCCGCCAGGTTGTATGAATTGTATAGCTTTAAAATTTAATAAACATGCTGTTGAATATTTTGAAACTCTGCATAATTTTTTGGAAATAGATAGTCAGGGAGTTCAGGGATTGATCGATTCCAATACGAGCCAATTGTTGGTGGAGCTTAGCTAGAGATGGGCGGGGCATAGCTAAACCCGGAAAGGGCCATTAAACTATGTTTCTCATAAATTGAGATTTAGGTTTAGCAATAACGACAATCTTCAAGAATTTTCTGTACGATAATGTTAAGTCAAAATATCTGTCTATAAAGTGCTACATATTAACATTAAATCTTCTGTCAAAAACATAATGTCCAGTAAACGTTCATTATTGTGGCTTCTTCTTGATGCTTGCATATTATGGACATGTCAATGTGATGTTCGACATGGAATTTATCCATTTTAGAACACTAAAATAGCCATCGCTGAGTCTGCTTCATATAGCCGGTCCAGACTATGATGCATATAGACAATCGGCTGTTCTCGTTGCTAATTACTGTTGCCATGACCATGCACCATGATGACTAACTCTGCTTAGTAACATACTCCAACCAAATTGTCATCAATGCCACTGCTGCTACTCTGACGGATACTGTTTCCATAAACTGACAAATTATCAGTTAGTACGTAAAATAGTTACAGGATTCATTTTAATTGAATAGTCTGCCCTATATTTCTCCATATCTAGGCAATGGACAAAGCTTTCAACATTATGAACCCATCTCTCTTTACATGTAACAAAGGTCACACGATCTATTATACCTGAGATATAAGAGCATTCAAAGAGCCAACGATCTATCATACCTGAGATATAACGAACTTGAGCTTTTTGACATAATATAATATCTACAACATACCACTAACATATTATTATTTTTTCAATCCTTTTCATTTGTCACTATGGTGGGAAAAACTACAAAATAATTTCATTGTCATTTATAACTCAGTTTATGCAAGTCGACCTAACCCGTTTGGGCGTTAAACTGAACTGAGTAATTTTGCCGATGTGTCCTAATTTCGTTTATACACTAATCGATGTTCACTTAACTGTTTAGCATTAACTAGAATTATTTGTCTAATAAGGAACTGTGTCATGTGAATATTTTAGGCTCAAAGCACACGCATCAGAAGACGTCCAAGGCAGAATACACAGAGTCAGCGAGTTCCCAAAGTTAGTATGATAATTAATATGGTATAATATTCTGTGCACTGATTATCCCTTTGACAAATGCCAGACACCTGTTGACAATTTTACATGCAGTTTTTCAGTAGCAACGAATACAATGGAACTGCAAGGGCTAAAGAGGCAATGTCACAGTGAAGCTGCGAAGCCGTATGTTGAACCATGATCATCGGCATGATGAATAATACAATAGTAATTGTGAATCTTGCGGCTTTAAATATCAATTGCTACCACTAAATTATATACATCAGCATAGCTAGCAGCATAACGCCATAGTTGAATATATTCGTGTTTTAATTACTGCGCAAAATCGCAGCGACTAATTTGGCAGCACCCACTTTGGCTTATGAAGCTCGAGTATACGTTCTTCTGAGTAGACGACTAGTGGAATCGAATACGGTTGATAATGGTGGGGGTGAGGAGGGGGCTTTTTTAAGGTTTTTGCGACATAAGTTACCATGTCGTTTGCTGATATCCATTCTTGCGCAGTCATCTGTTAAACATATGCCACGTTTAAAGGCTACCAAGGTATAATAAGAGGTCGCTTATTGTCAGAAATCAGAGACATGGGCATCATGAGCAATTATCATGAGCAATTATCATGAGCTATGACCAATTTTTGTAACAATGATCATGATTGCCAATGGACTTTTCCAGTTTTACATGTCCAGTTTTTGCTATGCCCCGCCCATCACTAGCTATGCTTCACCCACACTTCGCCGTGTTGGGATTGATCGATCACCGACTGCCTTGACTATCAATTTCCTGAAACCTATGCAGTTAAGGTATTGAATATTTTGTAACTAATTTGACTGGGTGCCGTTGCTGCCTATGGTAGCATAGGCAGCAACAGCGCCCAGTTAAATTAGTTTCTAAATATTTAACAGCATATTTATTAAATGGTAAAGACATACAATTCGTACAACAACGAATAGCCAGTCTTCAACTATGCGTTCTTGAGGTACTTAGCCATAATGATGTCCTTGATTATGATGTCATTCTCTACGTCATGTAGTTGATTATGACGACATATGCTGGGTGGATAGAGTAGAAAGGCCCATTGTTAGTATAAATGGTGTTATGTCATTCAGATTTGAGTATATGACCAGTAAATTTAAGGAATTAAGAAATGAGTGGGTCACGCTGTATATCGGTATATATGTTAGGACTCGTATTCCTTATAGTGTTTGGTTCTTGTACTGCTTAGTTGTAATTTGTATGTCACTTTTACAGACTCTCCGTATCATGGTGACCTAGATGAGAGTGACGAGGAATATGGTGACCTTGATATCGGACAGGACCACTATGTTAATGTCAGTAACATCAGTGACGTCATGGTCCTCGCCATACGGGATAGACCTGCACGAAATAAATATGAAATGAGTCTCCGGACAGGTACATACACAAATCAAACAACATAGTTCAAATCTATCCGTTTTATCTGTCTATCGGTCGGTCGGTCGGTCGGTCGGTCGGTTGATCGGTCCATCGGTCATGGTTGTTCGGTCGATGGGTCGTGGCTGGCCTACCTACCTACCTACCTGTCCCTATCTATCCATCCATCCATCCAATTCACCCATCCATCCATCCATCATATTAGTTCTAGACGATTTAAGTCGTTGACGAGACACTTCTATAACACATTCTTTAATACTGAACAATTGGTAAATATAATTTGCTTTAGACACATTATAGCATTTAGCCTAGGTACTGGCTTCATTTGTCTATGAGAACATTACACTGATATTTGTTTATCGGAACTGAACATGACATATATTGTCCGTCTTAGGGAATCCAATAAAATTGTGACAATGTATTTTATTATTAAACAGGTATGGTCATCAAACAGAAACGTTGTCAGAATGAGCAGAAAATGTCATTTGGATGGAAACGAGCCAAACATGGCCAAAAGAAGTATGGATACTACCAAGCTGGTGATGTTGTCCTCTATCCATCTAAAGAGAATTATGACAAAATGGACTTGCCATTCAAGTAAGTGACAGGCTAGACATCAAGTGTCTTAAGAACAGCAGTGCTTTGTTATTAGACTCATACCTTATACATTTAATATTTGTATGTTTATCAATTTGTCTTGAACATGAAAAATCCAACAAAATCCTTTGCGATTTAAGATACTGGTGAATATTTTGAACCTAATTAGTCTAGGAGCTGTTGGCAGCATATGGCACCAACATGCTCCTAACAAATTAGTTACAAAATAATCAACAGCTGTAGTTACCGTTTGCATTTTAACCCTGGAATTTATTCAAAACAAATGTCTAATTTCTCATAGAAAATGTCTATTTGCAGACCAAGAGAAGACTATTTTTGAAAATTTACCACTGGGATGACTGGCTCGATAACCGATAATCCAGTGGTAAATTTTCAAAAATACTCAGTCTTCATTTGTTCTGCAAATGGACATTTCTCAAGACCACTGCTGAAGGCGTTTTAGGCTGATATGAGGGCTACATGGTTAAATGGATGAGTCCAGATTTAGCTATGCCCCGCCCATCTTTAGCTAAGCCCCTCCCACACGCTTTGCCCGTGTTGGGATCGATCGATCCATACACTCTCTGAATCTCAAATTCCAGAAAGCTCTGCAGATAAGCTGTTGAATATTTTGAAACTAATTTGACTGGGCGCTGTCGCTGCCTATGAATGACAGCAACAGCGCCCAGTCAAATTAGTTTCAAAATATTCAACTTCATGTTTATTAAGTGGTAAAGACATACAATTTGTAGGACTTGACGGACTATTAAGCGTTTATGACAGACATATTCGGTCATTTATGACGTAATTGATTATGACTTTAGCCTACATGTGACATTGTTGATTATGACCTCATATGATTGATAGATTCCATTGAAATTGAGCGTTGAAATGGTTAAACACGCACATATATTGCCAGTTAATCTAACATAAATCAGATGTACATTTGCTTAGGACAGAGTATCTTGGTAATTTAAAATAGACAATCGTTGTAACCCATATAAACTCATTTAGATTTGATTGCTTAAAATAAACAAAACCACATATAATATGGAAGGCTATATGTAAACATACGAGTTGTCCTTGTAATTGTGCCTGTGTACTCCATAAGGTGGCGGTTGAGACTGCAGCTAATTAAAAGCTAATTATTTTTTAGCACTGCTTGGAGTATGTTTCTAACATTTCCATTGGTGTGTTGTTCTTAGTTGAGTAAAGAACGCTTACACAAGTAAAACGAACATATGTGATCGATTAGACTTCCTTCGGATATCTAATCTAATGTGAACACGGCCTAGGACACCATAATGTAGGTGTAAACCGAATTAAAGACCACACCAATATGCCATACATTTTAACAAGGCTATCTGAATTGAAGACCAGGGGAACATGGCATATAAGTCAAACATATCTATCTGAAATGAAGACATGGGGAACATGGCATAGACATCCTAAACATAGCTCTCCGAACAAACGACTAAATCTAAAGAAACTTATCTGAACTGAATACCAGAAAATATTTCATATCAATCTCATATAAGATTCTGCTTGATACAGGCAAAACAATATACCATAAATGATAGTCTAAACACTACGGATACCTGCAAAACATAAGTCTCCTAGAGAATAAATTGTGTTTAAGTTGTGATGGTTGAAAGTTAGTATGATATATAGTACGTAGTAACAAAATATTCGGCATGATAGATCCATAATTTTGGATTTAGAGTTGATTGATTGTATGTTCATTCTCATTGAGTGTTTATGTCAGCGACTGATATAGTGAAATTCTAGATCGTCTGGAATCATATTGTTAGCTGTGGATGTAAATGGAAGGATGTATGTCTGTATTTTTATAGTAATCAAAGTCATCTATTATTTATATATTTATATTTGTAATGTGCAATAGTTGGATCCTTCGAAACATGTAATTTAATGTTTGTATTGTTCGTCTATCAGCTTTCAGTCGGACAAATTTCAAAATATTCAAGAGTTTTCATAAATTGTTGCCTCTGGACTTGAGTGAGATATAGGATACTCATCAGGGAAAGGGTTAATCACCCATAGGGAGACCACTTTAGAAGAACACATGAGGAGGGAGTATGGCTGTGGAAGTCTGATGTTACCAATCTCATTAATTTTAGGAAGATCACTACCCCCATGGCTCATCATACAGTATGGCTCATCATACACTATATTAATTTGAAATCCACCCAGTGGTTTCCAAGGAGAAGGCATTTAAAATTTCCAATTGCTTTACTATGGGGAATTTGGCGGGAAACGAATCCAAGATGGTGGCCAAACCGTTAATCCGACAGATTCTGAAATGCCAGATTTGAATTTCTCGACCCCCAAAACCTATATATGACCATTTTGGGCTAAAAATTCAATCAAATAAAAAATTCAACATTTCCGCCAGACGGCTTGATTCTGAGTGGTCAATACGCCGTGTTTTTCGAGCTACCGGCTTCTCTTAAACAAACTTTTATGGGACCTACTCTCCGATGATTTTCACCAAATTTCACCTCATTCCCCTCAGTGGTTCTGGAGAAGAAGATTTTTTTAAATGCTCGAAAACTTTCCGGAAATCCAAGATGGCCGCCAGCCTATCTAGAAAATCATATCCATTCACACGTAAAAAGGTTACTCTAAATAAGACCCTCTTGTCATGCAAAGCTTGAATTTCATTGGCATTTTTGTCTTCGCGCTATTCACGGACAATTAAAAGCATGGAATAATAACAAATAAAAAATAAACAGAACGAAAACAATAGGGTGGCAAGCTTTGCCTTTGATGGACTACATGTCCGTTGTAATATAAATGTGAAATGCTACTATAAAATAAAATAAATATTTGAATTAAATTGAATTGTCAACATGACATTCATAATACCGATTTTGAGAATATGGTGATTATTCATCACTCTGAATGTTAAAATCATCATCCTAAATTTGGAGAATATTTTGTGTACCCTGGTCAAGTGTATCATATATGTCACATGATCATGAGATTGGAGAATTTTTGCTGTACCCTGGTCGAGTGTATCATATATGTCACATGATCATGAGATTGGAGAATCTTTTCTGTACCATGGTGACGTGTATCATATATGTCACATGATCATGATCATGTCCATGATTCCATCATACAATGATGGACCTTTCCAGTTTATCCATCCATCATATGATGTCATAATCAACTACGTGACGTGGAGGGTAATGCCATAATCATTTACAGCATGAATGACTCGATTTAGTCCGTCTTAGACGCCCGACACGTTGCACGAGTTGTAGGTCTTTACTATTTAATAAACGTTCTGTTGAATATTTTGAAACTAATTTGACTGGTCAAATTCGTTTCAAAATATTCAACAGATTACTTTATAGTTTTCTGGAAATTCATAGTCAGTGAGTTCAGGGATCGATCGACCGCAACATAAGCGAGGTGGGGTTGGAGCTTAGCTAGAGATGGGCGGGGCATAGCTAAAACTGGAAATGGTCAATTAAATCAACATTTTTCACACGCTTGATCACTGTAGACTAAATACTCTGCATATTCTCCATGATAACTCTTACACACTGAATAATGCAGTACCATATGATGATTGCGTCCTCATCCTGGTTACTTTCACATTCACCAGGATGCTTGTCATCGTGCCCATTCATCATTCATGGCATGGACGATTATCCATAATTACATTTACATATCAATGCATCAGACATGCATTTCAGGCATGATAATGGATGGCCCTGATCTGCCACTCAAGTATCGTAATCAAAGTGCGCCACGTCAAATTATGTAGTACTGGCAAATGTCTGGCAATAACCGTCTGAATTGTATGGTTTTGGTGAATGTACAATCTAATAAACCTTCTGTTAAATACTTTGAAGTTAATTTGACCGGAAGCTGTTGCTACAGTAGGTTTCAAAATATTCAACAATTTATCTCCAGTATAGCGAACCTGAAATTGAGATTCATGGACTTTAGTGTTCAAAGTGCTGAAAATTTATTCAAACACGTATACAAAATGGGCGGAGCTTAGTCAGAAATTGGCGGGTGTAGCTAGAAATGGATCCCTCCTTTCTACAAGGTCCATCTGCTCAGAATGCATACATATACTACACGTATAACGTGAAAAGCGCATCTGTGGGTCTATTATTGTATTAAATAGTTACCAGGATTTATTTGCGTGTCTGTGGTACCATAAGAAAGTGTATTGTATCTGTCAGGATCATCAGCATGTGAGTGCAGAATATTTGCTGTACCCTGGTCTAGTGTATTGTATCTGTCAGAATCATCATCGTGTGAGTGCAGAATATTTGCTGTACCCTGGTCTAGTGTACTGTATCTGTCAGGATCATCAGCATGTGAGTGCAGAATATTTGCTCTACCCTGGTCGAGGGTATTGTATCTGTCAGGATCATCAGCATGTGCGTGCAGAATATTTGCTCTACCGTGGTCGAGGGTATTGTATCTGTCAGGATTATCAGCATATGCGTGCAGAATATTTGCTGTACCCTTGTCTAGTGTACTGTATCTGTCAGGATTATCAGCATGTGCGTGCAGAATATTTGCTGTACCCTGGTCTAGTGTATTGTATCTGTCAGGATTATCAGCATGAGAGTGCGGAACATTTGCTCTGCCCTGGTCTAGTGTATTGTATCTGTCAGGATTATCAGCATGAGAGTGCAGAACATTTGCTGCGTTTGTGATCTATTATTTCAGTACATATTTAGGATTTATTTGAAGCAAGCCTTATATCAGCCTATTATTCCATTATCTTTTTGTTTTAATTTCAGCATCAAGACGAAGAATTGAAAATGTTAACGCTTCCTACCAGATGAACACTGCTATTATTTCTAGTCTACTCAACCTTTCTTGTGGCATTAATTGCGCCATAATGATAACTGTTTTAGCAGCCTATCCAACTTTTCTATCGTATTTATTGTGTCATAATGATAATTGTTTTAACAATCTGCTCATCTTTAACTGGTTATTATTTTGATATTATGATAACTGTCTTTACCATATATTAATTGGAATCGATCCATTGTTTGTTTGATCATGGTCTGTATTGTATGACGATGATGTCAGATATACATGTATAGATTTATGCTTTAAACAAATAGTATTAATTTATTCAAAATGGTCAAATCTTTTACTAATCATGATTTGATTATACACATGATCCTGGCGTCACGGTCGGTAACTCGGTAACAGTTGAGGTTATTGTGACCGCAGAACGCTAACGCATTATGAATGCCACGGTTGCAGTCAAGGTAACTGCCACTTTTGAGGACGCGGTGACATCAATACTCTAAAGCACTACGACTGTCACATTTGAGGTCACCGTGACCTTAATACAGTAAAGCACTAGGAAATAAGTAACTGTCACGGATGAGGTCACTGCGACCTCAATACTGTAATGCACTAGGAAATATACACCTGTCACGTTTGAGGCCATTATGACAACAAACCATTAATGCACTAGGACATAGGTAACTGTCATGGTATTGGTCACTGTGGCATCAATACTCGAAAGGACTAGCAATGTCATGATTGAAGTCACTGTGACCTCGATACTCTAAATATGTAATTGTCATGGTTACGCTCACTGTCACCTAACAACACTAAGGCACTCGGAAATAAGTAAATGTCAAGGATGAGTTCACTGTGACCTCAATGCTCGAAACTAGACACTGAAGAACAAGGAAATAAGGAACTGACATGGTTGAGGTCATTGTGACCTTAAAATTCCAAAGCACTAGGGAATTAAAAAACTGTCATAATTGAGGTCACTGTAACCACAATACTCTAAAAACCTAGGAAATAAGTAACTGTCACGGTTAGAGTCACTCTGACCTAAATACTCTAAATCCCTAGGAAATAAGTAAAAGCCAAGGTTATGGTCACCGTGACCGTAAAACTCTAAAGCAGAGGGAAATAAGTAACTGTCAAAGATGAGGGCACAGACACTTCAATACTCTAAAGCACTGTGAAATATGTAGCTGCCATGTTTGAGGTCATTGTGACTTCGACACTCGAAAATACTAGGAAATAGGTAACTGTCACAGTTACAGTCACCGTGACCTTAAACTCTAAAGCAATAGAACATATGAAGCCGCCACTTTTGAGGTCGCTATGACCTCAATTCTCTAAAGCACTAGGAAATAAGTCACTGCCACGTTAAAGGTCAATGTGACTGCAATATATACTAATGTCTCAGCTGTCAGATGCGAATGCAAAGGTAGCTGAAAATAAACGTTTAGCTCATCACAGAGACTATGCCACGTTAGTAGGGAGCCTATAATTACTTTCCCTATTACAGCTACCATCTAGTAGCGAATCTATTTATAGGCACCTGAACACACCTGGCAAGGAATCAGTGAGTAATGAGAGAGGTGTATTACAGGTCACAGTGACCTCATAACATCAGCAACTAATGACAGATTATTTCAGGTCACACTGACCTCGCAGCATTAGGACCCAGTAACGGCATCGTACCCACAACTAAGACAGGGATTATTTTAGGTCACAGTGACCTCATAACATCAGCAACTAATGGCAGAAGTATTCCAGGTCACACCAACCTCATTGCAGCTGGAATCGGGAGTGAATGGTAAAAGTTTCTTTCAGGACACTGACCTTCTATCATCAGGAACTAATAGCGGCTTATTTCAGTTCACAATAGCATAACATCAGCAACTAATGGCTGAACCATAGGTCACAGTGACCTCATAACATAATTACATAACATAACAGCAGCAGCTAATTTCAGGGACTCAGCTTAAGTACCTAATGACAGAAGTTCAGTTCTTGTCACCATGAGCTTAGCATCAGTAGGTTATGGCAATGGCTGATTTAAGGTTACAGTGACCTCGACTTCAGTAGGTTATGGCAGATGATTTCAGGTCGCAATGACCTCAGTTACCTCAGCCACAGTAGGTTATGGCAGATGAGTTCAGATCATAGTGACCTCAGCTTCAGTAGGTTATGACAGAGTAGTAGCTCAGGTCACAGTAACTTCATGGTATCAGCGACTTATGGCAGAAAATGATTTCAGGTAACAGTGACCTCATATAAACAGAAACGTGTTGTTGAAGCCAGGATTTCATGTAATAAAAGAACTTAGTAGTTTATACAATTATTGATATTCTTAGAACTTATTCCTTAGTATATGTTTACATCAAGTCTATTTAGCATCGCTATTTATACTATTATTATCTCATGTTATAGAATAAAAATCTCACAAATAATATATCATGATTATTAGATTTTGTATAAACATCTGTAAGAATTCGGAATAAATTCATCATATAATATACATGTATATCCTTGCTCTTGCTTTCCTTTCCAGTATTTGTATTTAGATATTACGACATGGCTAGTTGCTATTCTGATGCTAATGGCGATAGGCTTCTCTGGCAACCAAATGTGGAACATACAGGTCAGACTTTGGTCAAGATGGCGTCCATATACCTTGAACTATCATCCTTTATTAGGTCATAACAGCCTTGACGTTTGATCCTCAAATCAAAGCCGATTTCCCACCTAAAGGTGGCGAAAATTTATTGAGTAGAACATGAAGTATCCTGAGGAAATGCAATGAAAGAACATTAAGTAGCTTACCATGACCTTCGACCGCCGGATGAAGGGTTCTTCGGAATCACGGGGGCAACATCCCGTACTAGTTTGGTGGTTGAAGATCCACCCAGTAGAGCTGGTTGTGGTGAAGGTATTGTATTCTGGTCTAACTCTCTGTGTGTCCGCCGTCGTATATCTGGAGATGTATATAAAACCCTATGGAATCGACTTGGATCAGATTTTAAAGGAAAGGATCAGGGAACTAACATATGCTCTTGAATCATAGCTCTATATAATAATCAACCTATAGCTATAAGTAAAAACAGAAATAATCAGAATAATTTAAAAAAACCAGCTCAATACAATTTATGTCGCTCTGGCGGTAACCAGTTAGTGACGAAGCTGGACCTATGCGCTCTGGCGTATGACGAGCAAATAAATAATACCCACTACAGCCGGTCATATCAGCTCGGTTATAATCGTGTTAAGCTGATTAGCAACTACGTCCTACAGGTAAAATACTGTCATGTTTTAAAACAATTTGACTGAAAGTCGTTGTTTCCAAAGATGGGGTAGGGTGCATACTGTGAACACTATAACATCGATATTGCATGCATTCGAGAGACTAAAGTAGCTAAACACACAGAGCAGCAACTACAGACAGGCCGTAAGCTAGTGATCATGGAGCAAAAACAGGCCACATACCGGGGCTTAGGCTTTGTAATCGGACCAAGGGTCTTGGATCGTTAGGTTTAGATGCATCAGTGATCACGTTGCATTCATCGACCTGGCTATACCTACGCGAAAACACACCACCACTAAGTGTCGAATTGTCAAGGCATACGGCCCAACTACCGAAAAAGCTAAAGAGAATTCAGCAGCAATATTAGATTCCTATGCAGAACTGAGCTCCGCCATTACAATCCCAGCTAGATGGCAACTGTTCGTGTGTGGAGATTCCAACTCCAAGCTGGGTGAATTCGGAATTGCAGACAAAAGTTCAGGACTTGGCTTATGCATGGGATCCTATGGAAAGGGCACACGCAACAGCAACGGAGATGCACTGGTGGCATTCCTTTGTTCCAATGGCTTATTTGTCACAAATACGGCTTTCAAACACCCATGCCATCACCGGACAACATGGACGGAACACATTACAGATCGCAAAGCCCCAAAAGGTTCTAAGACTACAAAAGCTGTCTTCAACTAAACAGACTTCATACTATGCAAGACAGAAGCAAAAGCCTTACTCTGGAATGCTCGTTCGTATGGAGGCGCAGACATCAATTCTGACCATAAGCTAGTCATTACAAGCCTTCAGATGAACGATCTCTACCTAATATATAAACACCATACCAGGCAAGAGGGTAGAGTCACCTACAACCTACCCAAGCTCATCAGCCACACTGACACTCAAATGTCATACAAAAAAGCCCTCGGGAAGCAGATAGCTAACATCGATGTCAGCTCCGATCCAAACGAAGCCCTAACCAAAATACTGAAATCTATGGAATCATTCGCTACCAGCACCATGGGTGTTCTTAAAAACAACCAAACTAGGTATACTGACCTCTAGTAGTAAAATTGTCAGCAGAGCAGAAAGCATTGTGGCTGCGCATCTATCAAAGTGGCCAAAGTGAAGACCGCACCAAACTACGCCGGGAGCGCAATATTGTTCTGCGCCACATTAGCGAACGCTTAAAAGATCTTGCTATTCAACAGGCAGACTCCCTAGCAGATGAAATCACTGCCATGGATAACTGTCACAAAATGTTTTGCGCAGCCCGAGCCCTTAGAGTTACTGACTACACACCAGCACTCACTGTACACAACTCTGAAGGACACTTTATCGGGACTGACCAGGGAAAAGCTGAGGCGATCCGAAAATGGTTCAAGGAACAGTTCACTGACAACGATGATGAGCCCTTGCATCCGTTCTCAGGAGACCCCAGGCCATTACTAACACCAATTAAAACAGCAGAAGTTGAGAAAGCACTTAAAGCCCTGAAAAATGGACAAGCATCTGGACCTGATGGCATGAGCAATGAATTATTCAAATATGCAAGTTACATTATCTCAAAACCGATCACGCACCTAATCAATTCAGCTTTTATGCACCACCTTCCCATCGACGCTGTAGGCCAAGGCACCCTTATCGCACTACCCAAGCCCAAGAAGCCACCTGGGCCCACAGCCAATCTGAGGCCCATTGTGCTCCTCAACAGCATACGGAAAATCCTATCCAGTGTTACTCTGTGCCGCATCCGAGACAAGATTGATTACTTCACCAGATCATGTCAAAGTGGCTTCAAACGTGGACGCAGCTGCGCAGACATTGTATGGGCTCAACGCATGATTGTGTCAGTAGTCATGTCCAAACACGGGAACTTCCACAAAATAGGCATTGATATGTCACGAGCCTTCGACACAATTAAATGCTCAACGATCCTAGATGTACTACGCCAGGCCAGTCGCAATGAAGATGAGCTACGACTAGTGAGACTACCGCTTGCAGACACCAAGCTGAGAGTACGAGTCAAGTCAGTGAAGTCTGTGGAGTTTGAGACATCAATCGGCTCCCCACAAGGCGATGGGCTATCTCCGGTGCTTTTCACCTGCTACTTTGCTGCCGCATTGAAATATGTGCGGGGAAGTTCCACAAGACCAAACCACCCACCCACCCCACCACCCCCACCCCCAGTGTCAAAACTGGGCATGCCGCTAGAGATGGAGTATGCCGACGATGTGGACTTCATGGACGAGGAAAAGCAACCCCCTGACGAACTTCTCCCAATAGCGGCAAGCAAACTAAAAATTGAGAATGAATGAATCCAAAACAGAGTTCACCCACATATACCTATCGACAAAGCATGAAACTATAGAAAATGACGACCCACTTCTTGGCGGCGAACCATGGAGGAAAAGTAAAATCCTGGACTCACTGCTTTGCAGTACTGCTGACATTTCTGCACAGTGCGTCATGGGGAACATAGCTTTCCTGTCCTTATGGAAGCTATGGATTCGTAGATTAAAGATGCCCTTGATAAAGAGGTTACCTTTATACAATGCAACCTGCGTATCCTTGATGCTGTATAAATGTAACAACTGAGCAGCTCCAAAGGCAGCTCTAGACAAAGTCGATGCCTGCCACCGCAAATACCTACGCACCC
This sequence comes from Chaetoderma sp. LZ-2023a, assembly GCA_034401795.1. NCBI lineage: Eukaryota > Metazoa > Mollusca > Caudofoveata > Chaetodermatida > Chaetodermatidae > Chaetoderma > Chaetoderma sp. LZ-2023a. The sequence goes on along the minus strand of CM067371.1, from coordinate 108,699,580 downwards.
TCACTGGACACCAATGGCCAGACAGCATAATTTCCAACGATGCACTATACAAGATGTGTGATACGTTGCCGCTGCCTGTAAAGGTCGCCCAGCAAAGATGGCCCATGTTTGGGCATGTGCTAAGGATGCCAGAAGAGACACCAACACAGAGAGCCTTGGAATTCGCGGAGCCAGCAAATACAAAGCCAGGAGTAGACGTCATTGCATGAATTTGCTAAGCCTGCTCAAGGTGGCCTCAAGAAAGCAGGACTCGGTACACTCAAGTCAAGAATGGACCTGAGGAAGCTAAGGATTTCGGCTGAGGACAAGACACAGTGGGCAAAAGCGAAGACGGATTGATTGCAGCTGTAGGATGTTTCTACTACTACAGCCGCAGAATACAACACTCATACATACTATTACATAAAAAGCTGAATATGGATCGCATATAATTCCAGATCTATTGATATTTCGGAAACTGCTGGTCCGATCTTTTTCATATTTTAAAACAAGAGAGGTTGTAACGATAACGATTCTACAACTTTGGTTCAGTTCCGGAAAAGACATCTAGAAAATCCGCAACTATTAATATGAGGGCATTACTGTCTGCTCTGTCCATCTGTGTGACCAGAGCTGTAATTAACACGGGGGCAAAATTACTCTCTCCGTAAGGTGAAGAGCTTATTGCTGTCTGCTCTGTCCGTGTGTCTGTCTGCCTGTCCGGAGCTATAGGCCTATCTAAAAACCATTGTGATTTGTTCCAAATTTTAACAAAACAAAAGCTCTTATCGCAGGAGGATTTCCAGATTATGGACATGGTCCTGTATTAAAAGAACCCTGGATCCAGACCGGATATGATTATCAGAAACTGGACAAATTTGGTTCAATTTTAGCACCAACGGCCAACAACATCCTGAGATTGTAGCCATTTCAATAACCACAACTGTCGTCCAGAAGATTTGAAAAAATGTGTGATTACTGTGTTCTGCGGCTCTAAGAGTCGAAGCATCCTACTGTACAGGCTATAGCTGCAAATAGCCCTTCGTCGCCTTTTCCCACCGTGCCTTGTCATCAGCCAAAATCCTTAGTTTCCTCAGGTCCATTCTTGACTTGAGTGTACCGAGTTCTGCCTATTTCTTGAGGTAATGTCGTAGCCCGCTTAGCAGATTTATGCAATGCCGTTCTCCCCTGGCCTTGTATTTGCTGGCTCCCATTAGGGCGAATTCCAAGGCTCTCTGAGAGAATGTCTCTTCTGGCATCCTTGGCACATGGCCAAACATGGACCATTTTTGCTGGGGGGACTTTTACAGACATCGGCTATGTATTACACGTCTTGTATAGTGTACATCATTGGAAATTATGCTCTCTGGCCATCGCTGTCCAGTGACGGCACGTAGGTGTTTGCGGTGGTAGGCATGAAGGTTGTCTAGAGCTGCCTTTGTGGAGGGAGGGCGGAGGGTCGGAGGGAGGGAGGCCGGGAGGGAATGAGGCACGGGGGAGAGAGGAAGTGTCAGAGGGCGGATGGAGGGACGGAAAGAGGGAGGGCGCGTGCATGTGCGTGTTTATTGTAAAATTTGTACTAGGGAAATAAATATGACAGCAATCGCACCCAGTCAAATTGGTTTCAACATAATATTTATTAAATAGCAAAGACATACAATTCTTACAAGCGTTTGCGACGGATTTAATCACGCCATTCATGACGTGATTGATTATGACGTCAGCCTTAGTGTGGTGTAGTTGATTATGAGGTCATTTGATTGACGAGGAGACTTGCTTCCTATATTACTGTTTTATAAGTGACTTGTAAGAACTACAGCCACATCCATTAGATCAGTTCATGTACAGTTTTGCTCATTTTAAATTTTTTACTGATTCCTGTGTGCGAACACCAGTTTCGTCCAGTTACCGGGGCATGTCTCAAAATAATCATCCGGAAAACAAGTGATGCCCGTCAAATCTTTGAAGACAATGGAGGTATCCAGTTTATAGATCACTCATATAACGTCGTAATCAATAACGTGACGTAGACTGACGTCATAATCAACTACGTCATGAATTAATTATGTTGGCTTAATTTAGTCCATCAAGTTATACGAATTGTCTTTACTATTTAATAAACATGCTGTTGGATATTTTGAAACTAATTTGACAGTGATGTTGCTGCTAAAGACAACAACAGCATCCGGTCAAATTAGTTTCAAAATATGCAACAGCTCACCTATATAATTTTCTGTAAATTGAGATTCAGGGAAGTTCAGTGTTCGAAAGATACCAACGCAGGCACAGTGTTGATGAAGCCTAGGTAGAGATAGGAGGGGCGTAGCTAAAACTGGATTCCTCCATTGAAAATGTTTGCATACATATTTTGAAATTAATCTGACTGGAAATTTTGTTGTATTTGTTAGTAAATATTCTCTGTCTAAATCGCAAAAACAATCACTATCTATCGTTGATCTAAGATTTGAGAAAGCTGGGCCTAAATGTGTTACTGGTGAAATGTCAAATGTTAAACTTATGGAGGCAATCACCATTCTGATGTATGCCATTTCAAAGAATTTTCGCGCCATTTCTCCAATAAAAGAAGTCAAAGTCAGTCTGTTTGTCCACTGTAATGTAATGTTGCACCACACAATTGCAATCAAGGATATCAGAATTAGAGACGGGCTCAACGCGCCCGACGATTTCTGAGAATATTTAAAATAAGAAGTTGTTGATCGATTCTCTACATTAATGTTGTATAGTAATTTCTCTGCAGATTTGACGTAGCTTTGTATCTAAGAATAGTTGTTGTATTTCTGACTTGTCCCATATAAATCATGTGATTCTATATAGTCCAGTTCACCCATTACTAATAAACAACGGGATCTCAATTGCGTAATATCCACGTGATATATATAGATATATGCACGTTTTCTAGATGTTTTCCTAGCTTTATGGGACGTATTGTTGCCAGCGTGTCTTTCAGTCATTTATCAACTCAACTCAACTTTTGCTTGAAGATATTGTATCTATTAATATCTTTACTACAATACTGTGATACAGCAAAATGACCAGAGCGGTTGTGATTAGTACACTAGCGATACTAATAACAGCGACAGTAACTCTTAATGCATCTCCTGCCGACCCAGTCCTTAATGACTCGGCAAGCGCGAGGCTGGATAGTTTTGTCCAAGCCATGATGACATGCAGGAAGGTCCCAGCACTCAGTCTGACTCTAGTACATGGTGATCGCACACGCGCCAGAGCATACAGATTAGCAGATGTGGAGCGTGGAATTCCTGCGACCAGCAAAACAGGTTTCCCTATTGGCTCTGTGACAAAACAGTTCACAACTACCTATCTTCTAACAGAACACAAAGACAGGTAGATCACGCCATCATATAACTATATAGCTTATAATATCCACTTACTTGTCATTTTCTTTAACTTCGCGCGTTGTCGATAAGTATATTTGGGTGAAATCTGTTTTGGATTCGTTCGTAAAGAGATTCTCATCTTCTAGGTTGCTTGACGCTATTGGGAGTAGTTGGTTAAGCGGTTTCATTTCCTCATCTGTGAAGTCCACATTTGATCTACTTCGTGCTGGCGAACCACGAGGGTAAAGCGAAATCCTGGGCTCACTGCTCAGCGGTATCCTTGCCATTGTTGCACGCTTCGCTATGGGAAACATAGCTTTCCATTCCTTCTGGAAGCTATGGATTCGTAGATCAACAATGTCCTTGGCAATAGACTACATTTTTACCACACAACCTACGTATCCTTGCTGGTATTCAACTATAGCCGCTGAGCAGCGTATCATCACTGGACACCGAAGGCCGTACAACATAATTTCCAATGATGCACTATACCAGATGCACATCGCCACTGTCCGTAAACTGCAAAAGCCACCCAGCAGAGATGGTCCATATTTGGTCATGTGCTAATGATGCCAGAAGACAGAGAGTCTTGGAATTCGCCTAACAGAGAGCCAGTAAATATAAAGGCAGGAGACGACGTCATTGCGAAGAGACTTCAGTTCAGCTGTAGAATGTTTCGACTACTACAGCGACAGAATACAGTACATCGTAAGACACTTCATCACATTATGAATGTGTTACCGAATGGTAGTTTGTTGAAGGACGGGTTTAGCCACCCAGTTTTCAACAACAGTTTCTAAACCAAATACCAGTTCGCAATGCGTACAGTCTTGTCACGTGATTAATTCGTTAATATAATAAAAGTATTACACTTCTAATTTGCAATTTGATCTCTGACCTTCAGAGAACATGACAGAGCATGCTGCTATAGATCAAACTAGCTTCAAAATATTCAACAGAATGTTTATAAAATTGTAAATCTAAAAATAACATACAATCCGTACGCTATTTCCGGATTTTCGGTATTCATTACGAAGCTATATACGTTAATATGTTTGAGATGTCAGCTAACTAGTGATGTATGTGATTATGACGTCAGATACTTGAGTGACGTGTCGGTTTCCTCCATGGATTCAAAATAGCATTGCGTTATTTACCGTTACATATCGACTACTGCTGGCAATGCTGTTTTATTTTGATTAATCAATACCTGGTTGAAACATTACAGCGCGCGTTGTCTAAACGCGCATTACAAAGCTAAAACACGTCTTATCCCAAAACTGACCAGAATCACAATGGACTTTTCCAAGTTTATCCATCCATCATATGACGTCATAATCAACTACATGACGAATAGGATGACGTCATAATCATGACATCATGAATGATTCGATATAGTCCGTCTTTAACGCCTAATAGTCCGACACGTTGTATGCGATGAACGTCTTTACCATTTAATAAACATTCTGTCGAATATTCTGAAACTAATTTGACTGGGCGCTGGTGCTGCATTTTTTTCTGGTAATTGATAGTCAGGGAGGTCAGCGATCGATCGATCCCTAGGCGAGCGTGGTGTGGATGGAGCTTAGCGAGAGATGGGCGGGGAATAGCTAAAAACTGAAAAGTAAATTAACTATACGGGTAAGATGTTAAATATGCTGACACTAATTTGACTAGGGGTCTATCCGTGTTCAACACATGTTTATTAAATGATAAATTCATCAAATGCATTTCAAACACTTTCGTGACGGACCATTTTCTCTTTCCTGACAACAGATAATGTCCATGTGATGCCAGTTAACAAGTGACGTTTGTGATTATGACGTCAGATACGCGAGCGACAATTCGGATCCCTTCATTGGCTATATCGCTCTGTAAATGTAAGGTATATTTGTGTGAATTGCATGTTTAGTACATAATACAATTGTGGTATGTCATTCAATGAGGGGCGGTTCCATGGAGCAGATAGAATTCAAATCCTAAAGAGAGGTAATCTAGAATATCATAATCAAAACAAGACCAGTCCGTTCGTCGACGTGTATATCTCCTATTACGCGTAAGCTGATGCTAATTTGACTGGTGTTTGTTGCCAAAGATACCTAGTCAAAACGGTGTCCAGTATAGTTTTATCCGACAGAATTCTTCCTCAGAATATCTCTCATCTAATCCTGATTGACAACAACAAGCTTTTAAAGCATCTCATTGTAAACATTCAAGTGGAAACCTCATCACCGCGCAAACGTCATTTTCTCTTGTAAAATACTCTTAGACCTGACTCTGATAATGCCGTATATTATATGTTGATGTATTTTAAGATACACATGGGACAGCAAAATTAAAGACATCATTGGCGACGACTTTCGGTTTATGGATGCCATAAGAACTGAACATGCTACTATTCGTGATTTGGCAGCTCATAAGATGGGAGTAATGTCATACGACCTACCACTGGCAGTAGGCTTTGATCAAGGCCATTCTCGCCTTGACTACTGCAGGTAAGTGGCTTCTACGGATAGATAGCCGCTTAATCCTTTGACACTCATATCAGCCAAAAAAAACCTTCAGCAGTGGTCTTGAGAAATGTTAAGTTGCAGACCAAGAGAAGGATATTTTTTTTAATTAACCACTGGAATAACTGGCTCGATAACCGAGCCAGTCATCCTAGTGGTAAATTGTCAAAAAATGGTCTTCTCTTGGTCTGCTAATTGATGTTTTCCATGAGAAAATTAAAATTTTCTTGAACAAATTCGAAGAACGTTAGCATAGCAACTGGGTGTAAAATCGTTGATACGTTTGAGCACTTTGGGAGAAATATGGATGTAGGGCTTATATTATTGTCGCTGCACGATTAAGGCAGCAAATTTGCATACCATTTCGGCAGAGACATAAAAGCCAATGCTGTAACTGTTGCATTGTTTTTTATTGCTGATTATCTTGCAGAGCGCATTTGTAATGGCAGCATTATTGCAGCACACGAATACGATATTGAGCCACCTGGCGGATAGATAGGGAACTGACAGACCTTGTGACATTCGCACACTGCTGGCGCTGGACATTGCACCCGAACCGCTGGGGAAAAACCGTAACCCTTGAACACTCTTATCAGCTAAAACGTCTTCTCTTGAGATCTTGAGAAATGTCCATTTGTAGACCGAGAGAAGACTATTTTTGAAAGGTTATCACTGGAATGACTGGCTGGATAACCGAGCCAGTGATTCCAGTGATAAAATTTCAAAAACAGTCTTAGCTTAGTGTGAAAATGGACATTTTAATGAGAATATTGAAATTTTCGTTGAATAGATTTGAGTGTTAAAGGGTTAATATCGGGTAGTGTGTGTTGTAATATTTAAGGCGTTTATATGCTAGTTCCCAATGCTAGGGTCTAGACTCACGCCTGGCCTTTATGGTTTCTGTTGAATTCTTGTGAATTCTTGTGACGTCGGTTTGTGCATTAGCTTGTGTCTCTCTGTGTGTGTATTGCTCGTTGTCTCTCGATTTTGTCTCATGTTGCTGTTCTTGTCCATGGCTTTTCTGTTGCTCCTCATGCTTGGGCGTGGGTGATGGGGGTGGCCTAACCTGGACCTAACGGGGGTGGGGAAGGGATGGGGTAGGTGCTGGGTCGGGGGGGGGGGAGTAGGTGCGTACGGTCTTATGACCTGATGTATCAATGGGGAGGGGGAGGGGGGCTTTAGGTCAGAGACCTCCCGGACCCTTTGGGGGAGTGGGGGATTGGGGTGAGGGGTCTTTCGGGTCCTGGGACCCATTTGCTCTTCTGGCCGTCATCCGAGCAGGCACCAGCGTGCACTTGTTTGATTTTGATTGATTATGGTGACTTTGTCCGTCCGAGGACGAACTCGATCAGTCATCCGGGTTGCATCCCTCCATAGTCCCATCGAAAAGTCCGAAAGATTCTAATTCTAGCAATTTTGTTTTGATTTTGTAATCCGTATGTTGCGTGGTTCCATCCGAGGACGAATCCATTCAGCATCCGGTTTACTTTGATTATGCCGAAATTTCTTGCCTACCTAACCCTAGCTCACGTTCACACAGTGATGGGCACTGTATGATGGGACCTCAATTTAAAGTCCCATCCGAGAAGACTGAGTGGGGCCAAGTACATTGCTTAAGCGTACTCCAGCAGCTTGCTGTGCCCAGAGTTGTCCGTCAGTCTGTCCATTTGTTGATTGGTTTGTCAGTCCGTTCGACAGACAAGCATACCTGCCTACGGGCCACGAATGAGATGGACACACGTCCATATCCCTCGCGGTCCGCCAGCAGGCAGGCCCATCTGTTGTTCTGTTGTCCATTCCAGTCCTCCATTTGTCTTTCTGCCCGTCTGTCATTGTTGTGTTCGTTGCTGCATTTTAGCTCCAGCTCCAGCTCTGGCTCTGAAAGAAAAGGAGGGGAACAATGCTGAAAGAAAAAGAAGGAGAAAACAGACAGTGTAGACAGGTGTTTTGGGGCATGTACTCACATACTCTGGGTCATCAATTCATGACAATGTCACGATCCTTAAGTGGAAAAGTCAAGCCAGATAAAAAGGTTTTCAAGAATTTAATAACAATTCATAGAATGACATCACAAATAACATACTATATAGGCCATGCACACAGCAAATCATTCGCTTATACGTATTTCCCCTCGGACCTGACACCTCATGCGCCTAGGGGAAAAAGTGTGATGCGATTCCCCTCGGACCTGACACCTCATGCGCCTAGGGGAAGTGATTTGCGTTTCTCCTCGGACCTGCCACCTCACGATGGTGGTGAGGCAGTACATGCTGCAGTGACCATAGGGGTCGGTGGTGGGGTGGCAGTAAATGCCGCAATGGCCGTAGAGGTCGTAGAGATCGATGGTGGGAAGGCAGTAAATGCTGCAGGAGAGGCCGGGGATTGGAAGGCAGTAAATGCCGCAGGGCAGGCCTGGGTCGTAGAGGCCGCAGAAGAGTGCTTCTTGCGCCGTCTCACGTGTTTGCTTTTTTGACATCACAAATAACATACTATATAGGCCATGCACACAGCAAATCATTCGCTTACACGTATTTCCCCTCGGACCTGACACCTCATGCGCCTAGGGGGAAAAAGGGTGATGCGATTCCCCTCGGACCTGACACCTCATGCACCTAGGGGAAGTGATTTGCGTTTCTCCTCGGACATGACACCTCACGAGGGTGGTGAGGCAGTAAATGCTGCAGTGACCATAGGGGTCGGTGGTGGGGTGGCAGTAAATGCCGCAATGGCCGTAGCGGTCGTAGAGGTCGATGGTGGGAAGGCAGTAAATGCCGCAGGAGAGGCCGGGGATTGGAAGGCAGTAAATGCCGCAGGACAGGCCGGGGTCGTAGAGGCCACAGAAGAGTGCTTCTTGCGCCGTCTCACGTGTTTGCTTTTTTGACATCACAAATAACATACTGTATAGGCCATGCACACCGCAAATCATTCGCTTACACGTATTTCCCCTCGGACCTGACACCTCATGCGCCTAGGGGAAAAAGTGTGATGCGATTCCCCTCGGACCTGACACCTCATGCGCCTAGGGGAAGTGATTTGCGTTTCTCCTCGGACCTGCCACCTCACGAGGGTTGTCTCAGTTGTTGTTTCGGTCGATGTCTCGGGCTAATCAAAATGTGTTCTGATTATGTGATGCGTTTGTCCGATGCAAGCACGAACTTGATTAATTCGTGGTTGATCTGTCGGTCACGCATCGCTATAATGTCTTCTACAGGGTCAAGATTGAAGTTTCCCTTTCTCAGCGTATTGATGAGTTCCTTTCTAATGTCTGCATATTCAGTGCACCGTAGGAAGAAGTGGTCTAGAGTTTCAGTCTCCTTGCAGGCCTCACATTGGTCTGTGTCTGACGGGTTGAGTTTTTTTCGTATCTGGTTAACGCTGATCCGACCGATTCTGATGTGGCGTAATACAATGTCGCCTTGGCGTCCTGGGACGTGGTTTTGGTATTTGCGTTTGTTAATATCGGGCATAAGAAACCAAAAAGTTATAGAAATAGCGAGCATTTGGATATAACGATTACGAAATGGGCGGAGCTTAGCTATAACTGGGCGTGGCATTGGTAAATGATTCCCTATCTTAGCTCGCCATACACTTTGTATGTGTTATTTTGTTGCTACTCAGGCGGGTTTATACACTGCAGACAATGGCTGGATTTCGCTCACGGTTTGGATATAGCAACATGGTGTATATGCTCCTGGGCTGTGTCGCTGAGAAGCTGGGCAATGACACATATGGAAACCTACTCAGGACAAGAATATTTGAACCATTAGGAATGAACAGCACTGGCCTGGTGACCAACGTGACAAACTGGACAGCTCCAGATATGGCCCACTCATATGTATGCGCGAAGGACAGACTCTAACAACTGGATCCAATTTTGCTGAAGTAAGAGACTATATTATACAGCTTACACATACTTCAGCTCGATCAAAACAATCACTATCATAATCCTGATTGTGACTCACAACTATTAATTCACCTTTCCAGAGTACCCACCCATCATATGACGTCATAATGAACTGCGTGGTGTGTACAATGACATCATAATGGATGACGTCATGAATGACGTCGATAAGTACGTCACGAACGCATATTTGATGACGGTCTATGGGCTGTTGTACAAATTGTTTGCTTTTACTATTTAATAAATATTCTGTTGAATGTTTTGAAACTAATTTGACTGGGCGCTGTTGCTGCCTATGGCAGCAACAGCACCCAGTCTAATTAGTTACAATATATTCAACAGCTTCCCTGTATAGTTTTTAGGAAATTGATAGCTAGGGCATTCGGTGATCGATCAATCCAAACACAGCGAGGTGTGGGTGGAGCTTAGCTAGTGATGGGCGGGGCATAGCTAAAAATGGAAAGGTCCATTACCGCCGCATGTGAAGAAAAGCAGCAACAGTCTGTTTTACTTTGTAATCATTTTGCATATACACTAACATTCAATTGCAATGGACCTTTCCAGTTTATCCATCCATCATATGGCGCTATAATCAACTAAGTGACGTGTATGCTAACGTCATAATCATGACGTTTTGATTGTTTTGAAATACGTCGTCTTTAACGCTTACTAGTCCGTCCGACACGTTGTACGAATTGTATGTCTCTACTATTTAACAAACATGCTGTTAAATATTTTGAAACTAATTTGACTGGACGCTGTTGCTGCCATAGGGCGCCCACTCAAATTAGTTCCAAAATATTCAATAGCTTAATTGTATAGTTTTCTGGAAATTGATAGTCAGGAAGTTCAGAGATCGATCGATCCCAACACGAGTTAGGTATGGGTGGAGCTTAGCTAGAGATGGGCGGGGCATATCTAAAATGGAAAGGTATATTGGGAAATAAGGCAGAGAAGGTTTGCAAATTTTTACAGTGTTTTGAAGGCTAGCCATTTAACTATTAACGGTAAAATTCTGATAGCAACCTGCTTAGCTACCAATAAGCTGTGGCAGATAGGAACGCTTTTTTCTATACCCGAGAATACTTGCCTAAGCCTAGAATGAATCATTTCCAATAAGTTAGGTAAGCATTGGGTGAGACTGGAGATCTTGAAGAATCTATCTATTTATGGTGGCCCAACTTTAGCTAATATTCATGATAAAGTTAAAGCATTGATTACAGATTAATTTTGTAACACAATTTGCAATGACCTCAGAATAAGGGAATCCAGCTTTGGCTATGCCCCGCCCATCTCTAGCTAAGCTCCGTCCACACTTCGCCCATGTTGGAATCAAGTAATCCCTGGACTCCCTGACTATAAATTTTCAGAAAACCATTCATCAGAATATTAGAAATTAACACCTTGAAGATTTTCGATCTTCGGGTCTAATTTAGAAATATATCTACTACACTTCTGATAAGAATATGATGTACCGGTTGCTGCGACAACCTCTTATCAAAGATGCAGTAGTACGATTATCTGCTCGCCTCGTCTAAGGTAATGGTGACGATATTTATACTCGATAATCTGGGCCTGATCTGACTCGGGTAAAAGATGGTGGCTCGGGACGGTGGACTTCCGTCGCTTCCAGACTGGACAATACACAACCCAAACTCTTGCTTCGAGAATATCGAAGTGATAATTTATTCTCTTAAGTTTGACTGTCTATATGGCTACGGATATGTGTGACTTATGCTGTCACGATAGAAAACAACCTGTTAAATAAAACTCTAAGTAAATATGAGTGGCTTATACTACCACCAATCTCTATCAATTATGGGTGGCTTATACTACCACCAGATACTTTGAGTAACTTTTACTGTCACTCGCGTCTATAGAAATAACTGATTTTCATACAATACGAATACTGGTTATTCTATCATTACAAAGTTGCGTTTCACGATTCTCTAAATCATTTTCGTCAAAAACCGTTCTTGGCTACTTAAAACCATTCACCAAGAACTTGTTTGAATTTCGACAAATTCAGTTCCACAGAACTATACGGACTCGAGGCTAGGTTTTCCTAAGCGCAATAATTTTCGGAACCAAGATCCTTCTAAAAAGTTAAAGTCATATCTTATACTTCTTTGGAGCTCTTTACCATGTTCGTTTGGGTTCTTCTTTCCAGAGTTTGATTCGATGCTCATTGATTGTGACGTCATCCTGACTAATCAAACTCCGATTTTTCTCTCTTAGGAAAAGAACATCGAACAAGTTAAAGCGGCCTAATTGACTCATGAGTGTGGAATTCTATCCGATAACCTCCCCCAAACTTGACAGCGATGGATATTGTTTCGACAATTTTTGGCTGGTTTTCTAATCTTCTTGGCGCCAGACGCTATCATGCCCACGTCCAGCCCCTTGCTTATTAGGCCCACGCCTGCATTTCAGAAGGGTGTCATGACGTAGTGACCATGTACCACATCTGATTCACCAACATCTGGTGTCGTATCTGGTGTCGTGGGTCGCCTCTATAGAAATATAGAAACCCGGTCACCTTATTGTAAGTCGGTCGTCGCCACGTTTACTACGTCATTTTATGAGTCATTCAGTCTGTGCTACGTACACTCTGTGCGTAGCATCCTACCGACGCTCTTGCTTGAATATTTAGAAAACTATTGGTCATAACTTCTGTTGAATACTATAAAAGGTTATGCCGCGCCTGCAGCAACAGCTTTCATCTTTCAATCACCGATAGATTCCATCAGCTCACTGCCCTAAGTCTTAGTCTATTCTATTCCAATTTCATATTCCAATTTCACTTATTGTATCAGCTATATTTTCGTGTCAGTTTTGCATCGACTTGATGCACACACTAGATCGCGCTAATACATTTTCGCTCATTGTGTTATCCGTTCCCTAGCTCGTCTGGTATTCAAAAATATAGTCATATTCTTTGCTTGGGGTCTTGTCATATTCTTCGCTGGGGGTCTTGGACTGCAAATATAAGATGTCCCCGGGGTCATGACTCCCCAGAAGACAATCCCATACTTACATACGCCCCTCAACCAAAGTTAATTGACCATCTCTCTTAAGGCCTTAAAGAGAGTGTCAACTAACTCGTTGTGGACTATCAACAACCCAAACCAATACCAGCAGCCTGAACGGATACCACCTGATATTCATCCAATTTGTCAAGAAATTAATAATACAGGGCAATATATTATACACCAATACTTGTCCGAGTAGCGGAATGCTCGGAAATACATTAGTAGTGTTCGTTAGTGTATGGTTGATAATTATACAAACATACATGTCCGGGTAGCAAAAGACTGCCCCCGGAAACACATTAATAACATCATTAAACCGTGGTCGATAACCTCGATCCACGCGTAACTTAACAATAAAAGCGAGCAATCGGTACAGTTTAAAACCTTAATCCTACAGTGCAAATACCATTACAGATCATGTGAATTTTTCCTATTAATAAAACAGTACACAGTACGGTATCATGACAAAGTTCGCGCCACAATTATTAATATTCACCAATTATTGTTCCAGTAGAAACATATAAAGTTAGTGCCAAAATGTCATGGTGATACCTCCAAGCGGTTTATGCTCATGTTAGGATCCACCACGTCAACGTACGTCTCCATCTCTATCCATTCGGCAGCCGTCGGGTCGATCTCAGTCCTGGCGTCAGCATTAGGCGACGACCCGGTTGCCCTCCGCAGCGGCTCCGGTAGAGCTGCAGGTCTCCGGGGCTGCTGGGTCTGAATAGTTGGTGCAATGATATGCGGTTCACTACTATGGGCCGCACGTGGCTTGCATTTATGGGCCGCACGTGGCTTGCATTTAAGCGCATTCCACATGCGTGATAACACGCCACATTTATATAATATAAGCACAATTACTAACACAACTACGAAGGAACCCGTTAAATATGATACGAAAGAATGTACCCCAATGCCATCGACCATCACTGGGTCGATCATGGATAACGGTGCTAGCGGCACGTACTTAGACTTTTGTAAATGGTTCCACGGTTGTGGCTTTAAATGGTCAACTATCATGGATTGATTTAGAACGCCAGACACATCCAAATGGGGCATTTCAATGGCTAGGCCTATTCGAGTGTACGTCCGACTATAAGACGCCACAGGTTCGAATCGCCAGCCCCTCCCACTATACCCGCATTCTCCAGACATCAATGCATACACACCATTACTCACCCTACATCGGTCCGTCAGTCGTCCGTCGCAATGGATTTCCACCGTTTCGCCGAACGTTTGCAACACTACTCCGATTTTCTCGTTGGCAAATAATTTACTAATGGTTACGTTTGACTTCGTTAGTTGAATATTACAGTTGCTATCAGTCGCATTCGTCAATACACTCACAATACAGGGCACGTGGGTCTTGTCGACCCGTAGTTGTCCCTGGCACACCCTAGGGTCAGCACCACGACACTCCGATGCGGTAAAGTACCACCCCGTCTTGGTATCTAGACCAATGCTGGTACGGGCCAGTATCACTTGCATGTAATACCCTGTCTTGGCCAGTGGTTCAGGCCATGAGTGTAGTCCATATTCGATATATTGTCCTCCGTCAATTAACGGTAACGTCGCCACATAATGAAGTTTCGATTCGTCCTGCCACAACGGATATACCACCACATTTCTGTAATACCACTGATACGGTCTTACCAGCCTATATTCCGCACTAACCTGTTTTGATACGGACGTCAGATCCTCGGGACTAAAAAGTTCCTCCGTTAGACGACCCAACTCTAAGGATGCCGTTTGCCTATGGAATCGTTCGGCTGCCTTCTGGTAGTTATAGACCACATGTTCAGCCGAGTCTATAACATGTCCTAATCGTACCAACGCATAGAGTTCCAACAATCGAATCCCCTGCTGCCTGAGCGCTCGGCTCATGTTGCTCGTTGCACTGGCCAAGTTGTCGCCTAACTCGTTAATACGGTCCGTGTTCATACCAATATCTCGGAAAGCTAATTTGACGTGCGACGTCAACTGGTTGGTAAAGTGCACCACTTTGTTCATCCTCGTCATCGCCCTCCTTACCACACCTCGTATGGCGTCTATATCCCCAGAGGTAGCGGTACCGAATAGCGATGATGCGATGTCGCCCACAAAGTTAAATAACCCCCGCTTCTGCCTAGCGCCACTTCGACTACTCATGGTTTGCTGTGTTTGGCTTGCCATCTTTCTTACCCCCCGTATTCGATGCTGTAATCCGTATATATCGTTCCCACTCAAAAACGCTGTTTTGGTGCCCATGCTAGCGGCGAGACTGGCCATTTGGGCCAACCGTCCCAGGAACTCCGCGGGTAGGTAAGGATGGTCGATGGATACTATCACGGTCCATTCGGCCCGTATCACTGACACAGTCTCCGGCTTAGTTATCATGACGCCGTTCGGTAGGCGGTGTATACTCGAGTCCTTGCATATACTTGATACCATGCTAAACCACAACGCCATTATACACAATTTAAACGAATACATTTTAGTATTTTGCGAACAAATTTAGTCTTAATCGTTATGATATTTTACGTACTGGCTATTTGCGATGTTAAAGTATAGCGATACAATGCACACTATCGGCGGTTGCGCCGCTGAATAACGGCATTTATACGACTGACGAAATCAGCGTATAGCACGTCATCGTAAAGGGCGGAGTCTATTATGCCAATTCGGAGTCGCTTGTTACCGGATTCGTTCTCCAGCCCATACCCTTGCTTTCGCTTCAAGTCTAACCTGAGTTGCTTGCTGTCAGAATCGTCATCTGGTATATGTCTGCGCTTGCGCAGCATATAAGGGTGCGATGGAAGCATCTCCATTGGTTCAGAGAGCAGCTCTGGTGCCGCCTCTGGAGCGTCAATCTCCATGGGCCTGGGAGTTCCGATGACGTCACTTGGTGACTCATGGTTTCGACCGCGATTCGTACTGGGTTGCACCCTTTTCCGGTCAACCCTCTTACCCCCTGTATGCACCTCTGGTTCCATATCCGAAGCTGGCCGCTTCTTACGAACCTGGGGTGTCGTATCTGCGTCGGTGACCATAGGTTCTGGCTCGGGCAACATCGCCCTGGGGTGATGGCTAGCCTTCGTCCCCTTGGTAGGGTTACGAATGGGGCGTGGTCGTACCGCGTCCCAGCACATTTCTGAGTCGACTATGCGCAACTTACATACATTAACTACACGCACCTTACCAGACCTCTGATGGCGGACGTGCGCCACAGGTCCATTGATCTTAAAGATCTCATACTCGGGGTCACTGCGAGAGGTCAACTTCATCCTCTCCTCAGCTTTTACGACCACCGAGTCCCCCACTTTAAACTCACCAGCGTTCGCACGCTTATTAATTTGTTCCCTGTGAATCTCTCGAGATCTAGCTGTTCCCTCCCGAGCACGTAGCAAGGCGTTGTTGAGATACGTTAGTCTCTCACCAAGGTCTTGCGACGCATCGATTGGAACGGCCATTGGTAATCTCGCCCGTCGCCCATACGTCAAATAAAATGGCGTATATCCGGTCGTCGCATGACGAGTACTGCGGTACGCTGTCAAAGCTGCTCCCAACTCGTCTTCCCACGCCCGCGAGGCGTTGTTCACCCCTTTCTGGATCAACTCCTTAAGAGTGCGGTTGAATCTCTCGGTACGTCCATTGGTCTGCGGATGGTATGGGCTAGACCGTCTATGGTCGATACCGTGTTCCTTAAACCGCTCCTCCAGAGAACGGGAACAAAATTCTTTACCCTGATCGGTTATTACAATCTCAGGGACGCCATGACGCGTGACATACTCGTTGAAGAATTTTTCTTCCACATTTTGAGATGTTTTTGCAGCGATTGGATATGCTTCTGCCCACGCAGAACAGTGATCAATCACCGTCATAATATATACGTTACCCTTACCCGATTCTAATAGTGGACCGATCAAATCCATTCCAATTATCTGACCCGGATAATTGGCCATGGGCATTTCACTATACCTGGGTCGGGTAGTGACAGGTCGGTTGACCTGGCACTTCGTACACGTTTCAAGCATACGAATTATGTCTTTTCTTAAAGACGTCCATACAAACGAATCTCTTACCATGCCGATGGTCTTCTGCAGACCTTGGTGACCAGCTCGTTCATGAGCCATCCGGAGCACTTTCTCACGGAACAGGGTGGGTAAGCCAATTCTGGGGTACTCAGCGTCCAACGCTGAAGGCGTAATTAAAGAATACAAAATGCCATTCTTGACCATATACTCCTCCGGGGTGTTTTTGAACAACTCCGGGTATTCCTTGGTCTGCTCGGCACACAATTCGTCATATGGTATGTCGAATGCTTCCAGAGGGACGTGAGGTAACACTCCCTCGTCGACATCTGGTATCACAAAGTCGCCTGTATCTAACGTTGCGACTTCCACCGGTCGACGTAACCTGGACAACATGTCCGCTCGAATATTCTTCGAGCCTTGGATGTATTCAATCTTACATCCGTACTCGGCAATCAGTACCGCCCAGCGCTGCACTTTCGTGTTTTTAACTTCGCCCACAAACAAACTCTTTAGGGGTTTGTGGTCGGTATACACGGTAAACTGCGCGCCAAATAGATAAGGTCTAAGCTTCTTTAGCGCATATATTACCGCATAAGCTTCCTTTTCTATCACAGGCCAATTCAACTGACTGTCTTTAAGAGTAGAGCTAACATACTGAATCACCCGCTCAATACCCTTGTCATCTACCTGTACCAGTATCGCACCTATTGCATAGCTAGACGCATCAGTATACAATCTATACGGAGCATTCAAATTCGGATATGTGAGAACCGTCTCACTACACAGCAAGTTTTGCAATTTCTTAAACGCTTGCTGTTCCTCCTGACCCCACTCAAAACGTTTATATTTCTTAGTCAATTCTATCAAAGGCTTAGCAATTTCGGCATAGCCTTGCACACAAGAGCGGTAATAACCTGTAGCTCCAAGGAAACTTCTCACCTCACCCACATCGCGTGGTGGTGACATTTCTCTTATGACCTTGACCTTCTGGACCTGAGGAGCCACTCCCTGTGCTGAAACATGATATCCTAACAAATCAACTGATGGTTGGGCGAAATCAAATTTAGATTTTTTCACTTGCAAATTATATTCTCGAATTCTACGCATAACTGTGCGCAAATGCTGTGCATGCTCAGCCGAATTTCTCGAATATATGACTATATCGTCGACGAAAACATGCAGATATTTTCCCACGAATTCTCGGAAAATATCGTTCATTGCCCTCTGAAATACGGCACCTGAGTTCGCAAAACCGAACGGCATCCGAACAAAGTCGAACAAGCCTTCACTACAAACGAACGCTGTTTTCTCTATGTCTTGGCTGTCCATTGGTATCTGCCAATAGCCAGACTTCAAGTCCATTGTCGAAAATATCGTTGCGCCGCACATCGAATCAAAAATATCGGCTATGTTTGGCAGTGGATAACTATCCTTCTTGCACACAGAATTCAACTTTCTGTAGTCGACACAAAATCTAGTCCCCCCGTCCTTTTTAGGGACCAACGTAATGGGCGACGCCCATGGCGATGACGACGGTCTTATGACGCCCGCTGCCAGCATTTCAGCCACTTGATTCTTGACTATATACTGCTTGGCCAACGGTAGACGGTAGGCTTTTTGCCTTATAGGATAAGCATCTCCTGTTGGTACCGTACACCTCACTTTGGGGACCAGTCCTAACGTGTTTGGACGAGCCGTATCAAAAATATCTGCAAAGTCCGCCATGACTTTGTCGATATTTTTATATCCGGTCGTTTCCTTACAGCTTGCATAGACATAATTTGTCTGCTCTCTATGCGGATATTCAAAGGGATATATCTGGCCAAACCATACTACAATTTTGGCCCGATAGTCAATCTTTGCATTTCCCAGGTGCAAAGCATCCGCTCCAAGTAAACATTCATGCCTCATTCTGGCCACAATCGTACTAGGGATGGGTCGGGCGTTCTTGAATTTTACTTGTGTTTCCCCCAACAACTTTATCGGGGAACCATTTACAGCTAAGAGCGTTCTTGCTCTTTTCAATGGCCTAGCATTCAGCATGCTACGCCATATATCCTTACGAATCAAGGATGTGCTAGCACCAGTATCCACTAAGGCATGCAGGTACTCACCCTGATCCGATGGACCGTCTTTATCCATTTTTAGACGGATTAAGAACCGCTCGGTCGGTGATCTCACCAACGGCTCTCTCCATCGTCGTTTCCCGGGCTCCTTCGTCCACTAACTATTTCGGCGTAGCTGTTCCGGCGGGAGGGCGAATTGTGTCCGATACCGTATGAGTAGCGGCCCATCTCATCTGTCCCCTCGCCGGTTAGCACAAACCCGTCACGATCGACGTATTCGTCACGGTTGCATCTAGCGTTGTTCAGATCCATTCGAATATTACGTGAACAGTTGCTGGGTGTCGTGCGTCGTCGATGATAGTTCACCTCGTCGATCTCCATTTCGTCAGTGCGGGGACGCTTGATCGCCCCACGGTTAGCCGGACCCTTTTGTTGGGTCCCGGCAGGACCATTCCGCAGCGGACAGTCTCTTATGTAGTGGCCGTCTTTGCCACACCCAAAACATTTTATTGTTACGGCAGGAGTCGCCTGCCGGCTCATATACGTCCCAAAACAATTCTGGGCCGTATGTCCTTCTCGGCCACATGTGAAACATGTCATGGGTGGTCGTTGCGGTCGGGGCTGTGGTCGCGGTTGTAGTCGTCGTGCGGTTGGTTGCACTGCCTGACGGCAGTCACTTTTATAGTGACCGATTTGTCCACAATTGTAGCAGGTAATGTTTGCGGCGCTTCTCGGCGATCTGCGTCCCGCTCCCGGATTAAGTTGCTTGGGTGGCAGGGTTGCTGTTTTTCGCGTGGGTGCAGCACGTTGGGCTGCCGGTTTAGGTCGTTCTTGCACTGCTTGCGAATCCTGCACCAACCCGCACAGCTGCTCGATCATTTTAGCCTGCTGCGCCATTTGGCTTTTTAACCCCCTCACTACTTTCCACACCTCTTTTTCCTCCGCTGGCTCCAACATATCTATCTCCATCCGCTCTTCACGCCTGCCGCCGTCAATTTTCATTGCCCGTAGCAGGTCGTTGCAGGTCTCCTCCTCCTCGGCAATTTCGATGGCCCGCGCCAATGTCGTCGTCCTTTTCCGGACGATGCGTTTGCTTAAGTTTTTATTGTTCAGGGCACGTAAATAAATGCCCAGGACGGTGCGGCGATTATCTGCGTTCGCCTCAGGGTAGGCGCGCACGCTTGCCTCCAAATACCATCTGTTAAACGTGACCACTGTCTCGTTTCGGCGTTGCTGTGTCCCCTCCAAATCAAATTTGATCCGCTCTCCTTCATTTGCGGATATAAAATTTAGTGTGACGTATTGCCGCAACTCTTCGAAGGTGACGTCCTCCCTCGCCTTCCCCGCAAGGAATCCGTCCTGTGCCCGTGCTAATGGTCCCCGGGCTGCTCGGGTAACGACGTAGACAGGTACGCCTTCAAGTCGCCCCTCGTTGGCCGCCCACGCCCTCCTTGTGGCGTCCAAAAACTCTCGTACCTCTTCCGGTACCACTCCGTCACAGGGTTGGATTCGTTCTATAGCGTCCCGGATTTCTCGCCTGTAT
The DNA here is from genome assembly GCA_034401795.1 of Chaetoderma sp. LZ-2023a. Lineage (NCBI taxonomy): Eukaryota > Metazoa > Mollusca > Caudofoveata > Chaetodermatida > Chaetodermatidae > Chaetoderma > Chaetoderma sp. LZ-2023a. The sequence continues at coordinate 108,679,174 of CM067371.1, read as the reverse complement.
ATTCTCTCGGTCTCGCGTCGGTCCCCGCCTTGTACTATGGCTCCCACCATTGCCGCCCCCATTTCCCGCATGGCTGCCACTGTTTCGGGTCTCAATTGTCGGTCGGTTGGCGGTAGTCCCGGGTTGATAGGGTTTTGTGGTTGGGCCATTCTGGGCAGTCTATCTCAGTCGTTACTTTGATATATTGTACTCACGGTTCACACAGTGTCCAATCCTGGAATATATAAATCCTGGCACGGCGAAGCCACTGAAGATTTTCGATCTTCGGGTCTAATTTAGAAATATATCTACTACACTTCTGATAAGAATATGATGTACCGGTTGCTGCGACAACCTCTTATCAAAGATGCAGTAGTACGATTATCTGCTCGCCTCGTCTAAGGTAATGGTGACGATATTTATACTCGATAATCTGGGCCTGATCTGACTCGGGTAAAAGATGGTGGCTCGGGACGGTGGTCTTCCGTCGCTTCCAGACTGGACAATACACAACCCAAACTCTTGCTTCGAGAATATCGAAGTGATAATTTATTCTCTTAAGTTTGACTGTCTATATGGCTACGGATATGTGTGACTTATGCTGTCACGATAGAAAACAACCTGTTAAATAAAACTCTAAGTAAATATGAGTGGCTTATACTACCACCAATCTCTATCAATTATGGGTGGCTTATACTACCACCAGATACTTTGAGTAACTTTTACTGTCACTCGCGTCTATAGAAATAACTGATTTTCATACAATACGAATACTGGTTATTCTATCATTACAAAGTTGCGTTTCACGATTCTCTAAATCATTTTCGTCAAAAACCGTTCTTGGCTACTTAAAACCATTCACCAAGAACTTGTTTGAATTTCGACAAATTCAGTTCCACAGAACTATACGGACTCGAGGCTAGGTTTTCCTAAGCGCAATAATTTTCGGAACCAAGATCCTTCTAAAAAGTTAAAGTCATATCTTATACTTCTTTGGAGCTCTTTACCATGTTCGTTTGGGTTCTTCTTTCCAGAGTTTGATTCGATGCTCATTGATTGTGACGTCATCCTGACTAATCAAACTCCGATTTTTCTCTCTTAGGAAAAGAACATCGAACAAGTTAAAGCGGCCTAATTGACTCATGAGTGTGGAATTCTATCCGATAACCTCCCCCAAACTTGACAGCGATGGATATTGTTTCGACAATTTTTGTTTGGTTTTCTAATCTTCTTGGCGCCAGACGCTATCATGCCCACGTCCAGCCCCTTGCTTATTAGGCCCACGCCTGCATTTCAGAAGGGTGTCATGACGTAGTGACCATGTACCACATCTGATTCACCAACATCTGGTGTCGTATCTGGTGTTGTGGGTCGCCTCTATAGAAATATAGAAACCCGGTCACCTTATTGTAAGTCGGTCGTCGCCACGTTTACCACGTCATTTTATGAGTCATTCAGTCTGTGCTACGTACACTCTGTGCGTAGCATCCTACTGACGCTCTTGCTTGAATATTTAGAAAACTATTGGTCATAACTTCTGTTGAATACTATAAAAGGTTATGCCGCGCCTGCAGCAACAGCTTTCATCTTTCAATCACCGATAGATTCCATCAGCTCACTGCCCTAAGTCTTAGTCTATTCTATTCCAATTTCATATTCCAATTTCACTTATTGTATCAGCTATATTTTCGTGTCAGTTTTGCATCGACTTGATGCACACACTAGATCGCGCTAATACATTTTCGCTCATTGTGTTATCCGTTCCCTAGCTCGTCTGGTATTCAAAAATATAGTCATATTCTTTGCTTGGGGTCTTGTCATATTCTTCGCTGGGGGTCTTGGACTGCAAATATAAGATGTCCCCGGGGTCATGACTCCCCAGAAGACAATCCCATACTTACAACCTGTTTATATTGAAATGTATTGTACTGATTTGTCACTGTGTGTACATACTTCTATATATTGTGAAAAAACCCTTTTGTAAACAAAAAACCCCGCAAAATAACAAAAATCCTAAAGCAACAAAAAACCCAAAAACAACAACAACAACAACAACAACAACAACAACAACAACAACAACAGCAACGACGACGACGATCTGGCGGTGGAGTGGGGGGGGGAGTAGTTACTAAAACACATAGTAGTCTTCAAAGAATATCGCTTACCAGCCACCGTATGAAAACGCTTTTGACGGACTTCTCCGTATCCATCGATCATCTGACGTCATAAGATGTCGCAATTAACTAAGTGACGAAGGGACGTGTATGATTACTCAACAGTGGTTTGTTTGTTGTATACATAGACATGGTATAGGGCAACAACAGTAACGAATATTGTTGACTATTTTGAAAGGAATTTCGTTGAAATGAGGGATCTACTTGACAAAATTTACTTTTAAGATTCCTGAAAATTAGGGATTATTTAAAACATAGACCCTTCTATATATGTCCCACATTTTATTTTAAAGTCTCAAGTAGTTTTTACACAATAGTGAGTTTAAACACGGTATAGAGCAACAACGGTAATACATATTTACTGACTATTTTGAAAGGGATTTCGTTGAAATGTATACATCTACTTGACCGATATGCCTGAAAATCGGGGCTTATTTAAACCACGCGCCCTTCTATATTTGTTCCAAATTTTATTTAAAAATCTCTAGTAGTTTTAACGAAACAGGGGTTTGTTTGAATACATAAAGCCGCCACCTAGCGTGTACATGTAATAGAGCGCCGCTCTTTTGTCATGCTACTGGCCGCTCTGCGCTGTAGACATAGAGGTAATAGTGGAGTATCCTGCTCAGTCCGTAATGCCTCATAAAAGATGGCAGTGGCCGTGGACATTCTTCAGACCATAGGCATTTTTCAACCTATTCCAATAGTTCCTGGTTCGTGAGCGAACCAGGCGATAACGTGGTCATGTGACAACAATATAGACGCTTCATACAAAAGGTCGGGGGAACCCCCTTGTAAACCGCTTGCTAAATAAATAACCCAGCGGATATTGATTTGAATAGCTACACCGGGTCTATATAAAACACCATGGAATTTATGCGCTCTAGTGATCGTATCTAAACCGATATGAAAATATGGATCGAGGGTAAAATCATTCATATAGCTAATGAATGAATCAGCATTAATCAAATACTAGGTACTTGTGGCGTACTTGATGGCTTATTCTGTTAGTTAGCAAATTTGGCTTGCATTGTTAACCACCACCTACCCACCCACCCAACCTTAGAAATTGCAACGTACAAGATCAATTCGAAAATGAACCGATTTCAGTTTGAATATTTTAAAAGTAAACATTGAGATGCGCATGGCGGATCACTTGCCCCTCTGGTCCCTACATGAATTAAAAAAAATTCCGAGCAAAAATTTCCGAACAAATTTGCACTAGCATAGTAACTAAATATATGGCTATATATTGAGAGGATAAGCGTTTTTATGTAATCCTGTGTAAATATACCAGGACTACACACGCGGTCTAAATGCATGAATAGACACGTAATAAGTATAGACTGAACGGTGAATACAGTGCGGATAGATCTAGAGATGTAGCCGGTGTACTATGTAATATTACCCCCCCCCCCCCGTGGGCCAGCGACTCCCATATGGCGTAACACCGGCTTGAAAACGAGGGCGCGGTAAACTAGCTGTCGGCATAGAGCCGGAACTTTGTCGTACTATAATATAATATAGAATGAGCCCGTGTACTTAAGACGCTTGTTACGGGCAATAAGACCTTGCGTACCTGTTTGTTATCCTGCAGGTGTGCCGGCCTTGATTAACTCAGCGAAATGTCGACAGACAGGTGAGTTAACTTAATGCTATCGTGAAGCAATAAGAGCAGGGCATTAGGAAGAGATCGGTGACGATCGCCTCTTGAAGCTGTTGAAAAATGCCTATGGCAGCAACAGCGCCCAGTCAAATTAGTTTCAAAATATCCAACACAATATTGATTAAATAGTAAAGACATACAATTCGTACAACAACGAATAGTCCGTCTTCAAATATGCGATCTTGACGTACTTATCTACGTCATTCATGACGTCATTCATTATGATGCCATTCTAGACGTCACGTAATTGATTAATGATGTCATATGATGGATGAATAAAGTGGAAATGTCTATTAGGTAGGACTATACCATATGCGTTATCGAGATCCAGCGGTAAGTATGTTCGAAACGGTTGTCTTTATTCGGTGGCGGATTATAATAAGGGCAGCAGGTGGGTGGGTATTTGCCCCCCACCCCAGCACCCAATTTTTTCTATCAAATTTCTTTTTCTGAGTGAATAATGTGTTTTATGCAGTTTCTCTTTTTACAAACAAGAATAGCTTTCTGGACATTTCCGGTTTTAGCTATGCCCCGCCCATCTCTAGCCAAGCTCCGCCCACGCCTCGCTAGCGGTAGGATCGATCGATCTCTGAACTCCCTGGCTATCAATTTCCAAAAAACTACAGAGGTAAGCTGTTGAATATTTTGAAACTAATTTGACTGGGTGCTGTTGCTGCCTAAGGCAGCAACAGCGCCCAGTCAAATTAGTTTCAAAATATTCAACAGCACGTTTATTAAATAGCAAAGAATTACAAAGACATACAATTCGTACAACGTGTCGGACCATTTGAGATTTGATGACGGTGTATATGGAGCCCTTTGTGACGTAATGCTTGTGACGTCATCATACACGCGCTGAGCTGATTATGACGGCATACGAGGTCAGATGATGGATGGATACTCTGGAAAGGTGAATTACCTTGAGACCATTGGATGGTCATGTAAAACTGACTTTAGGACGTAACTATAATTCAGTGCCACCACGTCGTGGAATGATTCAGGTTATCGTGAAACATAATGGAAATCAATATTGAAGCTTGGCACTCATTATTCAGAGAATACTTTGATAAAGTAGAGTCTGGGAATAATTTGATATTTAAGTAGTTGCTGCCTTAGTCAACAACAACTGCTAATCAAATTGCTCGAAACATCTTCAGAATGTGTTACCACATTGAATGTCATGCTGACTATTTTGAGAACAATTTGGTTGAAAGTTGTTGCAGCAACGATTTTCAGTAAACTCATTATCAAAACGTTAGTTAGTGACACTTGCATCTGTGGTGATTATTTCGCGAACAACTCGAAGGGGAAGAGTATTGCTGCTATAGCCAGCAGCAATTCTCAGTAAAATTGTTACACAACTATCGAGCCTATAGCGTGTTTCCACTCTACCACAAGAAATACACAATTAGAATTAACCTTTCCAGTTTTAGGTATGCCCGCCCATCTCTATATAAGCTCCACCCACACCTGGTCCGTGTTGAGATAGATCGATCTCTGAACTACCGACTTTCAATTTCTTGAAAACTATAAGCTGTTGAATATGGTAGCAACAGCGGCCAGTCAAATTAGTTTCAAAATATTCAACAGACTATTTATTAAATGGTAAAGACATACAATTCGTTCGAGAGAACAACACGTGTTCCGTCTTCAAATATGCGTTCGTGACGTACTTATCTACATCATTCAAGACATCATAGGGACGTCATTCATTATGATGTTACCCTTCACATCACGTAGTTGATTATGACGTCATGTGATGGGGGATAGGGCTATTGAACTACTGTACTCTTTTTACGCCATATTGAGGGAGATCTGCTCACCTTGGAATCTTTGGGTGGGAGGGGTGGGGTGGGGAGGGGGGTTGGCATATGTCAGGAGGCGGCTCTTTGTCTCGGAATGTGTGCCTTTCAGTGTTGCGCGTTGTATTGAAATGTAAATACAGTTATCATCGATCAATAAACTGCACACAGTAGTATTATATTGTCACGTTGATATTCTACCGTCAACGCGAATGGGGATCCAGCACACGTGACTGGAAAAAAGTCATGCTACTGCTATTTAGGTGACTCCCTCTCCAAACCTGGAAAGGATCACTGGAGACCCTCCCTGGATAAGCAAGCATATGTCATCGCATTGACATAATGTCTACGCGTCCTGTGATGTATGACGCTGTTACACAGATCAGAACCTTAGGCCGTGTTCTCACTAGAGAGTTACACAGATCAGAACCTTAGGTCGTGTTCTCACTAGAGAGTTACACAGATCAGAACCTTAGGCCGTGTTCTCACTAGAGTGTTACACAGATCAGAACCTTAGGTCGTGTTCTCACTAGAGAGTTACACAGATCAGAACCTTAGGCCGTGTTCTCACTAGAGATTCACACGGATCAGAACCTTAGGCCGTGTTCTCACTAGAGAGTTACACGGATCAGAACCTTAGGCCGTGTTCTCACTATCGAGTTACACGGATCAGAACCTTAGGCCGTGTTCTCACTAGAGAGTTACACGGATCAGAACCTTAGGCCGTGTTCTCACTAGAGAGTTACATGGATCCGAACCTTAGGCCGAGAGTTACACGAAATAGTCATTTGTCCTCCAGCTCTGGAAGCGTAAGCATGCACGCAGGGCGTATTCACGGCAGTACATTCGACAATCTGTATTTCAATACTGTTCAGAGAAAGTGTGTCAATGTCCAAGAGAAAATAGGAGAACGCTTTTATATACATTGACAGTGATTTGCGTGAAAGTTGTTGCTATCAATGACAGCACCAACATTCAGCCAAATTGTCAAAGTAATTAGTATGTAATGCAATTACTACCTGCTTTATATTTGATAAAAAATGTATTGAAAAGTGTTGCTGCAACAGCTTTCAGTGTATGTATTCTAAAATAATCATTTTGAAATAGGAGCTGTTGCTGCCATAGGATCCTTGGGATTCAGGTTTCACAGTTCGAAATCCATTCCAACACGCGTTAAAATGTGGGCGGAGCTTAGATATAACTGGGCGGGGCAATGCTATCAATAGTTCCCGGTATGTAACACAAATATTAGATGCCTTTGAACGAATACATTCAATTGGATCAAACACTAGGATAAGGATAGAGAGAGAGCGAAGAGGGAGGGAGAGAGGGAGGGAGAGAGAGAGAGGGGGGGGGGCAGGGAGTGAGCGAGCAAGCGAAGGAGGGCAGGGGAGGGGTGACGGAGGGAGGGAGAGAGGGATGGAGGGAGAGAGAGAAAGAGAGAGAGAGCGAGAGAGAGAGAGCGAGCGTGCGTGCGTGCGTGCGTGCGTGCGTGCGTGCGTGCGTGCGTGTGTGGAGAAATCGATTTAACACTGAGACATGAATTCCCAGAGTTCTACATGCCAATGTAATTATACCTTACTGTAAGCTTGTGGCAGCAACAGTTCCCAGGCAAATGGGTTTCAAAATATTCAATTCAACAAAATGTTGATTAAATTATAAATCCGCCAAACACATATTCGTTCACTAGTAGTAACATCATTCTTGAGTGAGATTCCTCTGTTCTTCATAGTAAAATACTTGCATCGTGTATGCTTATCTCAGAATACCTTTCATTTCAGGACATTGCCGCCATTCAGTGCTGGCAACTTTCGATTCCACGTGGACTTGCTGGAGGGTGCCAAGAAGCAGCTCATCTTCCTGTCTGCTGTTGACGCATGCGTAACTCTTCATAGAAATGAAGACGTTATTAATAATGCCTTGTACAGATACGCTAAGATGTGGCTACCACTTGCCGCCGGACATACTGACAAACATCTGGCTGCACCATTAGATATTGAATGGGCGTGGCACTGCCACATGCTGTCACCCATTGACTATGTCAAGGATTGCAAATCATTGGTGGGTGTGGTCATTGATCACAAGCTGTTTAGCACGGATGAGAGAAAACACAAGCTTAGGGAATCACATGACACATGGAGGCGTACCTACCCGTCTGAACCATTTGAGGTACTGGAGGGCTTTGAGGAGTGCTCCGAGGCGCGGCAGCCAAAATATCACATCACGGATGAACTAAGCTTTTTCTCATATGATATAAAGGCGGCCATGTCACGACAAAGATCATTCTATTATCAGGTGTCGCTCCCTCATTATAAAGATGAAACATTTCTGTTCGAAGGCTTGAAACGTTATAGGAAGTTTCTCTACTTAAAGCAGCAGAACCAAGATTTATTCATCGTTCCTTGTTATGATGTCGATCTTATTTGGCACACGCATCAGCTCCATCCATATATTTATGGTGAAGAAACAAAGAGGATTATAGGAAGGGTATTCAACCATGACGATACTGATGCTGACCGCTCCTTAGACTCCAAATTAACTCAGGCAGACATCAGAACAAGAGAAGTTTGGCGAAACACTTTTAATGAGAACTTCGCAACATATGGAGCTATGTACCGTGGTGATCCACCACGCGGTAAACTTTCTGTGCTTTTTGCACCTGATCTTTATAAGTATTCGGCAAAATGTACAAACATTAAACTGTCTAATATACAGGTTGCTGGTTTGAGGGCAGAGCAAGCCAAGTTTAAATTAGCTATAGCCAAGACTTATGTTGAGGACAATAGGACAAAGCAGCATTGGTTTGTAAGTGCTAAATACAATGATGCTGTATTTACTGATGGTGCTAAGTTCTCATTCTTTACTGAACATGACACAGGATTGTTGGTGGTTGTGAGGCACAAAGTCAAGAGATGTCTGTGCTGCTCAAGTGATATAGAAATCGGTCACTCAAATATGGATCTATTTGCTGCAGTTGAAAGCTGTCCACCTGGACTTGGAGCATCAAGTGATAAAACACTAACTTTAGACCCAGCTTCTCACGTGACCGTATCATTTAATGCAGCCATTGCATCACCCAAAGCTGATGGTCTGCGATTATCCCTGTCCCAGGGAGAGTACAGTACTGCTACTATTCCAGAGTACGTGGAACAACTGTGGGGACCAGTACCTTTAGGCAGACTGCCGCCGGAGACGGAGAACACTTGTCAAGTTGCATCTCATAGGTACCAACTTGATTTTTTTACTTACAATTTAAAATTATATTTTTATGTTAACATCAACACTAAGAACCGCAGCTGTGATATGACACCTAAATAGTGGAAACGTGTAAGTCGATACAATAAAATCACGACTCAAACGTAGTACCTTTTAAAACTAACAATTTTTATTTTGAGAAATTAAGTTAGTCTTAAAAGGTACTGCCTTTGAATCCTGTATTTACTGTCTATGCTAACAAACATGCCTACTTAAATAACTGTTTCCCATGTAAATCTAGGCGGGTCGAGGGCATGGTACTTTATCTGGCACTGCTGGTCACTCTTGTCTTAGAAATATAGAGTCGTATCAGATAAAGCATCACGTTTTTAGAAATAACTAGATTGCTCGGCTGATGATGCGTCATCGCAAATCCCCACGCTCACCAATTTGTCTTGACCCCCGCCTCAACCCACCAATGGGCGTGCCAAATGAAAATCTCCTCTTGCACTCGAAAATCATACCAAATTTGGTTGAATTCCGCCCACCGATTTCAGAAGAGCTGCATTACAATCAATTTCTTTACGTTTGTCCCCTTCCCCATTCCCTGGTGGCGGAACCTAACATAAGTGTTATCACGCAATCCAAAATTATATGGGTAATCCACATTCCAAATTTATTTGAATTCCATACAACGGTTTCGGATGAGATAGGTTGATGGAGTTTTAAGATATTTGAACTTTTAACCCCATCACCTGACCTGGAGTGGTTGAAGCCAAATCTAAATTTCATCTTGCAAAGCGCAATCATATGGGTAACCCACATGCCCAATTTATTTGAATTCCACACAACGGTTTCGGATGAGCTAGTGTGATGAGATTTAAGATATTTGAACTTTTGACCCTATCACCTGACCTGGAGCGGTTGGAGCCAACTCCAAATTTCATCTTGCAAAGCGCAATCATATGGGTAACCCACATACCAAATTTTTTTGAATTCCACCTAACGGCTTGGGAGGAGATAGTATGAGACAGTTTTTAGGATATTTGAACTTATGACCCGCCCCTTGACCCCCAGCGAGCGGAGCCAAATCTAAATGCAATCTTGCATAGCGCAATCATATGGGTAAGCGACGTACTTGAATTCCACTCATCGGTTATCGAGGAGATAGCCTAATGGACATTTTTTTTATGATATTTGAGCTTTTGACCCAGCCCCCTGACCTCCAGCGGGCGGAGCCAAATATAAATATCGTTTTGCAAAACGCAATCATATGTGAAACCCACATACAAAATTTGGTTGAATTCCACCCAGCGGTTTTGGGAGGAGATAGCGTGACGGAAGGACAGACGGACTGACAGACAGACGGACAGATGGACGGAGGCGATTACAATATCCCCGACGTTTTATTCAGAACGTGGGGATAGTAAATGTTGTCTAAAAGTCAAAGTGTAAAAATACCGCCTGACTTGAAAGAAAATGTCTATGCCGTGTGCTTTGTGAGAAAATAACTTCCATGTTTCAATGCGGTACTACAGTACATCTCCCAGTTAAATCAGTTTCAAAATATTCAACAGTATGCTTATAAAATTGTAAATTCATCAAAGACACACAATTCGCACACTTTACTGATGGGCTTTAAACTTTTTGTGACGTTCATTTTGATTGTGACGTCAGCTAAGATCTGGCGTGATTGATCATGACGTAAGATACTTAAGTAACAGATAGGATCCCTTCATTGAGTTCGTTGGTGTAGATAATTTGGTTGAAGTCATCTGTCACGGGATTTGTAATGATTAGTTCGAATGATGACATACACGATTCGAAGGAAGGCATCCAGAGGTCCAACTCTACCAAATTAACTTCTACAATGGCCATGCATTATCGTAAACGGAGGTAATCATCTGATTCCGTCAACTTCCCTCTGAACATTCGCGAGCGCTCATCCTCTCCTTGACTCGTTCCTTAACCACATAAACCTCATGCAATCCATGCGTTGTTACAATACTGTTCGAGCGCAGAGTAGTTGGTGGAGGACTTTCTTAACACAGGCATTAGTTTTCCTTGGCTGCTTGAATCTGCCAAACCTAAGGCAGAAATGGCGTTCAATCAAACCAAGTTCAAAATACCCAACAGCACATTTATTACTTCATGTTTAAAATTGTACTAACCTTTTTGCTTTGGATAACATGATAATAAATTGATAACTAGAAAACATTTACTGAAGTAACTGTAAATCTGCGATGTCTGGCCATGAAGGACTAGTATAAGGCTTCGTTTTATATAGCCATTGGACATGTCTGGTGCTGATCTGATAAAAAGTCTAGGTGTAGTCGCAGTTCAAAGATCCATAGTTGAAATTCCCATAGGTTAACGTTGGGCATAGAAAAACAGATTTCTCGAAACCTAACAGGCCACCCTGACCCTAACGGATAAAAAGGTCTCGTCTCACGTGTTCTTTGAAGTTGTATGGTGAAAGGGAGGTTATCTTATGACAACCATGAAAATTGGAAAATTAGTTAGATCTCTCACTGTCCTAGAATCTGGCTATGTTTGGAGAGAATCGGCATAAAGCTGTAGAAGACACAGTACAAATATTGCTCACGTAGCTTTACTATGGGAGATGCGCGTGTAGATTATATATGGCTGGCGAAAACAGAAGAAATAACTGATTATAATAGTTGGTGACATAACGTATGCGAGTTATCTCCCTTGTAGTCGGTTATGACGCAAATTGACCATAGATACTCATGCGCATACTATCATTATGGGGCTAGTTGTCGCGATCGCCGATGGCGCAATTCACCTTTCCAGAGTACCCACCCATCATATGACGTCATAATGAACTGCGTGGTGTGTACAATGACATCATAATGAATGACGTCGATAAGTACGTCACGAACGCATATTTGATGACGGTCTATGGGCTGTTGTGCAAATTGTTTGCTTTTACTATTTAATAAATATTCTGTTGAATATTTTGAAACTAATTTGACTGGGCGCTGTTGCTGCCTATGGCAGCAACAGCACCCAGTCTAATTAGTTACAAAATATTCAACAGCTTCCCTGTATAGTTTTCAGGAAATTGATAGCTGGGGCATTCGGGGATCGATCAATCCAAACACGGCGAGGTGTGGGTGGAGCTTAGCTAGTGATGGGCGGGGCATAGCTAAAAATGGAAAGGTCAATTGCGCATGGCGGGTTAGTCACTTGTTGGTTGACCCAGACAATCAACTGCATATATAGCCTTAAAAATTACTAAATTATCTTTTGGTAATTTTGAGGAAAAATTGAACAGACGCAAATTGAGAAATACGATTGTATTGGCTATATTAATCTGACACGTTATTCTATTACGTAATAGGTTTAGTAACCAAAAAACCAATTGTTTTGGAGACTACATCCAGGGAGAAAATACTGAACACTGAAATGCCGCTTTTGAGAGGGGCATGAGCGAACTAGTCATTATATACGATATCTATGCAAGTGACGGATCACAAGATTAAGGGAGAGTACACTTCTAGTTTGCTATTATGTATGAATTGAAATTTGTAGGAGTTGGCTCCCTTGTCTGCTTTTCTGTCTAATTGGCTCATTTGTTATAATGCCTACACCAGTGGGATCGAGACTGAATGTACAATAATGATGAATCCAGCCTCTCAGTAAATCATATGACGTCATACTCAACTTCGTCGCACGTAGGCTGAGGTCATAACCAATTACATCATGAATGACACGATTTAGTCCGTCGTAAACGCTTACTAGTCCGTCAAGTTGTTTGGATTGTATGTTTTTACTATTTAATAAACATTAAAAATATTCAACATTTTAACTTGTATAGTTTTCTGGACATTGATATTTATAGAGTGCAGGGATCGATCGACCCCAATATGGGTACAGCGTGGGCATAGCTTAGCTAGAGATGGGCGGGGCATAGCTGGAAATGGGCGGGCCATAGCTGGAGAATGGCAGAGTTTAGCTGGAGATGGGGGTATCTTAGCTGGAGATGGGAGGGGCATAGCTAACACTGGATTCTCCCATTACCATCGCAGGCTGATGCCATTATAAGCTGCAGTTGATAATTTACATATTGCAATCAAGTCTAATCATGCCGCATCATAGAAAGTGTAATAACAAAATACATCTGTCTTAAAGGGATACTAATCTCATCTTAAATTTTATATTGCACTAATAGATTATGGTTTATAGATTCCAGATCATTCATATCCTGTCACATTCTCTTATCTGTATCGCAATTATTTGCTTTGTAATATCGAGTAAATGTTGACCAGTGACCGCCACCATTTTGTCTCCACAAGCGATAGAGTGTGATGTCATGTAAGTGCCAATGCATTGCATTATTTATTAAGTAATGCTCATCTATTTAGCTTAACTGTAGGGCTGCTTTGACACAGCATTGTCAAACTATAGATGCCACCTCTATGACTGAGCGTATATTCCATGGCACTAGGTTTTTTACTGATTGTTTAAAAAGTAAACCATGACAGCCATGATAGGGTGTAGAAATGTACCAACATTTAGCTACTAAAGGCTGAATATCCTTCTTAACAGCATGATAAAACGTTTAAAATTACCTGCATAGTTTATGAGTGGCATATTACATGACCTGAATAGCTATCAAGACATGAGGCTAGTGATACTTTAATATTGTTCTGCCTTTGTACTTGTGTTTAGATTGCTCGGTCATACTGGCGACATTGTCTTCACGTGCAGAATCATACACTCATTGCCGCTTCTCATGTCAGCAGTGCAAGTGTACTTCCGGGACAAAATGGTAGCAGTTGGTCATATCATGGGCACTGACCAACTTCCAATAGAATCACAGGTTAATGATATATGTATATGAAATTAAATTATTGACAATGTGATTTAGCAATAATTTAATTAGTCAAAAACATATTCTGTAGCTAGATATGCATGATTGTGAGGTCTGATTGTAAGGTGTGATTGTGAGGTCTGATTGTGATGTCTGCTTGTGAGGTCTGTTTGTGAGGTCTGATTGTGAGGTCTGATTGTGAGGTCTGATTCTGATTGTAAGGTCTGATTGTGAGGTCTGATTGTGAGGTCTGCTTGTGAGGTTTGATTGCGAGGTCTGATTGTGAGGTCTGAGTGTGAGGTCTGATTGTGACATCTGATTGTGAGGTCTGATTGTGAGGTCTGATTCTGATTGTAAGGTCCGATTGTGAGGTCTGATTGTGAGGTCTGATTGTGAGGTTTGATTGCGAGGTCTGATTGCGAGGTCTGATTGCGACGTCTGATTGCGAGGTCTGATTGCGAGGTCTGATTGTGAGGTCTGATTGCGACATCTGATGGCGACGTCTGATTATGAGGTCTGATTGCGAGGTCTGATTGTGACATCTGATTGTGATGTCTGATTGTGACGTCTGATTATGAGGTCTGATTGCGAGGTCTGATTGCGACATCTGATTGTGATGTCTGATTGCGACGTCTGATTGTGAGGTCTGATTGTGACATCTGATTGTGATGTCAGATTGTGAGGTCTGATTGTGACGTCTGATTGTGACGTCTGATTGTGATGACTGACTGCGAGGTCTGATTATGAGGTCTGATTACGAGGTCTGATTGCGAGGTCTGATTGCGAGGTCTGATTGAGAGGTCTGATTGCGAGGTCTGATTGCGAGGTCTGATTGCGAGGTCTGATTGTGAGGTCTGATTGCGACATCTGATTGCGACGTCTGATTATGAGGTCTGATTGTGAGGTCTGATTGTGACATCTGATTGTGATGTCTGATTGTGAGGTCTGATTGTGACGTCTGATTGTGACGACTGACTGCGAGGTCTGATTACGAGGTCTGATTGCGAGGTCTGATTGCGAGGTCTGATTTTGAGGTCGTTGTATGCCTTTACTATTTAACAAGCATTCTGTTGAATATTTTGAAACTAATTTGACCAGTCAAATTAGTTTCAAAATATTCAACTTCTTGCTTACCTGTATAGTTACATTGAAATTTGGACTTTGGGAATTCCGGGTTCAACGTATATAAATCTATCCCAACACATATAAACCATGGCCAGAGCTTAGCTAGAAATGGGCGGAGCATAGCTAGCAATTGGTGGAGCATTACTAGAAATGGGCGGGAGATAGCTAGAAATGATCCTTTCTGTTGATATCTTGGATTGACAGTCATCTATTTGCAGCATTTCCTGAATGAAATACTAGCACTGTTTAATATTTCACAATGTTTTCTCTCTATGGGCTAAATGCGATTGTATCTTAAAAGTGCATATTCACACCAAAATGTCTGAAAATAAAATTGTTTAAATTGTATACTTTTAGAGGCTTAAAATGTGTGCCTAGATTTAATGAAATTAGAAATAACTATTAGCATATGATAATTTCATTACATAGAAATTAATATAATTTTTTATGTTGTGAATTTGAAATAGAGGCACTTCACAACTAAAAAGTTATGTTAATTAATATGGAATGAATTCATCGTATGCTAAATTGTATTTCGCTTCATTACACCTAGGCATACAGTTTACACCTCTAAAAAGTATGCAATTTTATTTTCTAGCTGTCCACTGTCAATATGCACCTTTAATATTAAATATCTCCATGAAGTCACTTATAATCTCTCTGCCATATCACTCGATGAAGTCACTTATAATCTCTCTGCCATATCACTTGATGAATTCACTTATTATCTCTCTGCCATATCACTTGATGAATTCACTTATTATCTCTCTGCCATATCACTTGATGAATTCACTTATAATCTCTCTGCCATATCACTCGATGAAGTCACTTATAATCTCTGTGCCATATCACTCAATGATGTCACTTATAATCTCTATGCCATATCACTCGATGATGTCATGTATAGTCTCTATGCCATATCACTCGATAACGCACTTATACTCTCTGCCATATCACTCTGAAGTCACTTATAATCTCTATGCCATATCACTCAATGAAAACACTTATACTCTCTCTGCTATATCACTCGATGAAGTCACTTATAATCTCTATGCCATATCCCTCGATGAAGTCACTTATTATCTCTATGCCATATCACTCAATGAAGTCACTTATAATCTCTATGCCATATCACTCGATGAAGTCACTTATAATTTCTGTGCCATATCACTCAATGATGTCACTTATAATCTCTCTGCCATATCACTCGATGAAGTCACTTATAATCTCTCTGCCATATCATTCGATAAAGTCACTTATAATCTCTATGCCATATCACTCGATGAAATGACTTATAATCTCTATGTCATATCACTCAATGAAGTCACTTATAATCTCTATGCCATATCACTCGATGAAGTCATGTATAATCTCTATGCTATATCACTCAATGAAGTCATGTATAAGCTCTGCCATATCACTCGATGAAGTCATGTATAATCTCTCTGCCATATCACTCGATGAAGTCCCTTATAATCTCTCTGCCATATCACTCGATGAAGTCACTTATAATCTCTATGTCATATCACTCGATGAAGTCACGCATAATCTCTCTGCCATATCACTCGATGAAGTCACTTATAATCTCTCTGCCATATCACTCGATGAATCCTATAATCTCTATGCCATATCACTCGATGAAGTCCTATAATCTCTATGCCATATCACTCGATGAAGTCATGTATAATCTCTGCTATGTCACTCAATGAAGTCATGTATAAGCTCTGCCATATCACTCGATGAAGTCATGTATAATCTCTCTGCCATATCACTCGATGAAGTCACTTATAATCTCTCTGCCATATCACTCGATGAAGTCACTTATAATCTCTATGTCATATCACTCGATGAAGTCACGTATAATCTCTCTGCCATATCACTCGATGAATTCACTTATAATCTCTCTGCCATATCACTCGATGAATTCACTTATAATCTCTATGCCATATCACTCGATGAAGTCCTATAATCTCTATGCCATATCACGCGATGAAGTCCTATAATCTCTATGCCATATCACTCGATGCGAAAACTGGAGGGATCCATTTCTATCTATGGCACGTCTATTTCTTGCTATACTCCGCCCACATTTTAAGCATGTTGGAATTGATGTCAAACCGTTAATCTTGAATTTCTAGAATCTAAATTTCAAGGTCACTGGGTGTGCGCGCTGCTGCAGAATGTTTATTAAATTGTAAATCCTTAAAAATAAACATGCAATCTGTGTATTAGTGAATGACTTTCCGATTTTCATGAAGAAGCTAGACGTCATACAACTAGTGACGTAATTTATAATGACGTCAGTTTGTCGTTTGATTTTCTTCACGTATATAAGCTTAAACATGTTCATGTCTTTATTCTATTATAGTTAATAAACAAAACATTCCCACATCTAGAGCCTGGAAAAGGTCAGCGCGCTATTTTGATCAAGAACTTTAATGGCGACTGGGGAATTTTATTCGGCCACTGGACAGGCATCAAACGTGGCATTCCAGCCGTCAAAGGTAAATAAAACCTAACTGTCTCGCTGATGCAAGTCACCATTTCAATGAGCAAAGTCGCTTGACTAAATATTTTGAAAACTGGTTGACTGAAAGTTATTGGTGGCTAAAACTTAGCATCAGACAGTTAATATCATTATTAACCCTTTCACCCTCGAATTTTTTCAAGAAAATTTAAATTTTCTCTTTAAAAATGTCAATCGGCAAACCAAGAGAAGAATATATTTGAAGATTCACCACTGGAATGACTTTCTCCGTTATCGGGTCATTTCAGTGGTAAATTTTCAAAAATATTCTTCTCTTGGTGTGCAAATTGACATTTCTCAAGGCAATTCCAGAAGCCATTTTGGCCGACATCAGTGTTAAAAATGTTATCTACATACTTATTCTACTTTAAGTCCAGCAGAGGAGTTGAGAGGGAGGTGAGAGAAAGAAAGAATGACAGATAGAATGAGTGAGTCAATATGTAAGTGAGAGAAACTATCAAATGACCATCATAGATTCGGAAGATTCGGAAGATTCCTAAACAAAAACACTTACAAAGCCAAAGTACAAGTTTGAATCAATATATGCCTCCTCCAGCTAACCATGGTGGATCCATAAGACATACATGTTTGAGAGCCACCCATCTTAAAGAATTGTGATCATGTGACACAATGAAAGCATTTCTTATGCTGCACAGGGAAAGTGTGTTGCTGTCTCTTACTATTGTCACTTAACGTATGTTTTCTTTCCGTTTCTTGAACAGGATCACAAGGACAAACAGGCACACCCGGTGTCCCGGGTAGTCCGGGTCATTTAGAGATCAAGCTGTACAGGGTCAAAGCATCCACATGGAACACGATCTCTCTGCCATATGAAAGTCAAGTATACAATTTTGAATTCCTAGATTTCAAAATAGATTTGAAGACAGGTACTATTAGCCTGAAGGAATCTTGCAAAGAGGTTTCTGAGAACCTCGCAGTGGCATTCAGCGTGTCTCTGCTGCACGTTCTCTGTCATCCTCGACCAAAAGACTGGGCACCAGGAAAGCGAACAGCCCAACCCACGTCACGTGGTTCTAGACAAGTAAACAACATACCCGCAGATGACATGATATTTCTACTGGCTGCTGGGTATATGCTTGCCACGCCCAGTAACTTTTACTTACAAACTAGTATGATGGGCTATGGGATGATGGGCTATGGGATGTATGGCATTGGTGGCTGTGCTGGTGCCTGTTCATCCGATGGTGGTGGTGCCTGTGTTGGTGACACTGGGACATGTGATGCAGGTGGTGACGGGGGAGATGGAGGCGCTGGTTGTGGTGGATGTGGTGGCTGTGGTTCTGGTTGTGGGGCATCATGTGGTGGTGGAGGTGGAGGGGATGGTGGTGGTGGGTGTGGAGGTGGCTGTGGTGGTTGTGGAGGTTGTGGAGGTTGTGGAGGTTGTGGAGGTTAGCAAGTGTAGTGTTATCAGCTAGATATTTGTTTTCTGAAGATTGTTAATAATGCTTATATCAAGCCTCATGGCCCCTTTAACCCTTACAGACCATAAATGACAAATTCATTATGATGTAAGGAATATTCTGCTGGATATTTTGGAACTAATTTGGCTTGGAGTTGTTGCTGTTTAAGATAGCATCAGATTTAACTGGATTACTGGTGGGTTTTTGCAGATGACGTATTCCCGGGATTATATCTCTGGACCTGCTAAATATTTCGAAAACAATTTGACTGAAAATTGTTGGTGGCCAAGCCACCAACAAATTTCAGTCAAATTCTTTTCAAAATATTGAGCACGTCCAGAGTTTTTGCTCATCGAAATTATTGTCTGGTGGCTTGCAGCAGCCAGATGGTTAAATAGAATCAGTTTCAAAATATTGAACAACTTTGCTGTATAGTTGTCTTGAAATTCAGACACAAATGATTCAAGGGTTAATGGTTAACTGCGTACAGCCATGCACCTATACAGCAATATGTAGCACAAACATCATATTCTACACATATACAGCAATATGTAATACACACGTATCATATTATGATATCAAAGCTGAGATACATTTAATCAGTATGCAAATCGAAAGATCTGATCTGACAATCAAGTCTATGTTATGTCATTAGTTAGCTGACGCCACCATCATAATGGCGTATCTGATACCAACATGTGAAAGCCTGTCAAGTATACGAATTGCCTGTCTTTGATGGATTTACAATTTAGTAAACATTCTCTTGGATAATTTGAAACTAATTTTATTGGGAACTGATGTTGCCATAGGAAGGAACAGCCACTGCCCCCACCCCCACCCCCCCCCCCCCTCAATCAAATTACTTTCTAAATAGTCGGCAGCTTACCTGTACAATTACCTTGAAATTGGGTTTCTGGTAATTTAGGCTAGGTTTCATGTATTTAAATCGATGTCAACACATGTATAGAATGGGCTGAGCTTAGCTAGAACTGGGCGGGGCCTAGCTAGAAATGAAGTCCTCTATGATGTCATATCATTGTATAAAATGAGGATGTATGTGTGCCATTGTGCGGGTTACAAAGCAAACTGCTAACACAGATATGCCATACCTGCATCCACTCTGATCCACATACATATGTCATATTTGCATCCACTCTGATCCACAGACATATGTCATACCTACATCCACTCTGATCCACAGACATATGTCACACCTGCATCCACATACATATGGCATACCTGCATTCACTCTGATCCACATACATATATCATACCTGCATCCACTGATCCACATACATATGTCATACCTGCATCCACTCTGATCCACAGACATATGTCACACCTGCATTCACTCTGATCCACATACATATGTCACACCTGCATCCACTCTGATCCACATACATATGTCATACCTGCATTCACTCTGATCCACATACATATGTCACACCTGCATCCACTCTGATCCACATACATATGTCACACCTGCATCCACTCTGATCCACAGACATATGTCATACCTGCATCCACTCTGATCCACAGCCATATGTCACACCTGCATCCACATACATATGGCATACCTGCATTCACTCTGATCCACAGACATATGTCACACCTGCATCCACTCTGATCCACATACATATGTCACACCTGCATCCACTCTGATCCACAGTCATTATATATTAATGATCAAAACTATTTCCTCCTTACGAATTCACTGCCTGCATATACAGTTACGATGAAATGCTCCAGAGCCGTCACGGTCGCCATAAAAAATCCGAGCACAGCCCCCTCCCCCCTCCCGTGTGGTCGTCAGAGAATACCTGATCCACAAAGAATATGTAACTCACCTGGGTGAGGTATGCAATGGCTATGTAACTCACCTGGGTGAGGTATGCAATGGCTATGTAACTCACCTGGGTGAGGTATGCAATGGTTATGTAACTCACCTGGGTGAGGTATGCAATGGCTATGTAACTCACCTGGGTGAGGGATGCAATGGCTATGTAACTCACCTGGGTGAGGTATGCAATGGCTATGTAACTCACCTGGGTGAGGTATGCAATGGCTATGTAACTCACCTGGGTGAGGTATGCAATGGCTATGTAACTCACCTGGGTGAGGTATGCAATGGTTATGTAACTCGCCTGGGTGAGGTATGCAATGGCTATGTAACTTGCCTGGGTGAGGTATGCAATGGCTATGTAACTCACCTGGGTGAGGTATGCAATGGCTATGTAACTCGCCTGGGTGAGGTATGAAATGGCTATGTAACTCGCCTGGGTGAGGTATGCAATGGCTATGTAACTCACCTGGGTGAGGTATGCAATGGCTATGTAACTCACCTGGGTGAGGTATGCAATGGCTATGTAACTCACCTGGGTGAGGGATGCAATGGCTATGTAACTCACCTGGGTGAGGTATGCAATGGCTATGTAACTCACCTGGGTGAGGTATGCAATGGCTATGTAACTCACCTGGGTGAGGTATGCAATGGCTATGTAACTCACCTGGGTGAGGTATGCAATGGCTATGTAACTCACCTGGGTGAGGTATGCAATGGCTATGTAACTCACCTGGGTGAGGTATGCAATGGCTATGTAACTCACCTGGGTGAGGTATGCAATGGCTATGTAACTCACCTGGATGAGGTATGCAATGACTATTTAACTCACCTGGCTGAGGTATTCAATGGCTATGTAACTCACCTTGGCGAGCGTACACAATGACTATGTAAGTCACCTGGGCGAGCGTACACAATGGCTATGTAACTCACCTGGGTGAGCGTACACAATGACTATTTAACTCACCTGGGTGAGGTAAGCAATGACTATTTGTCAGTGGTCATCATCTGATGTTTGCCATGTGTCGTCGTCCTTCGTTGATAAACAATAGTTGTACATGTTTGCTTTTGTTGAAAAATTAAAAGTGCGTGCGAGCATACGGGATGACATGCATGTGAGCAAGCGTGCACGCGTGCCTGCATTCATGAGTGCATGCATGCACATTATCTGGAATACATGTGTAAGTGATATATGTTAGTCTGTCTATCTGACTATCTGTGTGTATGTTAGTCTGCCAATCTGTGGGTATGTTAATCTGCCAATCTGTGGGCATGTTAGTCTGTCTATCTGACTGTCTGTGTGTGTCTTAGTCTGTCGATTTGAGTGTCTGTGTGTATGTATGTTAGTCTGTCTATATGACTGTCTGTGTGTATGTTAGTCTGTCTATCTGACTGTCTGTATGTATGTTAGTCTGTCTATTTGACTGTCTGTGTGTATGTTAGTCTGTCTATCTGACTGTCTGTATGTATGTTAATCTGTCTATTTGACTGTCTGTGTGTATGTTAGTCTGTCAATCTGACTGTATGTGTGTATGTTAGTCTGTTTATCTGACTGTTTGTGTGTATGTTAGTCTGTCTATCTGACTGTCTGTGTGATGTTAGTCTGTCTATCTGACTGTCTGTGTGTATGTTAGTCTGTCAATCTGACTGTCTGTGTGTATGTTAGTCTGTCAATCTGACTGTCTGTGTGTATGTTAGTCTGTCGATCTAACTGTCTGTGTGTATGTTAGTCTGTTTATCTGAGTGTCTGTGTGTATCGTTGCAGTAATATCTCAGAAACTGCTTATCAGATTTCCTTCAAATTGTAACACTACAAGATGCACAAACTTTGGTCCTGGTTCTGATGTATGCCGTGATAATATTTGTGTTGTTTAACGGTACAATCTGTACGTCTGCGTAGATGATGCAGTAAAATAAGCAGCTTGATATAAAGCAAGTGAGACGCGCTGTTATCGCAGCATAGGCGGCTTTGTTAAAAATGTAAACTTATTTGACGGACAGGCAGACAGGCAAACCGCCTTATCAAGTGACGTGTTGCAAGTAAAATGCCTAACAAATTGTCGAGGTCTATCTTAATTATATCTATATACTGAAGTCATTCACCAATGTCTGTGCTAATACATTCTATAACAGAGTAATATCAAATTATTTAAGTGATCGCGTTTGTTGGTTAAACCTATCTGTATATTTTTGCTACTGTTATTTTGTTACTTAAACATCTACCGGTATTGTGATGAAGAATTAATAAATATTTTTACAGAAACTATTGTTCATGTAGGTGATTTTCACAACCACCACCACCACCACCACCACCACCATCACCACCACCACGACCTCCACCACCACCACAACCAACCCATCACCACCACCACCACCACAGCCAACCCACCACCACGAGCACCACCACGATCATCATCATCATTACCATCTTCACCACCACCACCACCACCACCACCATCACTACAATCACCATCACTACCACCACCACCACCACCATCACCAACAACAACAACAACATCACCACCATCATCATTATCATCAGCATCACCATCATCATCATCATCATCATCAGCAGCAGCAGCAGCAGCATCACCATCACCGCCAGCACAGCCGCTACCACTACACCCCACCCCACCACCACCACCACAATTACCGCCTCAACCACAACCATCACCACAAACATCAACACCACAACCACCAATATCACCACGACCACGACCACAACTACCTCCACAACCACAACCATCGTCGTCGTCGTCGTCGTCGTCGTCGTCGTCGTCGCCGCCGTCGTCGTCATCATCGTCATCATAATCGACACAACCTCCAGTACAACCACTACCACCACCATCATCACGACCACAACCACCACCAGCACAACCAACCCACCACCACGGCCACAACCACAATCATCACCAGAAGCACCACTACCACCATCACCACGGCCACCACCACCACAGACACCACCAACACAGCTATCACCACAAGCACCAACACCACCACCACCACCACTAACCTTACGACCACGACCACTTATAACACAACTATCATCGCCGTCGTCGTCATCATAATCGACACAACCACCAGCACAACCACTACCACCACACCATCATCACCAGAAGCACCACCACGACCACCAACAGCACCACCACGACCACCAACAGCACCACTACGACCACGACTAGCACCACCATCACCACAACCATCATCATCATCATCAACACAATCATCACCATGACCATAATCATCACCAAGACCACGACCACAGCCACCACGGCGACCATTATCATCACCACTACTAACACCAACGACGCCACCAGCACCACCACCACCACACGATCACCTCCACCACCACAACCACGATCACCACGTTGAGAACCACCTTCATCAACAACACAACCACCACCACAATATGACCATGACCACAGAAGCAGCAGCAGTGGCAGAAACAGCAACAACAACAACAACAATAACAACAACAGCAACATGAATGGAACGAAGTCTTTTGGTCTTCGGGTTTGCCTGTGCTTAGCATTGCTACAGAGTGGTACGTGATCGATAAGCCCCCATTATTACTTAGCTATTGTGATCCTAGAGTTGGTGGTAAATAAGCAAATAGGTGGAATGCGTCGCATATTCTACCACGTTCTCGTGGGTTATCAGATTAAGCGTGATAATATGCCAATATATTTAGCATGTAATCCAAGCTAATATAGAGCAGCTTTATCAGGCATGAATTCCCTGTCCTGTTCATGACATGCTCTCTTCAGAAGACAAGATGTGTCATTTGACGTTGTTCCCGCTAAGCCTGCTTGCTACCTTGGTAAGTTTGTCATTGCTACCGTGGTAGAGTTTGTCATTGCGAAAATAAATGAAAATTGTATTGCAAAACGGGTTTAAGCATGCTAATCTCATCTCAAATATTGTATTATACAGATAGATTATGGTCTATAGATTCCATATCATTCATATCCTGTCAGTTTATGTATCACAATTACCTGCTTTGTAATATCCCGTAAATGTTGAACAGTGATCGCCACCATTTTGTCTTCGAGCGATAACGTGCGGCGTCATGTACGTGCCAATGCATTAGATTCTTTATTATGTAATACTCATCCCGTTGAATATTTGGAAACTAATTTGATTGGAAGTTGCTGCTTCCAGTCAAATTAGCTTCAAAATATTCAACAGCTTACCTGTATGATTGCTTTTATACCGCGTTGCCATACTATAGTTGGCACTTCCACGGCTGAGCGTTTATACCGAGGCAAACACATTAGGTTCTCTCTGATTGGTTGAAAGGTAAATCATGACAGCCATCATAGGCTGCAGAAATGTAACAATATTTAGCTACTAGAGCCTAAATATCTGTGGTTGTCGGCGCGATAGAAAGCTATAATGCCAGGGATGGGTTACGGGATGCAAATTCTATCACTTGAATGGTTAGTATAAGATAAAGTGAGATTTTCTTTAAACCTATGTTCACGCAGTATGGTTTATCAAGTGTTTGGTCATTTTACCACCAAAAATCAAATACCACCGTTGTGCAAGTTATATATATAGGCATTTTGATTATGACGTGAACGTGCACGTGACGTAATTGATTACCACGTCATATACTTGAGTGACAGTTCGGATCTACCCAGAGCACAAGTTCTGTTAGAATGATGATAACACGTTCTGAGGGAGCGAGGATTGACATTTGAATATATAATAATGTTTGCTCTATATTTAAACAGTCATTTTATTCTTCTGAGTTAAACCGTGTTCCTGTTATTGTTAAAATGAACTTTGGTGTTTTCAACATTCTGAACTAAACTTTATTATTCTCACTCTTCCGAACTGAGATTTATCATTGACATAATTCTGAACTAGACTTTGTTATCGTTATTCTTCCGAAATCAACTTTCTTAGTTGTATTCTTTCAAAATGGACTTTGTTTTTCACCTACTTCCGAACTGACCGTTTTTATTCACCTTCTTCTGAACTGAACTTAGTTATTGACCTTCTTCCGAACTGAACTTTGTTATTGACCTTCTTCCGAACTGAACTTTGTTATTCACCTTCTTCCGAACTGACTTTGCTATTGACCTTCTTCCGAACTGAACTTTGCTATTCAGCTTCTTCTGAACTAGACTTTGTTAATGTCCTTCTTCCGAACTGAACTTTGTTATTGACCTTCTGAACTGAACTTTGTTATTGACCTTCTTCTGAACTGAACTTAGTTATTGACCTTCTTCTGAACTGAACTTAGTTATTGACCTTCTTCTGAACTGAACTTTGTTATTGACCTTCTTCCGAACTGAACTTTGATATAGTCCTTCTTCTGAACTAGACTTTGTTATTGAACTACTTCGGAACTGAACTTTGTTATTGACCTTCAACTGAACTGATCTTTGCTATTCACCTTCTTCTGAACTAGATTTTGTTATTGTCGTTCTTCTGAACTGAACTTTGTTATTGACCTTCTTCTGAACTGAACTTTGTTATTCACATTCTTCTAAACTGAACTTTGTTATTGTCCTTCTTCTGAACTGAACTTTGTAATTGACCTTCTTCTGAACTGAACTTTGTTATTGACCCTCTTCTGAACTGAACTTTGTTATTCACCTTTTTCCGAACTAGACTTTGTTACTGACCTTCTTCTGAAATGAACTTTGTTATTGACCTTCTTTCGAACTGAACTTTGTTATTCACCTTCTTCCTATCTAAACTTTGTTACTGACCTTCTTCTGAATTGAACTTTGTTAGGGACCTTCTTCTGAACTGAACTTTGCTTTCACCTTCTTCTGAACTAGAGATTGGTATTGTCCTTCTTCTGAACTGAACTTTGTTATTGACCTTCTTTCGAACTGAACTTTGTTATTGACCTTCTTCTGAACTGAACTTTGTTACTGTCCTTCTTCTGAACTGAACTTAGTTATTGAGCTTCTTCTGAACTGAACTTTGTTATTCACCTTCTTCCGAAGTGAACTTTGTTATTCACCTACTTCTAAGCTAAACTTTAATATTGTCCTTCTTCTGAACTGAACTTAGTTATTGAGCTTCTTCTGAACTGAACTTTGTTATTCACCTTCTTCCGAAGTGAGGTTTGTTATACACCTTGTTTTAGGTGAACTCTGTTATTGTCCTTCTTCTGAACTGAACTTTGTTATTCACCTACTTCTAAGCTAAACCTTGATATTGTCCTTCTTCTGAACTGAACTTAGTTATTATCCTTCTTCTGAACTGAACTTAGTTATTGAGCTTCTTCTGAGCTAGACTTTGTTATTCACCTGCTTCTGAACTAGACTGTGTTACTGTCCTTCTTCTGAACTGGACTTTGTTATTGAGCTTCTTCTGAACTGAACTTTGTTATTCAACTTCTTCCGAAGTGAACTTTGTTATTCACCTTCTTCCGAAGTGAACTCTGTTATTGTCCTTCTGCTAAACTGAACTTTGTTGCTGTCATTCTTCTGAACTGAACTTAGTAATTGACCTTCTTCTGAGCTGAACTTTGTTATTCACCTGCTTCTGAACTGGACTTGGTGATTGTCCTTCTTCTGAACTAGGCTTTGTTATTGTCCTTCTTCCGAACTGAACTTTGTTATTGACCTTCTTCTGAACTGAACCTTGTTATTGACCTTCTTCTGAACTGAACTTAGTTATTGACCTTCCTCTGAACTGAACTTAGTTATTGATCTTCTTCTGAACTGAAATTTGTTCTTGACCTTCTTCTGAACTCAACTTTGTTATTCATCTTCTGAACTGAATTTTGTTATTCACATTCTTTCGAACTGAACTTTGTTATTGTCCTTCTTCTGAACTGAACTTTGATATTCAGCTTCTTCCGAACTGAACTTTGTCATTGTCCTTCTGACATTAACTTGGTTATTCACCTTCTGAACTCAACTTTGTTATTGTCCTTCTTCTGAACTAAACTTTGTTATTCACCTTCTTCAGAACTGAACTTTGTTATTCACCTTCTTTCGAACTGAACTTTGTTATTGTCCTTCCTCTGAACTGAACTTAGTTATTGATCTTCTTCTGAACTGAACTATGTTATTGTCCTTCTTCTGAACTGAACTTTGATATTCAGCTTCTTCCGAACTGAACTTTGTCATTGTCCTTCTTCTGACATTAACTTGGTTATTCACCTTCTGAACTCAACTTTGTTATTGTCCTTCTTCTGAACTAAACTTTGTTATTCACCTTCTTCAGAACTGAACTTTGTTATTCACCTTCTTTCGAACTGAGCTTTGTTATTGTCCTTCCTCTGAACTGAACTTAGTTATTGTTTTTCTTCTGAACTGAACTATGTTATTCGCCTTCTTCTGAACTGAACTTTGTTATTCACCTTCTTCCGAACTGAACTTTGTCATTGTCCTTCTTCTGACATTAACTTGGTTATTCACCTTCTGAACTCAACTTTGTTATTGTCCTTCTTCGGAACTAAACTTTGTTATTCACCTTCTTCAGAACTGAACTTTGTTATTCACCTTCTTTCGAACTGAGCATTGTTATTGTCCTTCTTCTGAACTGAACTTAGTTATTGTTTTTCTTCTGAACTGAACTATGTTATTCGCCTTCTTCTGAACTGTGCTTTGTTATTCACCTTCTTCCGAACTGAACTGTGTTATTCACTTTCTTCCGAACTAGACTTTGTTATTGTCCTTCTTCTGAACTGAACTTTGTTATTCACCTTCTTCCGAACTAGACTTTGTTATTGTCCTTCTTCTGAACTGAACCTAGTAATTAACCCTCTTCTGAGCTGGACTTTGTTATTCACCTACTTCCGAACTGAACTTTGTTATTCACGTTCTTCCGAACTAGACTTTGTTATTGTCATACTTCCGAACTGAACTTAGTAATTGACCTTCGTCTGAGCTGGACTTGGTTATTCACCTTCTTCCGAACTGAACTTTGTTATTGTCCTTCTTCTGATATGAACTTTGTTATTCACCTACTTCCGAACTGATCTTTGTAATTCACCTTTTTCCGAACTGAACTTTGTTATTGTCCTTCTTCTGAACTGAACTTTGTTATTCACCTTCTTCCGACCTGAACTTTGTTATTCACCTTCTTCCGAACTAGACTTTCTTATTGTCCTACTTCTGAACTGAACTTAGTAATTGTCCTTCTTCTGAGCTCGACTTGGTCATTCACCTACTTCCGAACTGAACTTTGTTATTGTCCTTCTTCTGATCTGACCTTTGTTATTCACCTACTTCCGAACTGAACCTTGTTATTCACCTTTTTCGGAACTGAACTTTGTTATTGTCCTTCTTCTAAACTGAACTTGGTAATTGACCTATTTCTGAGCTGGACTTTGTTATTCACCTTCTTCTGAACTGAACTTAGTTATTGTTTTTCTTCTGAACTGAACTATGTTATTCGCCTTCTTCTGAACTGTGCTTTGTTATTCACCTTCTTCCGAACTGAACTGTGTTATCCACTTTCTTCCGAACTAGACTTTGTTATTGTCCTTCTTCTGAACTGAACCTTGTTATTCACCTTTTTCGGAACTGAACTTTGTTATTGTCCTTCTTCTAAACTGAACTTGGTAATTGACCTATTTCTGAGCTGGACTTTGTTATTCACCTACTTCCGAACTGAACTTTGTTTGTTCACCTTCTTCTGAACTGAACTTTGTTATTGACCTTCTTCTGAACTGAACTTTGTTATTGTCCTTCTTCCGATCTGAACTTTGTTATTGACCTTCTTCCGAACTGAACTTTGTTAATGTCCTTCTTCTGAACTGAACTTTGTTATTCACCGTCTTCTTAACTGAACTTTGTTATTGTCCTTCTTCTGAACTGAGCTTAGTTATTGACCCTCTTCTGAACTGAACTGAGTTATTGACCTTCTTCTGACCTGGACATTGTTATTGACCTTCTTCCGAACCGAACTTTGTTAATGTCCTTCCTCTGAACTGAACTTTGTTATTCACCGTCTTCTGAACTGAACTTTGTTATTGTCCTTCTTCTGAACTGAGCTTAGTTATTGACCCTCTTCTGAACTGAACTTTTTTATTGACCTTCTTCTGAACTGAACTTTGTTATTGACCTTCTCCTGAACTGAACTTAGTTATTGACCCTCTTTTGAACTGAACTTAGTTATTGACCGTCTTCTGACCTGGACTTTGTTATTCACCTGCTTCTGAACTAGACTTTGTTATTTTCCTTCTTCTGATCTGAACTTTGTTAGTGACCTTCTTCTGAACTGGACTTTGTTATTCACCTGCTTCTGAACTTGACTTTGTTTTTGTCCTGCTTCGAAACTGGACTGTGTTATTGACCTTTTTCTGAACTGGACTTTGTTATTGGCCTTCTTCTGAACTGAACGTAGTTATTGACCCTCTTCTGAACTGAACTTAGTCATTGGCCTTCTTCTGAGCTGGACTTTGTTATTCACCTGCTTCTGAACTAGACTTTGTTATTGTCCTTCTTCTGAACTGAACTTTGTTATTGACCTTCCTCTGAACTGAACTTAGTTATTTGACCTTCTTCTGAGCTGGACTTTGTTATTCACCTGCTTCCGAACTAGACTTTGTTATTTTCCTTCTTCTGCACTGAACTTTGTTATTGACCTTCTTCTGAACTGGACTTTGTTATTGTCCTTCTTCTGAACTAGACTTTGCTATTGACCTTCTTCTGAACTGAACTTTGTTATTCACCTGCTTCTGAATTAGACTTTGTTATTGTCCTTCTTCTGAACTGAACTTTGTTATTCACCTTCTTCCGAACTAGACTTTGTTATTGTCCTTCTTCTGAACTGGACCTAGTAATTAACGCTCTTCTGAGCTGGACTTTGTTATTCACCTACTTCCGAACTAGACTTTGTTATTGTCATACTTCCGAACTGAACTTAGTAATTGACCTTCTTCTGAGCTGGACTTGGTTATTCACCTTCTTCTGAACTGAACTTTGTTTGTTCACCTTCTTCTGAACAGAACTTTGTTATCAACCTTCTTCTGACCTCGACTTGGTCATTCACCTACTTCCGAACTGAACTTTGTTATTGTCCTTCTTCTGATCTGACCTTTGTTATTCACCTACTTCCGAACTGAACCTTGTTATTCACCTTTTTCGGAACTGAACTTTGTTATTGTCCTTCTTCTAAACTGAACTTGGTAATTGACCTATTTCTGAGCTGGACTTTGTTATTCACCTACTTCCGAACTGAACTTTGTTTGTTCACCTTCTTCTAAACTGAACTTTGTTATTGACCTTCTTCCGATCTGAACTTTGTTATTGACCTTCTTCCGAACTGAACTTTGTTAATGTCCTTCTTCTGAACTGAACTTTGTTTTTCACCGTCTTCTGAACTGAACTTTGTTATTGTCCTTCTTCTGAACTGAGCTTAGTTATTGACCCTCTTCTGAACTGAACTTAGTTATTGACCTTCTCCTGAGCTGGACTTTGTTATTGACCTTCTTCCGAACCGAACTTTGTTAATGTCCTTCTTCTGAACTGAACTTTGATATTCACCGTCTTTTGAACTGAACTTTGTTATTGACCTTCTTCTGAACTAAACTTTGTTATTGACCTTCTCCTGAACTGAACTTAGTTATTGACCCTCTTTTGAACTGAACTTAGTTATTGACCGTCTTCTGACCTGGACTTTGTTATTCACCTGCTTCTGAACTAGACTTTGTTATTTTCCTTCTTCTGAACTGAACTTTGTTAGTGACCTTCTTCTGAACTGGACTTATTTACCTGCTTCACAACTTGACTTTGTTTTTGTCCTGCTTCGAAACCGGACTGTGTTATTGACCTTTTTCTGAACTGGACTTTGTTATTGGCCTTCTTCTGAACTGAACTTAGTTATTGACCCTCTTCTGAACTGAACTTAGTCATTGACCTTCTTCTGAGCTGGACTTTGTTATTCACCTGCTTTTGAACTAGACTTTGTTATTGTCCTTCTTCTGAACTGAACTTTGTTATTGACCCTCCTCTGAACTGAACTTAGTTATTTGACCTTCTTCTGAGTTGGACTTTGCTATTGACCTTCTTCTGAACTGAACTTTGTTATTCACCTGCTTCTGAACTTGACTTTGTTATTGTCCTGCTTCGGAACTGGACTGTGTTATTGACCTTTTTCTGAACTGGATTTTGTTATTGGCCTTCTTCTGAATTGGCCTTCACACTGATGGAAATCATCAATATTCTTCTCCAGGTAGTTTTAAAGATATTTAACGGGTCCAGAGATATAACTCTTGAAATATTTCATCTGCAAAATCTCAGCAGTCATGCGGATATTATAGATAGGAAATTGGAACACTATGTAATTATGTAGGCCTTATATCATTTGATCCTGAAAAGCACCCACGAAGGAAAACAGCCAAATAACCTTAGAATGGAAGAAATTCTCTGCTGAGTATTTTGGTACTAATTTCACTGGAGACTGGAGTTGCCTGAAGTACCAACATCTTTCGGTCAAATTGTTATGCAGCATCTTACCTGTATACTTTACGTTCAAATTATAATACTGGGATTTCGGTGTTGAAATGTATACTTACTGCAATGTAAATAAAAAGTGAGTTTGTGTGTGCGTGTATATGCGTACGCGCGCGTGCATGCGCGTGTGTGTATCTATGCGTATCTATGTGCGTGGCTGGGTAGGTGCGTACGTATGTGCTTGCACGTGTGAGTGTGAGGTCACGCTTTAGTGAGTTTGACCAGCAAACAGACACACCGACAGACAATATGCATTCAGTAAAGATTTCGTGAAAATCAAGGAAAAAGCCCTGAAGTGTCAAATAACCGAGAAAATCTGCAAAGTTTGTGTCGGGTGCCTTGGATTCATAATTCAACATTTCATTCAATCTTAAGTCTCCCAATCGTCTTGTATGGGTAAAGGGAGGTAATCTGTGTCAAAATCGAAAAGTTATATCTTGGACTCTACCAGGTGCCCTTGAGATCAGATCACTCCGAAGCCATCACCATTGAATCAGGCATGCGTGATATAACTTTCGCTATAGCGGACCCTTGCTTTTGGGGGCTATACGATTGGTGTTCTTTGAGACGGGTGGTTGAACGAATTTTTAATTTATTATATTTATTTTATTTTATTTTATTTTTTTTTCCCTAAAATAAATTGAAAAAAAAAAAATTCGTTCGACCACCCGTCGCAAAGAACAACAATCGTATAGCCCAAAAGCAAGTTCCCGGTTTATATGGCGCTGTTTATTTTCTGTGAATACCAAGGAACATATGCAATGTGAAATGCTTTGTTTATACACCAGACCATATCACAATGGTATATTGGAGATGTACATAATAGTTATATGGAGCACGTACTCATTATGTATTTACAATTAGATTTTGTCTTTTTACAAGATGAAGATACAGTATACATCTATGCCATAGATCCGGATAATAATTATTATTATCATTATCATTGTTGTTGTTGTTGTTGTTGCTGCTGCTGCTGCTGCTGCTGTTGTTGTTGTTGTTGTTGTTGTCGTCGTCGTTGTTGTTACCTGTCTTTGTTGTTGTTGTTGTTGCTACTTCTGTTGTTGTTGTTGTTGTTGTTGTTGGTGGTGGTGGTGGTGGTGGTGGTGGTGGTCTGTGGTGGTGCTGGTCCTTGTTGTTGTTGTTGGCCCACTTGTTTGTCGTTGTCGATGCAGTTGATTGTTGAGGTTGTTGTTGTTATTGTTGTTGTTGTTGTTGTTGCTGCTGCTGCTACTGCTGTTGTTGTTGTTGTTGTTGTTGCTGGTGGTGGTGGTCCTTGTTGTTGTTGTTGTTGGTGGTGGTGGTGGTGGAGGTGGTGGTGGTGGTGGTGGTCCTTGTTGTTGTTGTTGTTGTCCCACTTTTTTGTCGTTGTTGTCGATGCAGCTGATTGTTGTTGTTGTTGTTGCTGTTGTTGTTGTTGTTGCTGCTGCTACTGCTACTGCTGCTGCTGCTGCTGCTGTTGTTGTTGTTGGTGGTGGTGGTGGTGGCGGTGGCTGTGGCGGTAGCGGTAGCGGTGGCGGTGGCGGTGGCGGTGCTGGTGGTGGTCCTTGTTGTTGTTGTTGTTGTTGTTTGTATTGGTGTTCTTTTCGCCATCGTTGTTGTTGCTTTTGTATTGTTGATGTTGTCATTGTCGGTTAACATCGTCAGCATTGTCCTTATCGTCATCATCGTCGTTGTCCTCCTCATCATCTTCGTTGTCATTATTGTTCTCAGGGATCAGTGATATTTATATCGACAAATATTGTTGTCATGTTCAATGACCTCGTATTTTCTATTACGTTATTGTCGCCGTCATTGCTACTGTTATAGTCTTCAGCAACAGCATTACTGTTGCTGCCGGTGGAACAAACCAAACTTAATATTCACGAAAGAATTTCCCGGCCTAGTAAGGCATTTTCTGCTCTCACCGGAGCCGGTCTCCATGGCTCAAATGGGCTAACACCAACAATCTGATATTCTTGATATATGTTCTACCTCGGTTATTATATGGCCTTAAAGCTTTTAAACTGGATAAAACTCAACTGTCAAGAATTTCCACCTGAACATGTTACGTACAATCTTATCACTACCTAAGCGTACTGCAAAGTGCCTCCTGTACCTAATACCGGGAGGCAAACACGTTGTTGCTGAACTCCATTCACGTCAGTTGTCTTTGTTAGCTAACATCATTCGTAGCGGCAATATAGCCATAATATAATTAACGTTATCAGCAGACAGATTGTACTTAAAGCAGCTTCCGCTAGTTCCTGGTTCATCAGTAAAAAACACCTTGGCAATGTATGATTTACCATGTATAGAGCAGCTTATGGAGGATACGCCGCCCAAATGTCTGTGGAAGACCAATGGTTCAGGATGCGCTAATTAAACTTCAAAGAAAAAGTACATCTTCACACTGCAGCCGCTATTCTTAGCGTCTCGGCCATCTCCATCCCTCTATTGATTTGATGGAAAGTGACTTTAAGGAAGCTAAGTGCTGCGTTTCTAAGTTGAGATTTCTCACTGGCACTTACCTAGTTCAATCGCACATTGTCAAAACAAATATATGTAATGCTAAACTGTCACACAGCCACCGAAACCTACATCTACATGCTAATCCAGTGTCCATCACTGCTGTCTTACAAACAAACAATTTAGTCCCTGAACCATTTAGTCATACAAGGCTTTGTGATGGCATACTGGACCACGATAAGTACAGATCTGCAGCTGCTAACTAGCATCATCATTGATCCTTCATAGAGCAGCCTCTCTGCATGTCTGTATCATGACATTCGCAAATTACTGGAAAGCTATTGCCGGCATCTGTGATATGACATACATTGTGGTCGTACTTTGCTACTGAATTCAAAACACAAACATGGCAAAGTAATAAAAGGTTCATCTAATTAAGTTTATAATGCTAATAGGCTGTATTCTGTTAATTAAGAGTCTTTCTAGATTGTACTGAACTGAGTTAATAACTGGTGCTCCTATCAAGAGGAAGATTATTACCCGAAGATCAATCAATCAATATTTTATTTTATTTTATTTTATTTTATTTTATTTTATTTCCAAACAAGTTTGAACTTTCAAACAGCCAGTAATTTATCCTGGCTCTCCGGTCGATAGCTAATATCCCTCTCTGTCTTGGTGGGTGGTTGTCTTGGGATTCTAACGCTGCTATCGGCGTTAATCAAAGCTAAATCCTAGGCTATAGGCTAGTCAACACGATTTGTCGCAGCAATTGTTACATTTTTGCAATTTTCAACACACATTTTATGTATCATCATAAAGTACCACAATAACAAGTCAAACATCTTTGCAAAATATATTTTATGAAGTTAAAGTTCTTAAATCACTGAGTGTATATTTGGAGGTTACATAATTTCCGTCTAAAGATAGCAAAAAATTAATTTTAACTTGATGACTAACAATTTTGATGATTAATTAAGCATTGTTTATGTTCAATGTTCCAGCCCATAATGTTAATTTGTTGGCAAACATTTCATTAATGGGAACTATTTTGATTTAAATTTGAGAATTCCACAATTTTATATTCCCTACACATGATGAATAATGAATTATAAAAAGGACATAATTTGCAAATTTAGATTATATATATATATATATATATATATATCATATAAACAAGCCTTCTAGCGCGTTCCATATTTTTCGATATGAGCACCCGTGCTGTTGGGTGCGCAATCCATTTAAATCGACCAATTAAAACATCGATTGATGTGACCGTGACGCGTAGGGTTTACTACGCGGTACAGTTTTTGCTACGATTTGTTTACGACGATTTGTCATTCATGAAAAGTCATCACAAAATGTCATCGTTTGACATCAGTCGGCAGCGATGTAACGATTGATGGTCGTGGCTCTGCGATAGTCTTAGAAGAAAAGTGTGGTTTACGGCTGACATCGCCAGATTTGGTGTTTATCACTATATTTTGCTGGGCATTCAGTATCTGTTATCAAGAAGTGGTGCGTCACAGCGGCGGTATCGATTTCACGAAAATCAACAATGAGAAATCAGATAAAAGTCACATCAGCAACTATTAGCAAATATTTCAAAATTCCAGTTTATATGATAAATAAATTCTCAAACTCGATAATTGATAATTTTCAACTCGGTCCATAATAGTGATATGAAAAGTGACCGAGTTCCAGATTCTCTCTCTCTCTCTCTCTCTCTCCCTCTCCCTCTCTCTCTCTCTCTCTCTCTCTCTCTCTCTGGTCATATGTAGTAGATTCTAAACAAATCATAAATACAACTGACATATGCAGATTTAGATTTGTCTTCATTGTTGAACTTTGTAGCTGTATCGCAAAACTACTTATCCGATTTACACTAAAATTCTAACAGAACAAAGGAATTTACTGTACATTAGGATTTCACGAATGTGGCCGTTGTTCAAGTAAAAAATCCCGGATAGGTTCAAATTCTGGATCTATGTATATCTCAGTAACTACTGGTCTGCTTTGCCTCCAATCTTAGTACCAGAAAGGATGTGTCCGTGATCAATGATTCCACCCATAACTTTCGGCGCGATCTGGAAAGTCCTAAAACATCCGGAAATACAAAGAATCCGGAAAATCCGAAAACAGTTTTACAATGTGACAAGAACGGGAGCGCGATGGTCTAAAATTTCGGATCGCTTTTGCAATGCTTGATTTGATTTGCCTTGGCAGATTGCAATTGTGTGCAGCAGTGGTGAGTATGCGCTTCGTATGGTGAGTTTCACGAATCGTGGTGGTAGAGACCACAATGGCGGCTGCTGTGACAGTGTTGGTCCTATATGTTCAAGCCAGTGTGACCACAGATTCAATATCTGCGTGGACAATGCGGATGGGTAAGGCATCATATCTCTCTAAATGTCCAGCAAACATTTAGGCCAGGCGAGCGTATACCTATCTGACATAATGGATGAATGATTTATGGAACCACCGCTATTGTCTGCAGATTGAACTTACTTCGTGAGAGGAGATGTAAAGTCACGTAGGACAACTGCTTATTGAACATTCCTTAAAATAGTATGTAGAATAGGAGACTAGTCTACTGGCATCAAAATGTCTCATCAGCGTACCAGGAAATACGTCATCGTTGTCCAACTATAACTAGCCAGTATATTCCCCATCCTGATACCACAAAGAAGCCAATCTCGCCTTGAATGGCTGCATAGTTGGTACATGCTAGAAAATGGAATCCTCCGGAATGTATGTATGATTACTGTATTCTGCAGCTGTAGTAGTAGAAACATCCTACACCTGCAATCAGTCATTCTTCGCTTTTGCCCACTGTGTCTTGTCCTCAGCCGAAATCC
Source organism: Chaetoderma sp. LZ-2023a (assembly GCA_034401795.1). Lineage (NCBI taxonomy): Eukaryota > Metazoa > Mollusca > Caudofoveata > Chaetodermatida > Chaetodermatidae > Chaetoderma > Chaetoderma sp. LZ-2023a. The sequence continues at coordinate 108,641,870 of CM067371.1, read as the reverse complement.
TTCGCTTACTCAGGTCCATTCTTGACTTGAGTGTACCTAGTCCTGCTTTCTTGAGGACACCTCGTAGCACGCTTAGCAGATTTATGTGATGACGTCCTCTCCTGGCTCTGTATTTGCTGGCTCCGAGTAGGACAAATTCCAAGGCTTCCCGTGCTGGTGTGTCTTCTGGCATCCTTAGCACAAGGTCAAACAAGGACCATCTTTTCTGGGCGACTTTTACAGCCAGCGGCGATGTATTCCACATCTTGTACAGTGCATTGTTGGAAATTATGCTGTCTGGCCATCGGTATCCAGTGATGGTTCTTAGGTGTTTATGGTGGCAGGCGTCTTCTTATTAATGGCCTGGGATCTCCTGAGAATGGGTGCAAGGGCTCATCATCGTGGTCAGTGAACTCTTCCTTGAACCATTCTCGAATTGCCTCGCCTTTGCCCTGGTCAGTCCCGATAAAGTGTCCTTCAGAGTAGTGTACAGTGAGTCGTGGTGTGTAGTCAGAATGCATGAACTTATTCCGTGTCGTGGGCCTGCATTGCGAGCACAACTAAACCAACTTTAATTAAAGGGGGTCTTTTGGATCGAGTTTATGGAGATACTAATAGACGAAATCTACACTATAGTTAGTAATGTAATGTGTGATGTCATGGGTTATGTGTGACGCGCAGTACTTATTTACCATACTGTTCGGAAACATAGATATGAAGGGTCAAACGGATGTAATATCCTTTTCCTCCCCAGGTCTGTGTTCGCACACTGGTATATATATATATATATATATATATATATATATATATATATATATATATATATATATATATATATATATATATATATATATATATATATATATATATATATACATATATATATATAGTGTGCGAACACATAACCCATGGCTATATATATATATATATATATATATATATATATATATATATATATACACACTTATGGTACTTTGTGGGACATTGTGTGTTTTGGTACTTTGTGGGATCTTTGCTTTCTCATATGAATTTTGGCTTAAAATTCAGAATTAAGGTAGTTTTGATATCCGTAATAATAAATATAAAAAGAAGTATTGATTATACTTAAGTTTGTATAAAACCTTGTGGGTCACCGATTTTATGACTTTGTGGGATACTGACGCAAATGACCCACAAAGCACCCAAAGTAATATACAGTATATGACTTTGTGGGACACTACATAAAATGACCCATAAAGCACCGGGATGATCTGTTAATATAATACATGTAATATATGTTAGCAGCAGCAGTAGCTGCCACTGCTGCTGCTGCTGCCACGGTTGATGATGACTGCCACTGTTGGCGCTGCCGACACCGACCTTGCCAACAAGACACCCTACTGACATTGCCAAGCCTGATGCAGCCATTGATAACAATCTCAATTAAGCTAGCAAATAAAAAAAGTATTTGAAAGGTAAAAAATAAATAAATTATCTGATGCCTATAATGACGAATGTCATAAGTTAACTCGGGGTGTTGAAATTTGCAGACAGTTCAGAAAACGCGCAAGATATGTCATTGCGGTAACATAATGAATACACTAGCAGAGAAAGACAAATCAACATCATTACATTTCACTTTTCGCATTCAAATATTGTATACCTTAGCCCGTGGCAGAGTCCATTCAGTTGTTACAAAATTATACCTTAAGATAGAATCATAGAAAAGATAGCTATAAAAGGTAATTAATGTTCAAAAGGATACTGACAGCAATAAACTTATCTGAAACCATTCCAAGTAAAAGATGTGTTTAAGAAAGAAATTATAAAATGCATAAAAGAAACGGTGTGAATATATTTCTGTGTAATGCTTTATGAAGAATTATCATGGAAAAGAAAATAGATAGTCATATTATGTATTACTAGTCAATACATTGTCATAACGTATATGTGAACAAACCATAAACAGTCGTGGACACTATCGTGGCTATAAGATCGAGCGACCAATTAACCGACTTATACTAGTTGCAAGTTGCAACCAAAATGTAAATGAAATAAGCCATACTAAAAATAAAAATAGGTTAATCGCCTAGTATACTAGAATATCAGCAGCATCATCATCATCATCGGCAGAAGCAACAGAAGCAGTAATTGATAGGAAGCTCAATTAAGATAGCAAATGAAAAAGAATTTGAAAGATAAAAATAAATACATTACCTAATATCTATTGTGAAGAATGTTTTACAAGTTAACTCAGGATGTTGACACTTGTTGAAAGCACAGAAAACATAATGAGCTATATCATTGCTGTATCATAATGAATACAATATCAGACAAAGACATATCAACATCATTACATTTCAGTTTTAACATTCAGATCGTTTGTACCTCAGAAGCTGGCAGAGTCCACCCAGCTGTCATTAAATGCATGCCTTGAGATAGGAAAGACAACTATGGATCGAAATTAATATTTAAAATAATACTGGCAGCAACAAACATAGCATGAACCATTCCGTTATTAAAATATGTATATAAATAATGCATACAGGAAATAGCAATATGAATATGTCATTGCAATGCTTTATGAAGAATGATCATGGAAAAAAGAAAACAGATAGCCTTATTATATACACGTAGTTGGTCATGTTAAAACAGGTGGGGCCTCTGTAGTGCAGATTACATGCATTGACATATATAACAAAAAGTGCAATCAAATAAAGAGGTAAATATGATTAGAAACATAATACGAAAAAAATTTAAAATGATTTAAAATCAAAAAAATAATATTTAATGTTTAAAAGCAATTTATTTTTATAATAACACTAGTTCTCTATTGCTCGAATACTATCTGTTGTGATGGGTTGAAAACCTTGTATGCGAGATCAAAATCTACTCAGTATCCTTGATCTGTAATCGCTTGATGGGCTTATCCCTCCCAGCCATGTACGAAGCACTACTCCTAGTTAAATAACTAGTAGAACTCACTGATTTTTAAAGTCAAGCCACTGAATAGTAAATAATGTTCTATCCTCTAGGCATTGATACTGTTTGTTGTCGGAAACAGTTGGATAGTAGGCTAGTCCAGTAGGCAGGCTAGTAGGGCGTGCCGGTTACTAGGATATTAGGCTAGGCCAGTAGGCAGGATAGTAGGCTAGGCAAGTCGGCATGCTACTAGGTTAGGATCAGTCGGCAGGCTAGTAGAATAAACTAGCAGTCTGGACTAGAAGTCTAGGCTAGTGGATTAAGGTAGAAGTTTAGGCTAGTGCACTAGGCTAGAAGACTATGCTAGTAGCCTAGATAGATTATGTTAGTAGGCTAGTAGACTTGGCAAGACATCTAGACAAGAAATATAGGCTAGTTGGCTAGTATACGAGGGTAGAAGTGCGTGGTAGAAGGCTAGGCTATGAGGCTAGTAGACTAGGTAGACGTTGCTAGAAATCTAGGGTAGTAGACTATGCTGGAAGTCTAGTCCAGAAATCTAGGCTAAAAGTCTAGATTATTAGGCTTGGAGACTAGGCTAGGAAAATAGGCTAAACGTCTAGGCTATTAGGCTAGAAGACTATCTTAGAAGTCTAGGCTAGAAGTCTTAGCTAGGAAGCTAGTAGACTTGGTAACAATTCTAGTCTAGACGTCTAGGTTAGTAGGCTGATAGACCAGGCAAGAAGTATAGGCTAATGGGCTCGTAGACGAGGCTAGAAAACCAGGCTAGAAGTCTTGGCAAGTACATTAGATTGGACGTCTATGCTCGAAGTCTAGACTAAAAGTCTAGGCTATTAGGCCAGTAGACTATTCTAGAAATCTACAGCAGCAGACATCTCCCGGCAATTTATAGCAAGGTCAATTAAGATAGCAATACGAAGGAATCTGAAAGATTTTAAAAAATAGGTACATTACTTAATATCCATGATGAAGAATGTCATAAGCTAATTCAGAATGTTTACACTAACTAAGTCTTGTTGACGACACAGAACATAAATGAGTTTGAACTGTAACACCTGCTAGAGTCCATCCAGTTGTTATGAAAATTATACCTTGAGATAGGGAAGATAGCTATAAAAGGAAACTAATATTCAAAAGGAGACTGGCAGCAATAAACCTATCTGAAACCATTCCAAGTACTTGAAAAAGATTTGTTTATGAAAGAAATGTTATATAATGCATACAAGAAACAATGTGAATATATTTCAGTCTAATGCTTTATGAAAAATAATCATGGAAAAGAAAATAGATTGTTATATTATGTATTACTATTCAATACGTTGTCATACATTATATGTAATAAAAACATAAGCAAGTGTGACACACTATGGTTTTGACTGTTCAATCAAATGAGTTATAGTCTAGAGCCATAAGTTAGTAGGCTAGAAGACTTGGCTAGAAAAGTAACATAGAAGTCTAGTTAGGTAGGCTACTAGACAATGCTAGAAGTGTAAGATGGTAGGTGGGCAGACTAGGCTAGAAGTCTATCCCAGAAATCAGTTAGTAGGATAGTAGAGTAGGATAGTCGACTAGGCCAGAAGTCTAGACCACAGGTTTTAGCCTAGTCAGCTAGCAGATTACGCTAGACGTCTAGGCGCGTAGATTGGGCTAGAAGTGTAGATTAGTAATCCAGGAGACCAGCAGTGGCAGCACCCCAGCTGGTGGGGTTAATATGATAGTAGTCTAGGCTAAAATCTAGAAACCTAAGTTAGTAGGTGTTGCTAGAAATATAGCATAGAAGTCTAGTTAGGTAGGCTACCAGACAATACTAGAAGTGTAAGATGGTAGGCTGGCAGAGTAGGCCAGAAGTCTATCCTAGAAATCGGCTAGTAGGATAGCAGAGCAGGATAGTAGACTAGGCTAGAAGTATAAACTATAGGTGTTAGCCTAGTGGGCTAGTAGACTATGCTAGACGTCTAGTGGGTGGGGGGGGGCACTCAGTCAATGGCATATTCCTCAACTTCAAGAGCGCTTTCGACACAGTCCTATATAGGAGGCTCATGGACAAGACGCAGTCCTATTATATATGCAATCCGATTCATGGATGTGTCAGAGCATGTTTTACCAAGCGAAAGCAACAGGTGCCCATTAGTGGAAAAGAATCAAGTTGGATGGTAGTAACTAGTGGGATTCCTCAGGGAAGTGTATTGGGACCTCTGCTTTTTGTGATCTATAGATGGCCTAACCCCAGATATATCAATTATCAGAGGCATCGGCTGCCCTACGGAACTCATCAGTAGTTTCATGGATGAACACATTTAGGTTCACGTTACTAAAATTAAGTCGTGCGTCAAGGACACCACAGACTTCATCAACAAAGTAGTCCTTTGGTCAACTTAAGGCTAATTCGCTACTAGTCACCATGGATGTCACATCCTTATACACACACATCTTAAACAGAGAAGGCATCAGAGTGGTAACCATGTTTGCTAAAAACATGGTATGTCAGGCACACTCTCAATCAGGAGCCTCTGTAACCTCCTGAAACTCATTTTGGAATGCAACAGTTTTGAATTCAACGGAGAACATTATCTCCAAGACGGCAGTACCGCAATGGGAAGCAAAGCAGCATGTACATCTGCATGCATCTTCATGAGCATTCTAGAAGATAAGCTGCTACAGAACACACCACACTCCCCAGCGCTATATGTCAGAAACATAGACGACATCTTTCTGATCTGGGAGCACGGGCACAAAACTCAACAAGAGTTTGTCACTCACGTGAATGCATCCCAACACAGCATTAAATTCACCATGGACTAAGCATCATATGCCAAGTCTCCTTTTTGGACACCATGGTCCAAATCTCGCAAACGAATTCCATCATATTCAACCTCTATACCAAGCCCACAGACACACATGGGTACCTAAACTACGAGTCTGCCCACCCAGCCTCTTGTAAAGAGCCAGCCCATATGGCCAATTCCTTAGGCTTAGAAGGATCTGCTCCATCCTTCAAGATTTTGATAGAAACAGCCTGACCATGCAAGAACACTACACAGCCAGGGGTTATCCTGCCAATATACTACAAAAGACCAGATAGACAGCCCGGTCCAAGGACCGCCAGTCACTCCTCAAACCAACCCCAATGGACCCATCCACCAAAAGGTCCTACAGACAAATCTTTGTCCGTGAATTCAACCGCACAGATATGATGCTGAAGGACACAATCACCAAATTCTGGCCCATCCTACAGGGCAAAGAACGTTGCAGGCTAGCTTTCCCAGAGAAAACCCTATTCGCTTTCAAAAAGAACAAAACAATAAAAGATATGATCGTCAGAGACAACTCTCTACCCTGGACCAACCGGCCCAAGAATACCACAACCCGTTAATCCATGCTGAACCAAGAACTTTAATATCTGCAATAATATGGACAAATCCAGATTCTTTAAAAACCATCACACTGGCCTCTCCTACAGAGCCAAAATTATAGGCAACTGTCAACCACGCAATATAGTCTATCACCTAAACTACAGAGTCTGTGGCAAACAATATGTAGGAGAAACCCTCTGCCCCTTTAAAATCAGGATCCAAGAACACTTGCACTCCATAACGAACCTGTACAGACACGAGAGATATGATACACCAGTATCTCGTTACTTCAACCGACCCAGGCATCAAAGAAATGACATGCAGTATAAGATCATCCAAGTCCTATGCTCGGATCGAACAGACCCAAACTCCGCCATTTGGAGAAGGCAGAAAGAATGTCACTGTATCCACCAACTCCATACTATGGGGCCGATAGGAATTAACCTAGCGGTGTAGGAGTGGCCCCTTTGAATGCCTCGACCGCCAGTCAAAACATTCCATGTTGTTATTTTCGCTCCATACAAAATTCACAGTTAACCTTAATCGAAAATGCCCAGAGAAGAGCTAAAAAGCAGATACCCGGATTAAGAAATTTAAGCTATGAAGGCAGGCTTAGAAAGCTTAAGCTCCACACACTGGCTTATCGCAGAGTGATATATATCACCCAGAAACAGAAGCATATTTCAACTAAGGAAGAATGTGGTCAAGCGAGGCAATACGAGAACATGTTAGAAGATATTCCAATCAAGGGCAAGGTTGGATCTACAACAGAACTGCTTTCCTGTCCGGGATGGAGAGGGTTGGAATAAGCTGCCTAGACAGGTAGTGGAATCACCATCGGTCTGCACTTTTAAAGCTCAGCTTACCAAGCACTGCTACATGATTACACAGCCCAACTGGAACCTGGAAGTAACAGTACACAGTAGTATGACGACTAAGACTGACCATGGAGGTGTAAACCTGTAGTCAGAAACAACTTAAGTACACTTATGTATAGCATGATATTGTAAAAGTCTAGGCCAGAAGCATAGGCTAGTAGAGTAGATGTTTAGGTTAATGGCTAGTAGACTCTGATATAAGTCTAGTTTAGTAAACTACCTGGGTGGAAGTGAAAGGTATAAACTAGGCTAGATGTCTAGACTACTCGTCTATATTAACAGACTGTGCTAGAAATATAGGCTAAACATCTAGGCTAATATAGCCAATAGACTAGTCTTGCTATTAGACTGCATGAGTAGAAGCCAAGGCTAGAATTGTAAACAAGTAGACTAGTCTGAAAGTCTAGGAGAGTAACCTAATCGACATCAAAGCCTAGACTAGAAGCATAGTTTACTAGGCTAGTAGACTAGGAGAGAACTCTAGGGTAGACTTCTAGACTAGTGAATAGTAGACTGCTAGTATACTTGGCGAGAAGCTGAGCATAGAAATCTAGGCTATAGGCTGATATCTAGACTAGGTTAGAAGCATACAGTAGTAAACACGGCTAGGATAGAAGTCTATTCTAGTAGGCTAGTAGAATAGGCTAGAGGGCTAAGCTAGAAGTCTAGGCTAGTTTGGTTAGCAGACTAGGCTAGAGGTGTATAGTAGTACACTACCTGGTTAGAAGTCTACAACTACGTTTTAGACTAGTCCATATGTATAGGATAGCATTCTAAACTAGTAGACTAGGATATATCATAGGCTAATATGCTAAGTCTCGGTTAGAAGTCTATGTTAGTGGGCTAGTAGATTTGGCTCGAATTCCAGACTAACTAGAGCTCTAGGCTCGTAGGCTGGTAGAAGTCTAGGTTAGTAGACTAATAGACAAGGTTAGATGTCTAGCCTAGTAGACTAGGTCATAAGACTAACATAGTACACTAGGCTCTAGGAGTCTAGTTTAGTAGGTTAGTAGAATTGCTCTAGGCCAGATGCTTAGGCTAGTAGACTTTGGGAGAAGTCCAGATTTCGTGACTACACGATCAGGATAGTAGGCTAGTAGACTAGGCTAGAAGTATATGCTAGAACTCGAGGTTTGTGGGCTAGTAGACTCGGTTAGAATTCTAGACTAGTAGACTGGTAGAAGTCAAGTGTAATAGGCTAGAAGTCTAGGCTAGGAGACTATGGTAGACGTATGGGCGAGAAGTAAAGGATAACAGACGGGCTAGAGATCTACACTAGTAGATGAAGCCAGAAGTCAAGGCTAGTAGTATAGGTTTGAAGTCTAGGCTAGAAGGTTAGTAACCCAGGCTAGCAGACTACCTGGGTAGAAGTCTATGTTGTAGACTAGATGTCTAGGTTAGAAGCATAGGAAAGCAGACAAGGCTAGACGTCTAGGCTAGTGGGCTAGTAGACTAGGTTAGAAGTCTAAGCTAGAGTCGTGGGTGTAAATCTGGTCCAGTAGGCAAAGACTATCTTAGAAGGCTAGGCTAGTAGTCTAAGTATGTAGGATAGTACAATAGGCTAAGACTAGGTTAGTAGATTGCTTGGATAAGACACGGCTGTAGATTAGTCTAAACATCTAGGCTAGAAGAGTAAACCAGTCTAGAAGTCCAGACTACTATGTTAGTAGGATAGGGTAAATGTCTTAGGTAGACGCATATGCTAGTCGGTTTGGTTAGAAGTCTCGGCTAGAAGTCTAGGTTAATAGGCTAGAATTATAGGCTACCTAGAACTATAGGCTACTAGACTGGTAGAAGTCTGGAAGAGTAGGCTCGAAGTCTTCTAGACTAGTAGGCTAGTAGACGATGCTAGAAATCTATGCTAGCAGGCTATCAAGTAGACTATGCTAGAGGTCTAGGCTAGTAGGTTAGCATAATAAGATAGAGGTCTAGGCAAGTAGGCTAATAGACTAATCAAGAAGTCGATGTTATATGTATAGGCTAGAATTCTAGGTCAGCATGGCTAGTAGATTTTGCAATAAGTCTAGGCTGTAGACTAGGCTATAATAAGCTAGTAGACAACATGTGTAGAAGTCAAGGTTGTAGCCTATACTAAATGTGTACGCTAGAAGTCTAAACTAATATAGTCTAGCACTCTAAACTACTAGACTAGTAAACTAAACTAAATGCTAAGTTAAAAGCATAGGCTAGCAGACTAGGATACTATGCTAGAAATCTAGGCTACAAGGCGAGGTTAGTTGGCTATTAGATCTAGTCCAGAATTCTAGGCTAACTAGCACTTTAGATTAGATGGCGAATGTAGTGGGAGAAGACTAGTAGAGCCGGTTAGAAATCTAGGCTAGTAGGCTCGTAGACTAAGTTATAATTCAAGGCTAGTAGACTAGGATCTCAGACTAGGCTATAGGTCTAGGCTAGGAGACTATGTGGAAATCTAGGCTAGTAAACAACGCTAATAGACTAGGCTAGTGACCTAGCATATTAATCTAGGTGTCTAAGCTAGCACTCTGAGTATGGTAGAAATCTAGACACGAAGTCTAGGTTAGTAGGCTAGTATACTATGCTAGAACTCTAAGGTTACCGTCCAGAGCAGTGGGCTAGTAGATTCAGCTAGATGTCTAGGCTAGAAGTCTACCTGTGTAGAGGTCTATGTTCTAAACAAGTCCTTAAGTCTAGGCTAGTATTCTAAACTAGTAGACTAGGCTAGAAGTCTAGGCTAGTAGAGTAAGGTAAACATAAAGGACAAAAGGATATGCTAGATATGCTAATGTGATTAGACTAGGATCTACGCTAGCAGTAAAATTTATTAGACTAGTAGACTTGGCTAGAGTTTCAAATGTCTAGGCTAGTAGACTATGGTAGAAGTCTATGCTATAATCATAGGGTTGTAGGCTAGTAGAGTAGAATAGGTTATAATTCTAGGCTAGAACCCTAGATTAGTGGGCTAGTAAATTCAGTTAGAATTCCGGATGAACTAGAACTCTAGGCTTCTTGGCTAGAAGACTGGTACAAGCTTAGTAGAGATGGCAAGTAGAATGATAGGCTAGTTGGCTAGTAGACTAGGCCAGAAACTTTGGCTAGTAGGCCAGTAGCCTAGGTTATAAATCTGACCAAGCAAAGTAGGCAAGAGGACTAGTCTAGTCTAATAGGCGAGTAGAATATGCTAGAAGCCTAGGCTGATAGGTTATAAGTATAGGCTAGCGGACTAGGCTAGAAGTCTAGGCTAGCATGGGTAGTAGATTATGCTTTAAGTCTAGTGTGTAGATTAAGCTAGAAGTCTATGCTAGTTGGCTAGTAGACTGGGCTGTAAGACAAAGCTAGAAATATAGGCTAATGGACTGGGCTCGGAGTCTAGGTTAGTAGGCTAGTAGACATGGCTAGAATTCGAAGCTATGTTAGAAGGATAATGGACTGGTTGAAGTCTGGTAGAACAGGCTAGAAATCTAGGCTAGTAGGTTAGTAAACGATGTTAGATATCTAGGCTAGTAGACAAGACTAGTGGCTTAGTAGATTCAGCTAGGTGTCTAGAATAGAAATCTAACTAGTAGATTAGGGTAGAAGTCTAGACGGGAAGTATATGTTAGTGGGCTACTAGGTTAGAACTCCAGGGTAGCAGTCCAGACTAGTGTGCTATTAGACTCAGCTAAATATCTAGGATTAAAATTTAGGCAAGTAGGCTAGTATAGAACACTAGGAATCAAGGCTTGAAGACTAGCCTAGCCGTCCTGGATAGACAGCTAAGCTGGAAGTCTAGAATGGCGTGGCTAGTCGACTTGGATAGCTGTTTGGGCTAGTAGACTACCTGTGCGGAAAGCTATGTTGCGAACTAGACTATGTCTAGGTTAGAATTCTAAACTAGCTGACTAGGCTAGTGGAATAGGTTAAACATCTAAGATAGAAGAAACTGCTCTCAGGCTAGCCGACTAGGCTAGTATTCAATTTTATTGGGCTGGTATATGTGTCTACACTTCTAGAACTCTAGGGTCATGGGATAATAGGTTGGTAGAAGTCTAGAAGAACAGATTAGATGTCTCGGCTAGTTGACTAGGTTAAAGGCTTAAAGGTTTAGGCAAATAGAGTAGTTTAGTCTAGTAGAGAAGGCTAGCACTCTAGGCTAGTGGCCTAGTAGAGTAGGCCAGAAATCTTGGTTAGTAGGCCAGTGGCCTAAGTTAAAAATATTAAACTAGGCAAGCAGACTAGGCTAGTAGACTAGGCTAGTAGACTAGGCTAGCAGGCTAGAAGAATAGGCTACACGACTAGGCTAGTATGCTAGTAGACTAGGCTGGAATAGAAGTTTGTAGGCTACACTAGAAGTCTTGGATAGAAGGATAGAAGAATAGGCGAGAAGCATATGATAATAGCTAATAATGCTAGAAATCTAAGCCAGTATGGCCATGGGACTAGGCTAAAAGTCTAGGCTTGTATACTATCTGGGTAGAGGACAATGCTGTAGACTAAGCTAAACATTCTAGGGTAGAAGTCTAAACTAGTAGACTCGTCTAGAAGTCTAGGCTACTAGGCTAGTAAACTATGTAAATGCCTCGGATAGAAGCATATAATAATAGGCCTGGCTAAGTCTCAGCTAGAACTTCGTAGAGAAGTCTAGATTAGTAGGCTAGTAGACTAGGATAGAAGACTATGCTAATATACTAGGCTAGAAGTCTAGGATAGCAGGCTAGTAGACTAGGCGAGAAGTCAAGGCTAGATGCCTATGCCAGAAAACTATTCTATACATCTAGGCTAGTAGTCTAACCTAGTAGACAAGATAGGTCTAGGCTAGCAAGGCTAGTATATTCGGCTAGAATTCTAGGCTATAAACTACACTATTTGTCTAGGCTTGTATTCTAATAGTGTGATATATGTAATTATGTATAGGGTAGAAGTATAGGCTGGCAGACTAGGCTAGAAGTATATGCTAGTAGAAAACCTGGGTAGAAGTCAAGGCTGTAGCATATGCTAAAAGTCAAAGCTAGAGGTCTAAACTAGTAAACTATGCTAGAAGCCTAGGCTACTAGCCTAGGTCAATACACAAGACTATTGTTAGATGACTAGGATAAAAATCTAAGCTAGTAGAGTAGGGTAGAAATCTAGACTGGCGGTCTGGGTTAGTAGGCTAGTATACTCGCTCTAGGGTAGAAGTCAAAACTACAGTGCTAGTAGTGTCAGTTAAAAGTCTAGGCTAGAAGGCTAGGCTAGTAGATTAGTTTAGAAGGCTAGGCTAGAGAGATAGGCTAGAAGTCTAGCCTAGTCATAGTAGACTAGGTTAGAGGTCTAGGCCAGAGGGTTAGGCTAGGTTGGAAGTCTATGCTAATGTGGCTAGTAGATTATGATAGTTGTCTAGGCTAGTAGACATCCTGTATACAAGTCTATTGTGTAGACTCGTCTAGACCAGGAAGCCTAAGGCTATTAGAATAGGGTAAATATCTAAGATATAAGCATATGCTAGTAGGCTACCCAACAAGGCGAAAAGTCAAGGCTAGATGCCAACGCTCGACTAGTGTAACCATCTAGACCAGAAATTTATCCTAGTAGACATGCCTAGAACTCTAGCCTAGTAGACTATGCTATCAAGGCTAGTCGATTAGGCTAGAATACTAGGCTATTATGTTGCTAATGATAATAGACCTGGCTATATGTCTAAGCTAGAAGTATAGTCTGGTAGACTAGGCTAGAAGTATAGGCTAGTAGACAATCTGAGTAGAAGTAAAGGCAGTAGCTTATGCTTTATGTTAAGTCCAGAAGTATTATGATCATGTCGATAGTCACTTACAGGACTGGCGGTATGATCAGCGAACGAAACGAAGAAGAAGAAGTCCAGAAGTATAAAGTAGTAGACTATGCTAGAAGCATAGGCTACTAGGATAAGAGCCTAGAGAAACGGCTAGAAGCATAGGCTAGTAGGATAGGAGACTATGCTAGAACTCTAGATTCGATGTCTAGATTAGTAGGCTAGCAGACTTGGCTAGAATTCTAGGTTAACTAGAACTCCATGCTAGTAGGCTAATTGATTGGTAGAAGCCTAGTAAAGCATGTCATATCTCTAAGCTAAAGGCTAGTAGACTATGTTAGAAATTCAGTCTAGTAGACTAGGCTATCAGACTAGACTAGAGGTATCGGTTAGGAGACTAGATTAGAAATGTAGGCTAGGCGACTAGGCTAATAAACTGGCCAAGACGGCTAGTAGAATATGCTAGAACTCTAGGCTAGTAGGCTAGCATACAAGGATAGATGTCTAGGATAGAAATCTAAGCTAGTTGCGTAGGCTAGAAGTATAGACTAGAAGCATAAGCTAGAATTTGTAGACTAGGAGATATGCCTAGTCTAATAGACTCCCTGGGTAGAAGTATATGCTGTAGACTAGTCTAGAAACCTAGGCTCGAACTTAAACTAGTAGTCCATGTTAGACATCTATAGGAGTAGGCTACGGTAAATGCTTTAGAAGTGTAGACTAGAAGGCGATGTTAGTGGACTAGTAGATTTGGCTAACCAGAACTCTAGGCTCGTCAGGCTAAGACATGTAGAATTCTCGTAGAGAAGGCTAGCAGTCTGTGTTAGAAGGTTAGTCGACTAAGTTAGAAGTCTAGGCCAGTAGAATAGGCTAGTAGACTAGGCTAGAGGTTTAGGTTAGTAGTCTGCGATTCTAGTACGCCAGGAGTCTAGGCCAGACGTATATGCTAGAGGTTCAGGCTAGTAGACAATGGGAAAAGTCTAGACTATGTGGGTAGGCTAGTATATTAATCTAGAAGTCTCGGTGAGAACTCTTGGGTAGTGGGCTAGTAGGCTCATCCAGGCAAACTAGATCTCTAGGCTACGAGGCTAGTGGATTGGTAGAAGTCTAGTAGAGAATTCTAGGAGTGTAGGGTAGTGTGCTAGTAGACTAGCCCAGAAATCTTGGCTAGTAGGCCAGTAGCCTAGCTTAGAAATCTGGACTAGTAGACTAGGAACGAACACCAGTTTAGTCAACTAGGCTAGGAGGCTAGTAGAATAGGCTAGTACACTAGACGTCTGGGCTAGTAGACCAGGTAGAGTCTTGGCTAGATGTCACCGCTAGAAGATTGGACTAGAAGCCAAGCCTAGTTGAATATGTTTGAAGTCTAGGCTAGAAGTCTAGTCTAGTATGTCTCGTAAACTAGGCTAGTAGACTACCTGGGAAGAAGTCTATGTTCTAGGCTAGGATAGAATTCTAGGCTAAAATTATAGGCTAGTAGACTAGGAAAGAACACTATGTTAGTAGACTATGCTGGAATGCCAGGCTAGTAGAATAAGAGACATCTAGGCTAGTAGACTATCTACGTAGAAGTCATGGCTGTAGACTAGTATACAAGTCCAGGTTAGAAGTTTAAACTACAAAACTAGACTAGAAGTCTGGCTACTAGGCTAGTAGATATTTGCTAGATTTGTCTCAATTAGTAGGCTAGTAGACTAGTCTAGCAGTCTAGGCTAATAGATTAGGGTAGAAGTTTGTGTTGGAAGTCTAGCCTAGTAGTCTATGTTGGAAGTTCAGGCTAGAAACATAGCTTAGTATGGCTAGTAGACAAGGCTAGAAGGCTGATTGTGTATAATACTAGGTTGTATATAATTAGGCTAGACGCTGAGGATAGTAGGCTAGTAGACTAGGCGAGAAGGCTAGGCTAGAAATCTAAGCTATTGATTTGACTATAAATCTGGGCTGTAAGTCCAGGGGTGTAAATCGAGGCTAGTAGATTAGCTTAGAAGTTTAGGTTAGTAATCTAGATATAGAGGTTTAGACTAGCAGGCTAGTAGACTAGGCTAGAAGTCTAGGCTAGTAGGATAGTAGAATGGGTGAGAAGTGTAGTCTAGTAGTCTAGGATAAATGTCTAGTCTAGCATGGCTAGTAGACTAGGCAAAAAGGCTTGGCTAGTAGGCTACATGGGTAGAAGACAAGGTTGTAGACCAGCCTAAATGTTGAGGCTATAAATCCAAAATAGAAGTCTAGGCTACTAGGCTAGTAGACTAGGTCAAAGGTCTATGCTAGAAGCATACGCTAGTAGGCTAGGATAGAAGTCCTGGCTAGAAGTTCAGGTTAATATGCCAGTAGACTTGGATACGATTCTAAGCTAACTAGACCTCTAGGTTATTAGGATAGCATACAGTTAGAAGCCTTGTAGAGCATGATAGACGTCTCGGTTACTGGTCTAGTAGACTAGGCTAGAAAACGCTAGTAGGCTAAGCAGACTAGGATCGAGCTCGAGACCAGTAGAGTAGGCTAGAAGACTATTTTAGCAGATTGCGATAAAAGTCTAGGCCAGTAGGATAGGCTAGAACTCTAAGACAGTAGACAACCTGGGTAAAAGTCAAGGCTGCAGACTAGGTTAGATGGCTAGGTCAAAGAGTCTAAACTAGGAGACTACATGTAGTTTAGAAGTCTAGACTACTACCCCAGTAGACTGTACGACTATGCTAGTAGACTATGGTAAAAGGCTAGACTACAATCTAGAAGTCTAGGCAAGTAGGATAGTATACTCAGCTAGAGATTTATGCTAGTATACTAGAGCAGAAGGCCATGCTAATAGGCTAGTAGAATAGGCTAAACGTCTATGCTCGCAGACTAATAGACTAGGCTCGAAGACAAGGCTAGATATCTAGTCCAGTAGCGTAGGCTAAAGGTCTAAGCTAACATGGCTAGTAGATTAGTCTATAACTCTAGTCTCTAGACTAGGCTATTAGTCTATGCTAGTAGCCTGGCGATATGTCTTGGCTAGATGCAGGTTGACTAGGCTAGAAGTACATGCTAGTAAAAAACCTGGCTAAACGTCAAGACTATAGGTTATGCTAATCTCATCAGATAAAAATCTAAACTAGGAGACTATGCTAGAAGTCTAGGCTACGCTAAACGGCTAGTCTATGCTAGTAGATTAGGGTAGATATCTAGGATAGAAGCCTAGACTAGAAGTCTAGACTAATAGACTATGCTAGAATAAAAACTGAGTAGTCTAGTTTAGAATTCTAGGCTAGTATGGCTAGTAGACAAGGCTAGAAGGATACCTGTGTGGAAGTCTATGCTGTAGATTAGGCAAGAAGCGTAGGCTAGTAGACTAGGTTAGACGTCTAGGATATTGAGCTAGTGGACTAGGTTAGAAGTTTAGGCAAGATGTATAGGATGTAAATCTAGGCTAGCAGACTACCTTAGACATCTAGGCAGGTAAACTACACTAGAAGTTTAGACTAGTAGATTAGGATAGTAGTCTAGGCTATTAGACTACCTTGGTAGAAGACAAGGCTTATACTAGGTTAAACATCTAGACTAGACTAGAAAGGTAAACTAGATGTTTAGGCTACTAGACTAGGCTAAAATTCTATGCTAGAAGCGCATGCTAGTAAGCTGGGCTAGATGTCTCAGCTAGATGTCTAGTTTAATAGACTGGTACTCGGCTAGAATGCTAGGCTAGCTAGAACTTGTGGGATAGTAGACTGGTAGAAGAGTAGTAGAATAGGCTAGAAGTCTAGGTTAGTGGTCTAGTAGACTAGGCTAGAAATCTATGTGTGCAAACTATAGACTAGGATAGACGGCTAGGCTAGTAGACTAGAATAGAAAACTATAGTAGTAGACTAGGCTAGAAGTGTAGGCCAGTAGGCTAGTAGAGTAAGCAAGAGGTCCAGGCTAGAAGTCTAGGCTAGTAGACAACGTGGTTAGAAGTCACGGCTGTAGGCTAGGCTAAAAGTCTAGGTTAGAAGTTTAAACTCTAGACTATGCTAGAGGTCTAAGCTACTAGACTACGGTAAAAGGGTAGTCTAGGCTAGTAGATTAGGGTAAATGTCCGGGATAGAAGTCTGGACTAGAAGTCTAGCCTAGTAGACTATGCTAGAATGCTAGCCTAGTAGACTAGGTTAGAATTCTAGGCTAGTATTGGCTAGAAGACTACATGCGTAGAAGTCTGGGTTACAGATTATAGGTCTAGGCCAGTAGGCTATCAGAATAGGCTAGAAGTCTAGACTATTGGACTAGTAGAAAAGGCTAGACGTGCCGTGTGTACATCTAGGCTAGTAGACTAGCTTAGACGCATATGCTAGTAAACTAGACTAGAAGCTTAGACTAGTAGGCTAGTAGACTAGGCTAGAAGTCTAGGCTAGTAGGATAGCGGAAGAGGCGAGAAGTGTAGTCTAGTAGTTTGGGCTAGTAGAGACTACATGGCTAGGGATATGGCTTAGACTAGGATAAATGTCTAGTCTTGAAATCTAAGCTAGGTGTCTATGAAACAAGGCTGGTAGACTAGGGTAACGTCTATGCTAGAAGCATATGCTAGTAAGCTGGGATAGATGTCCCAGCTAGAAGTCTAGATTAATAGGCTAGGTGAGCTGGCTAGAATTCTAAATTAACTAGAACTAGTAGACTGGTAGAAGTCTAGTAGAGTGGGCTAGAAGTCTAGGTTAGTGGTCTAGTAGACCAGGCTAGAAATAAATGCCTGTAGCCTAGTAGAATATGCTATACGTCTAGGCCAGTAGAGTAAACTAGCAGACTATGCTAGTAGACTTGATTAGAAATCTAGGCTAGTAGGCTAGTAGAATATGGTCGATGTCTAGGCTAGTAGACTAGGAGAGAAGTCTCGGCTAGTAGACAGCTTGTGCAGAAGGCAAGACTGTAAACTAAGCTAAGGGTCTATGCTAGGCGTTTAAAGTAGTAGACTATGCAAGAAGTCAAGACCAGGCGATAATGTTGGAAGTCTAGGCCACTAGGCTAGTAAACTAGGCTAATGGACTAGGGGAGACCTCTATGCAAGTTGACCACCTGGGTATCATTCAACGCTGTAGACTACCTGGGTAGTCTAGTATATTGGACAAGAAGTCTAGTATAGAAATCTAGGCTAATGGGCTAGTAGAGTAGGTTAGAATGCTAGGCCAGAGGTCTAGGCTAGAAATACAGGCTAGTAGGCTAGGTCATGCTACAAATCTAATCTAGTAGACTATACTATTATGGCTAGTAGACTAGGGTAGATTTCTAGGCTAGTAGACTACCTGGTATAAGTTTAAGCTAGTAGACTAGGCTAGAAGTCTAGGCTAGTAGGCTGGTAGGTTAAGCTATAAGTCTAGGCTAGTCGGCTAGTAGATCATGCCAGTTCCATCATATAGTTTCTCCACCAGAATTGAGGTGTGTCGACAGCCTCGCTCTCTCAGCCACACCCCTCCCCCCCCACACACTCCTGTTTCCTTAAATAAAATGAATTTATAAAATGAATGACCGATGGTCAATGCACTTGAGCTAAGTCAAGTGCTATATGTATGTATGTATGATTACTGTATTCTGCGGCTGTAGTAGTAGAGACATCCTACAGCTGCAATCAGTCCTTCGCTTTTGCCCACTGTGTCTTGTCCTCAGCCAAAATCCTTAACTTCCTCAGGTCCATTCTTGATTTGAGTGTACCTAATCCTGCTTTCTTGAGGTCACCTCGTAGCGCACTTAGCAGATTTATGCAATGGCGTCCACTCCTGGCTCTGTATTTGCGGACTCCGAGTAGGGCAAATTCCAAGGCTCTCTGCTGGTGTGTCTTCTGGCATCCTTAGCACATGGCCAAACATGGACCATCTTTGCTGGGCGACTTCTACAGACAGCGGCGGCGTATTACACATCTTGTATAGTGCATCGTTGGAAATTATGCTCTCTGGCCAGCGGTGCCCAGTGATGGCACGTAGGTGTTTGCAGTGGCAGGCGTCAAGTTTGTCTAGAGCTGCCATCTACATCGTCGGCATATTCCATCTCTAGCGGCATGCCCAGTATTGACACCGTGTAACACACGTGTCATGC